>RXID01022576.1:0-302993 GCA_005019695.1 Trichopus zeylanicus subsp. travancoricus
CTCTTTTCTTCTATTATTGTGATTTTTTGTGGATACAATTGTATTTGATTTGAAAATACTATTTACCATTCTTGTAAAACCTAATTCACCTTCCCTCTCCTCTCCAACACTCTTCAGTTGTCATTTGGGTTTTCATTAAATAGAGAGCTCTACTAAATTAACTATCAAATCCTCGACTCAATATAAAATAAAAAACTAAACCTATAAGCTTGGAGTTAATCTCACTTTTTAAACATTCTTTAAGCTCCCAATTTGTTCTTTAAGTGTCATCTTCAGATTATCATCCTTTTTATTTCAAGTTATCATCTTCAAGTTTTTATCTTGAGATTGAATCCTTCATGAGTTTGAATGGTTGTTGCAAATCCCAAATTTTATCACAACTTAAAAAGATGACTAATTTGTTAAGTACTAATTTGACTATCATCAAAATCCAAAGATCAACAAAATAAATCTAAAAAAAGATTACTATAGGATTAAAGTAAAATATCCAAGAAACCATAATTTCTAAAAGCAAAATAAGGATTCCAAACACCCCAACAATATGCAAACATAGAACATGAAAATGATTTGGTATCATCAGAACTTATGTGAAATCAAATATGATAACCTAAGAGAGGGGATGAATTAGGTTTTAAAGAACAAATAATGATTTTCATAAAGATTCAAAGTCTAATTCAAAATATCAAAGCAAATTTACACAAAATTTCAATCAAACCACGAGTGTTGTAGTGTAAATCGAGAAATGAAAGAATGATACTCTGATTTAATGTGGTTTAGAGAGCAACTACTCCTACTTCATAGCCTTTGTCTCACTGTTGAGGACTTCAACACTCCACTAGTGTGTTGTTTCATCGGTGAAGCCAATTCCGTACAACTCCACTTGATCCAATCAGCAAGATACAACTCCAATCCATAGTAGAGTCCCTCAATTACTCCAAATAATCTTAGAATGAATTATAAGTAAAAAAAATAAAAATAAATGATATAAGTTAAGATCACTACAAGATCTCTCAAGATTTGGCATAAGAGCTAGAACATTTGATATGAAAGTGATAGTTTAGAGAATTATTGGCTAGAAGACTTGGATGGGTTTTGATCTCTTCGCTAAAATAAATTAGAAGGTACAAAATATGTCAATAGAATCCCAACCATACCTATTTACACCTTATGTATCAAAACAAACCATTGGGAGTGAGATCCTACTGTTTGGCTCACTCTAACTATCAAAAACTAGTCATTAGTTGCATAGAAAATCCAAATCGGACATTCATTTCTGAACTAGATATTTGTTTTAGTCAAAGATAAAATTCTAGCTAAATGTCCATTTGACAATCAAGCGTATGATACTATAGCATTACTGTAGCAACCAAACGTTTAGTTCAGAAATAGGCATCTGGTTCAATCAGTAAAGCTCTGTTAAGAGCTTCCTGTAGAACTCTATGCAACAAGTGCTTTAAATAAAAACACTTCCAAAATCAAACTTTGACTTGATAAAATAAAGATAAAAGTCTAAACATAGTCAAAACCTAGTCGATTCGATTTCTTAAGTAGTCTTCAAGTCAGATACATGCTCTTCAAGTCATGTTCATCGAATCACTATCCTGCCTCAATCTTCTTTATGTCCATCTTCTCTTTGAGGGTATGAATTGTCTTAAACTTTATTTTGAGTTAGGCTATACTTCGATCTATATTGTTCAAGAAATTATTAAATATATGGTTTGATTATCATTAAAACTACAAATGGCAATATTCTATATTTAACAAATCGATAGCCAATAATCCAACCTACTCCTGCTCCTATTATTGATCACCAAAAAGAAAAAGAAGAGAGGATTCAGAATGCTTTAGTTTCTCTTGCTATTGTTAACCAGAAAGAAAGAAAGAAACAAAGAGAATGGAACTGCAAGAGAAAAGAAGGAGAGAAAGAATTGGATGGTTAGATATTTATGGATTACTTGCAAAAACTCCCTTAAAATAATAGGTTTTACAATTAGCTTCTTTAGTTCTTTCCTATATATATATATATATCTATATATAATATATATATATATATTATATATATATATATATATATATTACAACACACACACACACACACACACACACACATTAAGAAGTCTGGGTGGGGTAGTTGGTCATCTGGCTAGACTCCCATACTAAATGTCTCTAGAGGTTCATGCTTTGAACCTCAGCCAAGGCACAATTCAAATCAATTTGAAAAATATTTTTTGTGATTCTCTTAAATAAATGCTTTGTAGTTCAAGATAGAAATGAGTGGATATGGGATATGAGGCCAGGACTTGCACGCATGGACTCAATCCCCAAAATTAATTGAAAGAAGTTTGAGAGCTATCCAAAAGAAGATTTTTCAAAGATCAAATATTCAATAATGTCAAATGGAAATAAAATTAAAGCCTCACATAAAACAAAGAACATGGTGACAACTTCGAGAACTCTACAACTCATTCATCTAGACTTATTTAGGCCTATTGGAACTACAAGTCTAGGAGATAAGGATTATACTTTTGTTGGTAACTTTGTGCATTACATGGGTTTATTACTTTCTCATAGAAATGATTTTTTTGTATTCACTAGTTTTTGCAAAAGAGTTGGAAATGAAAATGATTACATGATTTATGCAATTCATAGTGATCATGATGGTAAATTTGAAAATTGATCTATTTGAAGGTAATATGTATTTAAAATTGATTTGAGCATAAATTTCCAGCCCCTTACAAGCCACAATCAAATGGTTTTGTGGAAAGAAAGAATAGACCTCTTCAAGTGATAATTAATGAGTATTTCCTACCTAAATATTTTTGGTAGAAAATATTAGTGCAGCTTACTATGTCTTGAATAGAATTATTATTTGTCTGATCCTCAACAAAATATCATTTGAGTTATGGCATAGGAAAATACAACTATTCCATATTTTTTGCATTTTTTTTATTGTAAATAATTCATTTGCAAAGAGAATTTATCAAAATTTGATTCTAAAGTTTTTGAAGAATTTTTTTTTTGGATACTCTAAAACTTGAAAGCTTCTAGAGTTTTCAATTAGATGTCAATTATTGTTGAGAAATCCATGAATGTAGCATTTGAAGAGGCTAACCCATTCATGGAGAAGAAATTCATTGTTGTTGATGACGATTTTGAAATTTCTAAGGAAATGAAAAAGGTGAATATTACTGAGAATGGAGAATGTAGCACTCAAGCAATCACAATAAAGAAAAGGAAGTTGGAGATTGAGTTGGTTAAACCATCTCAACATGAGAAAGTCATTGAGCTACATCAAGTATAGAAGTTCAACAAAAGTCATTTGAAAGATCAAGTTTTAGTTGATGTTGAATAATGAGTAAACACTCATACACCTTTAGGCATGATTTTCATAATACCACTTTTTTATCTCAAATTGATCCAAGAACTTTGGCGAAACTCAAAATGATAAAAATTGGATTATTTTATATAAAATTTAAGATTTGGGGCTTATTCCTAGACTGATTGACTATTCAATCATAAGTACCAAATTGATCTATAGCAACAAACTAGATGAGAATAGTATCATGATTTGAAATATGGCTAGATTAGTGACCCGAACCAAATTGAAGGCCTTGATCTTGATGAGACTTTAGCAAAAGTTGCTCATTTGGAATGCATTTGTATTCTAATTTCTTTTACATGCTTTAAACTCTTCCAAATGGATGGTAAAAGTGTTTTTCTAAATGAAATTTTTAGAAGAGATTTGTGTTAAGCACCACCAGATTTTGAGGGTTCAAAATATCCAAATCATATTTTTTAAGTTCAGAAAAAAATTTTATGGATTGAAACAAACTTCAAGAGCTTGGTATGAGAAATTTAGCTCAGTTTTTATTTCAAAAGTTTTTTCAAGATGCAATATACACTATGATGTTATTTTAGAAGATGAAAATAATTTGATATGCGAATAAATGTATGTTGATTATAGTATATTTGGTTCTACGAATGTGTCTTTGTTTGAATTTTTTCTAACACCATGAAAGTGGAGTTTAAAAGCATGATGAGAGTTCTTAACTTCTTTCTAAAACTCCAAGTAAGATAGCTCAAAGATGAAATCTTCATCAACCAATCCAAATATACTAGGGAATTTCCTTAAAAGATCAAGGGACAAGCTAAACGAATTGGAACTCTGATGAACCTTCCACTTAGCTCTATAAGGATGAATAAGGTGAAAGGGTTGATAAAAAGTAACACCAAAGTATGTTTAGTAGTTTAATTTATCTTACTTTATCTTACTACTAGTAGATATATACTATATTTAGTGTTTAACCGTATGCTAGATCTTTGGTATCTCCAGAAAAATCACATCTTGTTATTGTAAAATATATACTTAAATATATTAACAACATACTTGATTTAGGATTATGATGTCCGAGAGTTGAATACTTTAATTTCATTAGTTATTGTGATGAGGATTATGTCGATTATCATATGGATAAGATGAACATGAGTGAGACAAAATAGAGCTGTAGTACCTTGGAGCCCCAAGGTCTAAAGCTACATGACTCTTTTTACCACTGAAGCTAAGTTTGTGGCCACTAGTTGTTCTCAACTTTTATTGATGCAAGCAACTATTCAAAATTTTGATTGTAAATTTTCGTATATTCTTATTTATTTTAACAATCCTAGCACTATGAATTTATCTAAATTTTCAATCTTACATTCTCTCTTAGTATTCAACATCATCTATTACCAGATCATGGTTAAAAAATATAGTATTTATTTGATTTTTCGAAAATTGATTCATTTTGATTCATAATAAAATTGGAGTTAGCTATATAATGTTTTTCTTATATTCCAGTTAATCCTCTTATTTTCGTTTACTTTTTTTCTACAAAACTTTTGTCTTCTAGAAAGTCTTTCGATCCTTTGACAATTATTCCAATCTATGATTCTGAACTCCTTTTTCTCCTACATGCGACGGCTTTCCTCGAAAATGGCGGAAATGTTCTTTGTCTAAACCGAGTCTGAATTCCAATCCTCACGTATGGGCTGTTCATAAAACCCTAGCAGTAAATGACTAAATGCTTTTGCTCCTTTATCTCCTGCATGCGACGGCTTTACTCGACAAAGATCGTATTCCCAACCTCTCCCTCCACCAAATCCCTTTCTCCAGCTAGCTTTCTCTCCCTCACCATGGTCAGCACCATGCGAGCTACAACGCATGCTTACATGGCGATGTTCCCCTTTTTGAGGTCCCTCACATTCCCTCACAATTCAATTCCGTTGAGGCTCATATTCATTATGTTTGATTGTTTCTCCCATTCTATTATGATTGTTCGTCGTTGCATTGACTTTGATTTTCTTGATTCACTTGATTTTAGTGAAGTGTTTGAGTTTCACGGATGGAAAATCCCTTTATCTCAGAATGTTCCCTATGTAGAAGATGATGTGCATGCTTTTACTTCATTGCCGCCTTTGGTCATTGTACATGAAATATAATTTCTTTGATAAAAACGTTAGAATAGAATTGAATGTAGAGAAACCTTCGGTATCATCCTTGTGTATATCAATCTTAGAGGATGAGTGTCAAATCAATGTTAATGCAGTGGGAAAGACAACACTCTTTTTTCGAGCGATTTGATATTCGAGTCTTTACATTGGCCGGATCGAAAAATATAAGTTTTGATTGGGGGTATACGCCTAATCCCATTCTAAGATGGCTTCTTCGCATAAAAAAATAAGTCTTGGAAAATGAAGTGGCATTCAGCTATAATGATGCTATCAATGCAATTTATGCCGAGAATAAAAAGAATGGATTGTGCAAGTGCTCTTCCTTTTTCTTCCCACCAAGAGTTATCTCCTTCATCAAGTATTGCAATTCACCCTCCTTCCCAGAGCAAACCATAAGGATGGGGTACCCTTGATGTTTTTCATTTGGTCTACTAGTTCATCTACAAACATAAGATTTGTTTGCCGTTTATCATTTTTAAGCATATAAACTATTTCTTTGAACATCCACAATCTGCCTTAGGGTGTGCATCATTCATTTTGTCAATATCTTTTCACTTCCATGCTCCTCGTGTTGATCATCCTATTAGACCCATATGTTCACCTATGTCGACACGGTCTACTGAGAGACATCAACTCACATAAACTTCCTTGAGACTTGTCAATTGGGTCCAAATAACATGCTGAGTTGGGGGCAGGAGATGGAGCTTATGGAAGGATGCTCGAGGAGCCGGGGGTGGGGGGTTAGTTTGATCATATGGACTCAATGTTTTATTCTCCTTTAGCACGCTCATTGCTAAGTAATTCTCTTCTTCCCTATTTGGTTTTGTGTATGACTTGGGCCCGGTTTTGGCTTTGGATGCTCTTGTGGTTTTTGATGTGTGGCTCTTGTTTCAGTTACACCTTCTTAAGTCTTTGGTATGGATCCATCATATGTTTTGTAATATTATCTCGGTATGTTTATCTAATTTGTGAATGATATTGTGGTAGTATTGTCAGACATGATTATATGTTATTATGTTATCTTGGACATGGACATATTATGATATCTTCATATTATTAGTTTATCACTCTATTCATTTTTATATGCATGTGTTCAAGGGAAGCTCCTTTTTTTTTGATGCCAAAAGGAGAAGTATATTTTATACTCATATGTGACCTTAAGTGATTAATGGCTTACCTCTACTCTTGTGTATTACATTGCATTGCACTTGTTAATCTTGGCTATAATTGATATGCCTTGTCCTAGTCAATATAAGTTGAAATTGGCATTGGTTGTATGAAGTTTGTCATCATTAAAAAAAAATGTAATTATTGACTCATTGATTTTGATGATGGACGAACCAAGCATTTTAATAACTTATTTGGAGTGTGATAAGCCCCAGTGAGCATAATTGGTTATTCAAATTTAAGCCATGAGAAGATTTTTACAAATTTGTGCTACACTATGAATGATTGGAGATCAATTTGAGCTCAAGACATGATCAAGCACAAGAGGCTTGTACTTTTTTCTATTAGTCTTAGGTCAAGGATGTGCATGTGGAAGGTTCCAAACTCCCATTTGACACAAATCATTACATGGAAGAGCCTTTGCTATTTGACTTTTACGCGTCGAGCATTGAAAATAATGTCAAATGGTGTATGAGGTAAATTAGCCACAACCTGATGTTAAATTTATTAAATTAAAATTTCTATAAAGGACAATAAAATTTTGGCCTAGAATTTAAAAGAAGGGGTCTGCATCTTAGGAATTCTTGTCCCATATCATAATTCCAAAAATGCAAAGCACAAAGTAATGACTGCTTTTATAGCCACTGAGAAAGACTAAAAATAAGTTTGGAATTCCAGAGTCTAGGGTAGCCATTGAGAACTTCTCTTCAGCACTGTTTGGTTTGGAATCAAGTTTAAGCTCAAACTCGGGATTAAGACTAAAGTATGAAAAGATAATCTAATCAATTTTTTGATATTTGGATACTAGTTTGGCGAGTGAATGGTTTAAAGTTTTTGGGACCCTTATGCTCTTGAGTATATTATTTATTGAAGTTTGAATGAATAAATGTGAAGGTAGTATAGTAATTTATTTTTTAAAATAATGTAAAAATAGTCTGATTATCTTTTTGGTGTTTGGATAATAGGCTGATTAGAACAGGATAATCTTGATACTAATTCTGAACCAAACTCACCCTTAATAGTTACTTGAGGCTTTTTTGAGCATAAAAATGGCTCAATCTCAGCACCAGAACAATCGTTTGGCAATTTTGACTCTTTTGCTTGATACAAGCTAATGCAAGCCTCTTTAAAGTGTAATAAGCTATAATTGAGTTTCAAATCCTCTACTAACTTATTCTTCATATTGACATTTATAGTGAAAAAATTGTATGAGCTTCTTCTCTTTTGATTCTTGGATACAATCATAGTGTGTTAGGAGTGATTGTGAGACTCATAGCTCAAATCGGAGTAAAATTATTACGGTTGAATTAGACTACGTAAATATTTAATTTTATTTTAATAAGTAACATTACTAATTAAGTGATTGAAATTCTTAAAATGATTGGATATTGAACCATATTAAATCTGTTCGGATAGTCATCTCTCTTTTTCCTAGGACTTATTATTGTTGATCACATTTTAACCATTTTAATTTATGTTTTTCTAATGCTCTTCTTATGGAAAGAAAAATCTTATCAAGAGTTTTTAAAACCAATCCTCCCATCTTAGATTGCCTTTAACTTTTATTAACTTGTCTTTGGAGGCAAATAACTCAACTTTTATTAACTTGACCAACATAAATAAACATTAAGAAAATTTTCATTTATACCAAGCATTACCTTGCAAGTGAAATCAGAAATATATATTTTCTACATTTTGAAATTCCGCTTTGTCCAAAGTTGGAAGGGTGTTTTGAACAATTTGTAACCAGTCGAGCATCAGCATAAACTATTCAAACTAAGCAGAGTGAAATCAATTTTTGGAGTGTAAACGGAATTTCTACCGTATCTAACGACAGATTTTTCCTAAAGATTATTGTGATTTGTCCTAATCGAAGGGAAAAATCTAAATCAGATTAAAATGAAGCCAGCAAGCTCACATTAAAGTTTAAAGGATTTGAATGCTTATCAAGAATCCATATTACTTGAAGAAGGAATTGAAGATTTAACAAAAAGGAAAGCCCAAACTCAGTCATATTTCAACTAAAATGGGTACAGAATTCTAGCAAAACTTGGCAAACAAAAAGATTATCAAATTACAAAATTTATTTCCCTGATTACTGTCCATGCTTGTCCCAAGAAAGTGTAGCAATGCAGATAAACAGAAGTAAACAAAATTAGATTCCATTAATAGACGTCGTCGCCACTTCCGTGCTGGCATCAAAGAAAGATGGACTGTGTGAAGGTGATGATTTTTCATATGTTTCCATAAATATTTACAATAACAAAAGGGAAAATGACTGCATTTTTCTTCCACGTATATTTACAGAAATGCCTATAAAAAAATGTAATGAACAAACCGTATGCTAATGTTGTGTGTGTTAACTATTGACACCTAATTTACTCTTAATCTTCCTCCTCCTGTGCAGTTTCTCTTGAGACTGTTCAGTGTTTCTGCTGGATAAAAAAAATAAAACAAAATAAATTGTTTGTCCAAATATGTATCAAGTGAATAACCACCTGGCTAACTTTGATGAGAATCCACTTACCTGGAATGTGATTTCTGGCTTTCATCAAACTGCAAGAAGATAGGAAAATTGTGAGCCATGACATTGTGCAATTCCAAGGAAATCAAATAAAGCAATGAAAATTTTGAGGATGAAATGTCTTGTAAACACAATATCCATTTCGAAAACATACCAATCTTTGATAATGATATACGTGGAACTAAAAGAGTTATTCAACAAATTCAGACAACATATTTTCAAAACAACAAAATAATTACACGGCAAAAATCATATCCATGCAGATGGACAGCAAACCAAAGGCTAAGACATCTAGTCAAATCACGAAAGTTTCAGTAGGGATAACAATTTGGATTGAGGGGTTGTGTCCAGCCCTAGATGTTAGGCAGAAGTCTTTCTCCCAAACCTGCCTGTTTTAACACCAAAGAAACGTGCCCTTTGTGCCTTCACTCGATGGCTTTTGCGGAAGTAGAGGTGGTTCCGTATTCACAATTCTCCCATAGGATGCTATAACTGCTTTATTGTGAATTGTTAGTTCAGCCAAAATCTAGCTTCTGAATATCTCAATACTGGTGGTGTCTCCCCAATTTCTCTTCGTAACAATAGCATCTCTATTACAGTGGACGGTGCATTCCTTTCTAAGAATGAAGTGGCCGGGATTGCTTGGCTTATTATTGAAGATAAACCAAAGTTACTAGAAGCTAGATATAATTGTATCCACTCCTCTTCGGTATTACAAACTGAACTTGCTGCAATTAGAGCAGCTTTGAACATTGCTTCAAGATACTCCTCTAGAGATGTATATATCTGGTCCGACTTTTCACCTGCTGTTGAACCGGTTAATGTTTGGATTTGTAGGCCGTGGAATAGACCATCATCTCTTGCCCCCCCCCCCCCCCCCCACCCCACCCCAAAAAAAAATCCACCCCACTTACACACAGACCCCCATCGAAGGACCTTGATCACAACCACATAATTTGGGATTTGGAGGGAATATACTAATCACAATTATTAACTTCACATGGATCGCCATAAGGCTTCGAGAGAAAACTATGACCAACCATGTCTTGATGACGAAGTGACTGAGGTTCTGAACCATGGATCATTAACCAATCACCTCTACAGAAATTGTAGCGCTCACCCAATAGTTCTAAAATATTATCAATCTATTTTTTCGAGGAGCGCACCACCGAGGATTGTATCCCCCGAATTTCCACAATTCAGCCCTCCTGTCATATCCTTCAAAAGTGATACTCTCACTGTACACTTGACAAATATTGAGATACATACTGCATCACCTCCTGATACATGACTTGTAACAACATGTCGTGAGAGCACGGACCTCCTCCTGCTATTCCTAAAAACTCAAAAATTATAATTTGTCAGCCATTGGTTATAAACAACTCCACAAAAAGGAGGAAGAGAGGGGTGGGAAAGAACTTTATGGTTGGAGCCGATCATCGAGACAACTTCTTCTACTTAGTATTCGATATCCAATGGAATTAATAGTCATCTCCCTAGAAGATAATTGGATAAAGATGATTTTCCATTACCTCAGGTACTCTCTATCCCATCAAATTGACCTTGTAACCCCATCTAAGTTAGCATTAGAGTGGCTTTCGTCAAGAGCAGTTCTTTAATCTGTGTTGCAGCTGTTCCCCAGCTAATATGGAGCTCAAAGAGAATTCATTTAAATAAAGCAAAGCTCTATATCTTAGCTCTTCAGACCTAATTATGTTCCAACAAATGGTATTTTTGTTAAGAGTCCTCCGGTAATGCTCTGGTGAGATTCAGTTTAGACACATGCCAATAACAGTGCTGGGTTTCACACTTACGAGGTCAAATCTACGAAAATCCTATGAGCTAGAGTTCCTCTTTGTATTCTCTCAGGCAGGGTTTTAAATCTCGGACGAAACCAAAATATTTCGATTTCTGCCAATAATGAAACAAAATGACTAAATTGATTTCAATTTAGAGTTAGGGTTTTGCAACGACGGCGAGCGCAGAGCAAGCGCGGAAAGTAGAGAGAACGCGCAACGAGTTCGCACAGGGAGATCGTGCAGAGCTCAGGGAGCTCGCATAGCTGTCATCGGTCTCGCGCTCACGCCCGCGCCCTCGCCAACTTCGCGCAAGCACTCGAGCTCTTGCCGGCATCGAGCCAGCGCCCTCGCCAGCCCGGCTTCGGTGCCCTCTCCGGCCAAACCCCCGCACTAGCACACTTACGCCCTTACCAATCTCTGACAGATATTGTTCACGTGCATGAACTGTTCATGTATATGAGTTTTTGGTGCATGATACTATTCCCTATTTCAAAAATTTTTAAATATATTATAATATTTTTAATTTGAAATTAAATAATAATTAAATTAAAGTTAAATTTTAGTCAAAATATAATTAAAAAATAAAAAATTATTTTGGTCGAAACTGAAATGAAAATGGTTTTAACCAAACACATTGATTTTTTTATTTACATGCATGTGTGTATGAACGTTCTACCGAAAACAAAAGTCAAAAAAAATTTGTGTTTATTCCCCTATGTAAACCGCTGTCACGAGATCGTGCAGAACTAGTTATTCTACTTCGTATGCCTACAAATTCTCATCTGAATCATGCAGGTGCTGAATTTATAATCTCCCACCTATATATTCCAAACTCAACTGATGATAATGATGATGATTATTAATTATATTACGTTATAATTAATAAATTATGTATGTATTAAGTGCATTTTAATGATAAATTAAATTTATTTATATTAATTTTTAAGTTTTAATCATATTAATATTATTTCTCGTATATTTTTTTTATACATTAATATATAAAAAATAGATTATATCAGTGGTTAATTATCAAAATTAATTAAAATAATATTTAATCTTATGCTAAAATTAATTATAAATTTTTTTATATTTTTTATAAAATTTTATTGTATTTTTAATTTGAAGTCAAATTCTATTCAACACACAATTAATAAGTAAAAAAAATCTTTCGACCGAAACCAAAATGACCAAAACTGAAATCGAAACGACCAAAACAGTCAAAACGTATCGATTTCGCTGAGTGACGAAATCGAAACCGAAACCAAAGCTTAAAACTTACTCTCAGGTGAATGTGGTAAAATTATCATCTGAAACAATCCGCCAGTCAAGCCAACTCACAATTCTTGCACACTCAACAAGGGGCGCAAACTTGGCCTCGATCACAATTTTTGTCAGTAACTCGACGTGACATGCCGATAACTAACAATCCCGCATGGGGTCCAACAACTTTGTGGTTATATCTATCCTTAATAACTTGGAAACAGCTCGTTGGGACCTCGATGAACATCTACGTGGCAACACCAGATTACCATTAAGTCAAGTTTAAAGGGCAATCCTGTGTGAAAATAACGTGTGAAGGGTGAAATTCGAACAACACTCTAAAAGTGAATAACTTGTCATTAGACACATCTCGCGTTGCAAAAAACTTTTTTATTTATATAGAAAGTTGTATATTGAGGCATTAAAGACTGATTGCAAGATCTAATTTCGAGTTTTGAAACAACAAAAACTACATTAAGGAGTCCAATATAAGTTATACCCCAACAACCATCACCAGTTCAATGATAGTGTCCCCATGTTCGACAAATTGCCAACGGGAGGCTCAGAGCTATTTTCGGCAATATATTTGACAGCCCGATACTCCATTACCTCCTTACCGGCCTATCAAGAAAGAGGTTGCAACAAGTATCGAAAACGGAACACCAAACCACTCCAATAAATCGTATCTACAATATGCATAATCTTGCAAAATCACTATGGTTTTGCGAGTAACAACCTCTTGGCGACACATGATGAAAGATTGAAATTCGACTACACCATCCCTTTACGTGTTCGCAAGAAGATTTGGGAACTCAACATTATGCCAAAATTTTAACACAACTTATGTAACCCATTCTTCGGGTCCGTGTGAATTCAGACCTCAGAGTGGCTTCCCAAGCCTCCGTAGCTCTTATCTCTGCTTGGGAAGCAGCTAGCCTGATTTTATGTTGGGTGGCCTTTTTGATCTCACTAAATTGCCCAATGTTTTTATCTCACCGTCGGCAACTTGAAAAGCCATCTTCCGAAATTTAGAGTCACTCAATAGCCTTCAGGAGAGCATCCGTTAGCTGAACAAGATACAAAAGGAATGGTTCGTAGTAGAAATAGTCAAATTGGAAGTCAACTAAGTATTTACTTTTTCATGGCAGTTCATAATAACTTTTGAGAGATCTTTGTCA
The DNA here is from genome assembly GCA_005019695.1 of Trichopus zeylanicus subsp. travancoricus. NCBI lineage: Eukaryota > Viridiplantae > Streptophyta > Magnoliopsida > Dioscoreales > Dioscoreaceae > Trichopus > Trichopus zeylanicus. Next base: position 13,419 of record RXID01022576.1, read on the forward strand.
ACCACTTCTAAGCAACAGAAGATACCCTCTTTTTCTCTTTCTTCTTCAACTCCCTACTAAGTAAGGAATTGGGGAGCATTTCCACTCGTGCTCCCTCCCCTATGAGCTCCTAGAAAAGTTGAGCCAAGGAACCTCTGGAACCTCCGTGCTCTCTAGCATTTCTGTTCCCTCTAATCTGGCCCACAGCTTTGATCAACCTTTGACCTTCTTGACAATGCAACCAAGACACACTAACATGTTCGCATGCTTACGCTTAGGACGAGTAAGCAATCGTGTTATTTGCGGAGTTGAAACTATCTTCTCATAACACTACTCAAAGGTCGGAGGCTATTTGGACTTATCTGAGGAGAAGAGGAGGTTAATAAGAACCAAAATGGAAAGAGCAATGGTTGGAGCCCAAAAGGCTTCAATCTCGAACAAGATGTACCAACATCCTTCACCACTCTTAGGCTACGGAGGCGGAAGACTTTCCGGAAAAAATTATTGAAAAGAAAATAAAAAACCCATCACAAACATTATCCAATACATCGAGTAATTGTGATTATATTCTTGGTCTAATGCACCTAAACTGATGTAGGACAACTACATCTTTTTTTACAGTAAAATTAGAGATCCAGTCCAAGCTGAATTCCAACTCCAATTAGGATCCGTCAAGATTCGTACAGCTACAGTCCAAAGGTCATATCTCCTAAAATATCGATCCAAATTCAGCAAATAACTATCCGTTGGAAAGCTGAGATCGATTCCTACAAGTCTCTTATTTACTATTTTGGATAATTCGGATTTTATGTTGATCAAAATTAGGATTTATTTATCAGTCCGAGTCAATAACAGTCCTAGCCCAATAAGGAATAGGATTTATATATCTTTATTTAAGATATGTTAAGTAAAATTCTTAGTAGAGTCTAAGTCCTATTTTTAGTCTATACCAAGTAGGACTCTAAGTTTATCAGAGGGCTATATATACAGCCCAAGGTTGTAACAAAAAGAAGAAGACTTTTCTATCAATAATATTATCTTATTTTGGGTTTGTTCCCTTTTTATCTTCCTTGTGGATTCAAGGATCTATCGTGGTGAGAAGACGGTGATCTTCTTCCGATCCCTTGTGCCCCATCCGGCTACATCAAGCGGATCTATCATTACGAGAAGACGGTGATCTTCTCCCTATTCCTAATGCCTTCCTCCCGCTGCATCAAGTGAAGACGGTGATCTTCTCCCTATCTCTCGTGCTTCCTCCCTCTGCATCAAGAGAAGACGGTGCTCTTTCTCCGACCCCTCGTGCCCCCTCTTCCCGCTGCATCAAGTGGTATCAGAGCGACGTTGTTCCTGAGTTCAACTCCATTGATTGTAGTTGGTGGCAACAACTCCATGGACAGTGATCTAGGAGATTATCAAATTCGAGATTTGATTAAACAAAATTTTCTTGCTTCTATCACTAGGAAGTATGAAGCTTTGAAACAGATTGGAACTAAGAACCAAGTTCATCAATTGATCGTCGAAGAGGCTCGCGGTCCGATGTCTTGGAGATCAACAGACGAAGCTATTCAGGAAAACCAAAACCATGGTGAGGTGAATATTCCATACTTTCATGGCTATGAGAATTTATTTATTTTGATCGATAAAGTTGAGAAATTCTTTAAGTTTATGGAGATTCCTGAAGAGAAGAAGGTGAAAATTATTGAATACAAGCTTGATGGTTATGCTTCATCTTGGTGGGAGCAAATTCAAGTCCAAAGAACACGTGAAGGCAAACCAAAAATTCGCTCATGGGTGAAGATGCTCAAACTATTCAATATAAAGTTCTCAAAAGGGGATCAAAATCAGGTAAAACAGATCTTTCATCCGAAGGCTTCTGGCATTGAAATCAATGGAGACAACCATGAGGTATTAATTCCACATCTTAGTAACTTTCCTCTAGTATTGAATTATCAAGTCAAAGAAGAGGCTGTGGATCGTGTGGAAGACAAACAAACTAGTGAAGAATTTATTAAGAGCCCCAAAGATTCTTTCTTTGATGAATTAGAAGATCATACAAAAGTAGTTTTGGATGTTACAGAAATTTTCAAGATACTATCTATGAGAATTCATATGAATCAGTTGACAATCTTGAAGGCTGCAAGAAAGAGTTTTCTACTTGTGAAAATATTGACTGTGCTAGTCAAGATTATTCTTTGAAGTCATCAAAAGCCAACTCTCTTGAACAACTAGAGAAAAGTTCTACAGGAGTTATCACTATGCAAGATTCGAAATTTGCAATGGCATATCCAAATTATTGTTGCAATTGTCAGCAAACTTGCGAAGAATACTTTCATTGCATGAGAACAAATCATAAGTTGGTGTGTACAAAAAATTTATTTCAAATAAGGTCAAAAGGAATCCAGCAAAAGTTTAAGTGGTTGTGTCGAAGGAAAATAGAAAATCAAAGTGCTGAAGATGTTACTCGAAGAAATCTTATTGGTTTACATCATCAAGTTTTAGGTTGGAAAGAGTTCAAGGGGAGCACAACTGCACCAACGGAGACTCCAATCTTTGACTTGAGGACAAGTCTTTTACAAGTGGAGGGGTCTGATGTAGGACAACTACATCTCTTTTCACAGTAAAATTAGAGATCCAGTCCAAGCTGAATTCCAACTCCAATTAGGATCCGTCAAGATTCGTACAGCTACAGTCCAAAGGTCATATCTCCTAAGATATTGATCCAAATTCAGCAAATAACTATCCGTTGGAAAGCTGAGATCGATTCCTACAAGTCTCTTATTTACTATTTTGGATAATTCGGATTTTATATTGATCAAAATTAGGATTTATTTATCAGTCCGAGTCAATAACAGTCCTAGCCCAATAAGGAAGAGGATTTATATATCTTTATTTAAGATATGTTAAGTAGAATTCTTAGTAGAGTCTAAGTCCTATTTTTAGTCTATACCAAGTAGGACTCTAAGTTTATCAGAGGGCTATATATACAGCCCAAGGTTGTAACAAAAGGAAGAAGACTTTTCTATGAATAATATTCTCTTATTTTGGGTTTGTTCCCTTTTTATCTTCCTTGTGGATTCAAGGATCTATCGTGGCGAGAAGACGGTGATCTTCTTCCTATCCCTTGTGCCCCCTCCGGCTACATCAAGCGGATCTATCATTGCGAGAAGACGGTGATCTTCTCCCTATTCCTCATGCCTTCCTCCCGCTGCATCAAGTGAAGACGGTGATCTTCTCCTTATCTCTCGTGCTTTCTCCCTCTGCATCAAGAGAAGACGGTGGTCTTTCTCCGACCCCTCGTGCCCCCTCTTCCCGCTGCATCATAAACTCTCTTGAATTCTGATGTAGTCTATCACAACACCCGTCGAAAATCTGAACTCCATTACCAAGAGGTTGACATTCTTCTCTTTTAGAATTAGCTTTGCTAGCCATACATGGACCCGCCCCTTGTTAGATTTGCATTGGCCATTCACTATTTCCCCCAAGGAGAGATCCTGTGGCACTTATCGAAGAAAATATGAGCTCGCATGAAACGTTTATGAATTAAAAGAACTGGAGCCATGACAATAGACGCTAAGGTACACAACCTATAGTCGAATTTTGCAATTCAGTCAATCATTTATAGCACAAGTTACCATTGTCACCAGTAGAAGAAGCGAAGAAAAAAGCAATGGATAGTGGTTAAGGTCATACCAAAAGTTGAGAAAAGAAGCTAAAACTTATTAGATATTGCTAGAAAGGAAGATCGGTGCAAGAAGATGTTAGGATTTGGGTAAAGAGATGCAAAATGTAAAATAAAGCTCTTACCACAAGTGATAAGGGAGAAAAGAACACGAGTTTATATCTAAGCGGATCAATAACACAAATTGCTACATTTGAACTTGAAAATAAACACTTTACTAATTGGATCCTGCTCCATGTCACAAACAATTGTTATTCCGATGATTTTCCTCCAAAATAAGAACCTATTTAGCGCGGGATTTGGTACACATCAAAATTCAAGCGGAAGTGATATGCGGCAAGTATGAGGCTTACAATGTCAAAATTATCAAAAGAATTCTCAAAGGTGTGCAAACTCGTAATCTAGGGTCCCTAATTTAGAAGGACTGCAGCTCCTAAGGAGGTTGTACTCAGCTTGTAGTATGCTCCCTCCGATGGCTAGACTCAATGCAAAACAGACTTGACAATACAACAAGGAGTATAACCAAGTGTCACAAGCCAGACTTCCATAACCGGGACACTGCCCAATCAAACTCCTAGTAAGCCCGGCAAGAGAAGTCTTTTGACAGGTACTTAACCGGATATCAAAATCTCAATCACACAAACCAGCAACAAATTCCATATTCTAAGAAGGACTAATCAAAGGTAGATGAAAAATAGCGTCAAAGTTTGGAACCACGATATTCGAAAACCATCCCATGCCAAATATCTTCCCAAAGAACGTCACTATGAACTTCCTCCATCAAATCAAGCTCACGAAGATGCCGACAAGAATGGAGGATGCATGGATCAATATTCAACCGTTGATAAATTTGATTATAAGTCCAATACTTAATCATTGATATATCTAATTATAAGTCTAGTACTTGATAGTCGATATATCTAAATCCAAGGATCCAACATCCAATCATTAATACATCCAATTACAAGTCCAATTTATAACTGTCAATACATTCAGTCTTAAGATCCAACGTCCAACCATTGATATATTCGGTTATAAGGATAATATTTAACCGTCAATACATTTGGTTCTTAGATCCAACACCCGATTTATAATATGCATGATGGATGACTATCTATATGCTCAATTTCAAGGTTTAACATCTAATCGTCAATATACTTGGTCTAAGAATCGACATTCAATACATGTGAATTATATAACCAAATTCATGTTATTAGTTTACTTCACCACTAATCATGCTACAATTGAGCTAGTTATAAGTTATAGACTTGAGCATGGAATAAGACTTCAAAACTCAATTGAGCTCATGAAACCAAGATAAAAGTATGGCGGAGGACATTAGCAATACAAAATCTAGATCAGTCAAAGTGGGCCATTGCCTTACTATAAAAGGTATTTGAGTCCCATATCGCGGATAGTTCGTGAAAGAGACTTCAAAGGTCCCTCCTTTATCCAAGGGAAGACACATGATTGAGCAACGGATAACTAAGCTCTGATAAATTGAATTCCAAGAAGATCAGTGATTGAAGACGCATTTAAGATTATATCACAAATCTCTTGGAAAGAAAGTTAAGAGTCACAAACTAAATACATAAACATACAATACACAAAACATAGGTGGAAAAAAAATACAAAAATACTTTATTGGTTAAGAAATATCCATTATAAAAGATGGCCTCAATGGACCATTACAAAATTTGGAGACTAAATCCCAAGATTTCAGTGGTACAAAAAATAAGAAAGAAATAATGGAAAAGACTAAGTAATAGCAGCAGGAAGTAATGTTATCTCCACCAATGCTTGCCCATTCTCACCTCCTAGACCCTTCAATTGATCGACTGTAAAAATAGGGGTTGGGGTCTCAGTAGCAGCACTTGGGATATGAGCATTGTAGTTGAAGCTCGAGCTTGCACCTCTTTGCTATAAAGCGACATGCACTATTTCATAAGATCCTTAGACTCTCAAGAAAGTGATACCGTTTGGCATCATACCCAAGTCCCTCAAGATTCAACAAATAATCATATTTACAATTGCCGTATCCTTCCAGGATTTCAAAAGCTTTTCACTCTACGAGCTCCTTGCAAAAGACAATAAAGAACCGGTGGGACATTATGATTTTATCACGCACTCCCTAGAGGAGCTTCTTGAACTCTTCTATTCTCCAAAACTTTGCTACTACTCAAGAAGCCCGTGCTGCAACTTCAACGAGGGCAGACTCCACAATGGAGGCCCTTCTCTTCTCGACCTCGATGTCGCCATTTAAGGTCTCTTGAGTACTATCAGACTTACAAAACTTATATTTTTGAGCATTTCTACAAAAAGTTCAAACCTCCGAGACTGACCTAGCATCCAAAATGCAATTAGGATAAGCATAGATTGGGAGAAAGCTGGTTCAGAAAGAGATAATATAATACAAGAACTTTTCTAAAAAAACCCTTGAATTGAAAACATGAATCTTAACTCAAAAAAAAATCCAAAAAAATTAAATAACAATGATCTCTTTACTATCAAAACAATCAACTTGGGTTGCCACGACAAATCCGAACTTATATACAAGATCTGTTGGAATTCGCAGCGAAAGATTCACGAATCACCATTTTTTCAAATAACACAAGAAACAAGAAATAATACAAAATAAAAAGAAAAAGATAAGATATAGTGATATACATAATTTACCTAAAATCGAATTACATTTAAGGAGGGAGTGAAAAATCCATTATCAAAAGACTTTATAAGAGTTTATAAAAAAAACTACACTATTTTTTACTCAACTAAACTCTTTCAACAAACTCCGGCAATGCCCCAAATTTAAAGAGAATATCTAAGAGAACAACACGAAAAACTACCGAGAAACACTACAAAAACCCACACACAAGAACCGACACTCTCTCTTTCTTTTCTCTCTATTCTCTCTATTTCTCTCTTTATTTCTCTTTAATTCAAACTCAGTATTACCTACATCTAAACCCTATATATTATTAGAATATTTATAAGTCCTTATTAAATTTGAGTTTTACTCTAATTATAACTCCTAAATTATAAATCAATAATAAAGCTGAATCCAACTTTGGATTTCTATTTAACTCAAATTCTAATCCGAGTTTTAGACACCCAAACCTCAATAATCTCCATTTTGACTTGAATTCGGACGTGCCATCATTTGAAATTTCAGTTATTATCTCTCATCCAATTCTTCCCCCTGAGATACTAGTTTATTCAGCTAATCACAAGATGCGAGCTTAAAGCAACATCAAATTCGCTCTTCATGCCTACAATTTTGTATTTTTGAAAGTCTTTCGAATGACTTGTATCTATTGCTATAGTAAAAATAATTCGAGAAGAATGTTTATCTTCCGTCAGATCACTCCGAGTATCATACTTATTCTTTACCACTGTAGCCATCGAAACTCCACCTACAATGGTATTCTCTCGTATCTCCATTGCTACCTCCTACTCACACACCTGAGCTTCGCCTTTTGCACAGGCATGCATCCTATTCCCACACTTGTCAACCTTCACCTCCCAACTGCTTGACCATACTAAGCACTAGTTAAGATGCCTGCTGCACCTCATCAAAGGTCATCCACCACTAATCTAAACACCAGTTGTCATTGACTGAGAACCCTACATGGCCCTTCGTCGGCCTCTCTTACTTTGACCGACCCACGCCCTGCATGACCCTTTACCAACTTACTCTTACGCTTCCTTCCGTAAGCGTCGTTGACCTGTTCCTGCGCCTCACCTAACCTTCATCTTCTTTTGCCATAAAATAATTTGCTTTGTCATCAAATTTCTCCATCTCAAATAAGAACTTTATCATATTGATTATTTGCTTCTAAACTCTGATACTAATTGTTAGAGTTCACAATGGAAGATCCACGAATCACCTTATTCTCAAATAACACAACAAATAAAAAGTAATGTAAAATAAAAAAATAATAAAATAAGACAGCAATATATATAATTCACCCAAAATTATATTTCGTTCACGAGAAGAACGAGAGATCTGCTATTAAAAAATTTTACAAGAATTTATAAGAAAAACTACACTCTTTTTTACTCAACTAAATTCTTTCACCAAATTTCGGCAACGCTTCCACTTTCAAAGAAAATCTCCAAAAGAATATCACGAAAAACCACAATGAGAGACTACCGAGAAATACTAGAAAGACTTACACACAATAGCTGTTTCTTTCTTCTCTCTATTCTTTCTATTCCTCTTTCTTTATTTTTTTCTATTTCAACTTCAGCACTACCCTCACCTAAACCCTATATATTATAAAATATTTATAGACCTTTATTCAGTCTGAGTTTTACTCTAATTACAATTCCTAATATTACAAATCAATTATAAGTCTGAATCCAATTTTGGATCCCTATTTTAACTCAAACTCTAATTCGAATTCAAAACACGTAAAACTCAAAAGAGGTCTACTCATTTTTTTCTAAATACTTAGTCAGACAACCATACTCAAACCAGAATAGGAATTCTACATAACGGCGACCAAGTACTTGATAGTTGAAAGGGAGCCAATCTTAAACGATTTTAAAGCAAGACGCATTCCCTAGATCCCAAGTTTCATCTAGTATTGGATAGGTAAGTAAGCTTCCAATTGAAGATAACGCTATAAGTCGAACTACAAGTCAAGAGAGTTGTCTTAATTTGGAGGGTGAAAAAGCTAGAACTTACGAGATTGAATTACAATGGCGAATCCACACAGAGAAGTTGCATTATGGAATTTCGATTAAATCATTCGAATAGGTTAGTAAGAAATGGACGCCAATTATCAATATCACCACCTTCTCACTCGAGCAAAGAATGAAGCCACCAACACAACCGTGACAATTGCCAACAAGAGGCATTATCGAAGTAAAGAAAATGCTCGAAAGGAACACTAAAAACACTACTAGAGGTTCTGCAAAATCACTAACTATCGACTTGACGGAGAAAAAAAGATCCACATCGAAAAAGTGGAGAAAAATAGTCACCGAAGGTTGTGATCCGTGAAAGAGTGCCTCGGCAGCTTTTAGTGAAGAAGGATGCAAATGATGTGTGGCAAACCTTAGGCATGCCTTGTCTTAAATACCCAAATCCCCAATAGCTTAGATGTCACGACCCAAGACTCTAGATCAATACATGAATCCAGCTAAATCCCATTAAAATAGCAATGATTCGGACCTATCAGAGTAATTCTCGAGATCTAAACCCTGCTTATAGGGTGAAACACTATAGTCGAAAACAATCAGCTGTCGAGACAACTTCTTCAACCTACTATACAATGTCCAATGAAATTGATAATCAACTAACTAGAAGGCAATTGGAGAAAGACGGTTCTCCATCAACATAGGTACTACCTACCCTATCGGATTAACCCTGAAATTCATCTAACTTGCACATCAAAGTAACTTCCGCTAGAAAAACCTCTAGCAGATAGTGGCTTCATCTACGTTGCAAGTGTTCCCCAACTAACCCAAAACTTGGAGAGGATTCAATTAAATGAGCTCTATATCTTAGCTCCTCAAACCTAATTATGCTTCAACAAAAACAACTCTGCAAGGATCTAGAAAAATCAATATTGAAGTTGTTCCAAGAGAGTCCACAATTTTAATAGATTGGTTGGCTTGGTGCATGTATGGATCTTTTGGATAATAGGACTCTAATTTCCCTGAGAAGTTAGAATTCAAAAGTCTTCAACAAACCCGATCCATTAATTGGATTACACATGCTAACCCATTAACATACAAACCTTTTCAAATAAGAAGATAACACAACTAAATTTTCCAAATTTACACATTCATGACAACATAAGCCAATTTAACACACTAATAGATGATCAACTTATTTAGATAGACATGCCTAGAATCATTTAATTGAATAAGTTGCACATATTATAATATGATCAAACAAAAGAACCTGCTTTTGATTTTGAATCATAATCAAGGTGAGGTGATTATGATCTGACTTGACTAAACCAAGCCTGAACACATAAACCAATGTCTTGTTGGATCGAGTTGGCAGGCTGTCAAAATTTTCAAGTCTAGATTTCAGGACATCTGGCCAGGCTTTTGGGTCAGTTCTGTTGATAACTTGATATCCTGATCCATCAGACATTTTCAGTACAATACTAATGCCCAAAATTAAGATTGGGTCTGTGGAGGTATACACAATCATGGCTAATGTGAGTGTTCAGCCAAACTATAGATAAATGAAAGACTATTATGTAAATTAGGAAGAGTTGGGGGCTACCAAGGAAAATACCTTCTTACTGTACAGCTAGAACAAAAAAAGTTCCAAAACATATTACTTCTAATAAAATAGGTGAACAACTTACAGGCTTTTGAGCTCCAAGTCTTTGACACTGATCTATGGATTTTGCATCCCTTGAACCACGGGTAGTGTGAGATAAACGTAGAAGCCATTCTTGAGTATGGCTATAAATACTGTGCTCCATCAACATGGTAGACATAATTACGTGAAGAAATCATGCCATAATGAACATTGAAACATCAAAGACATCATATGTAAAAAAACAAAAATATCAATCCAAAACCTCGCTTAAGACATGAATTATTCCGATCACATAGCGATTGTCAACAAGCATATCTCAAAAAAGTTTATATGAGGGAGTGAAAAAATAAAAATGAAATGCATTAGAGTTGAGAGCTAGAAGTCACACCATAAGACATGGGACAAACAAAATTAATTTCCTAAGAACCACTTATGATTTCAAAACAATTCAAAGAACATTTCAGTAATTAAACAAAAAACTAAAATAAACAGCATTTGCTTTGGCTGGCAATTAGTTGAAATACAATGACTTCCCATCCTGATAAAAACTTTAACTATTAAAACAATAGATTGTTTCTGCCAACTTTATCGAGTAGTAGACCTAGCAATATATAATATGACCCGTTAACCCAAATCCGAATCCGACCCAAATTAGATAAATTCGAATTTATTATAATCAAGTTCAGGTAGTAATCGGATTAATCTATATAAACCATTTATGACTTGATTAACCCATTTATTTATCAAGTCATTAACGGATCGGATCGGATCTGATTAATTTATTTACCAATAAATCTAATTAAAATTATTTAATATTTTAATTTACAATGTTTTTTTAATAATTTTTAAAATTATTATCTATAAATTAACTATTTTATTATACTAATTAATTTTTAATAATATTATTATTTTAATTATTTAAAATATGTTAAAATTATTAATGTTAAACATATTAGATCAACTTAGACCAAGTTAATTTAAGTTGATTTGGGCCAATCAGATCAATTCAGATCGAATCAAATTATAATATGTTTAATTAAATAAGTTAATTTGAGGTAAATCGGGTCATGATCCAAACTCGACCTGTTTAATAAACAGGTCCATTCAAGTTGGGTTGGATTCAGATTTAAAAAATTAAACCATTTATTAAACAAGTCAACCTATTTAATTTAATACTATAGGTTTGACATGACCCGAACCAAATCCGTGAATTTGAATTATCAGCTGTATCGAGCAATAGGTTGTATTCAAGGAAGAAAACTTAAAAGCTGATTACTTGTGTATCCCAAAGAAGTCAGCTTCTACTACAAATCGAGAAGTTGACTCAGCAGAAATTGCAGTAAGCAACTTGGTGGTGCTTCACAGGTAGATGTTTTTCATGCGGTAGGTCACAATGTGCATAATTTCATATTACATGCATTACCAACATCCACTTAAAGTTTATTTCAATTAAATCCATTTAGTGAAATGACATATTGGATGGTAGAAAATTTCTGAACCCGAGAGTTCCAGCATCACCATTTCTATTCTTCCGCAGGAGTTTTCAAGAGTCTCTAACTTTTGTTTTTTTTATCCTTTCAGTTAGCTTAATTTTTGGAAAGGTGTATGTAGGCCGATCATCTAATGAATAAAAAATTGAGGGAAAATGTGAAGGAACCAAATGACAATAAATGAGGACCAATGGAACTACACATTGGGAGATAGTACTTCTGTCAAACATCTGAACCTACTTGGGGGTATAGATTTAGGACCCTCAGCATTTCTTGATCATTGACTTACACTGTAAGCTACCCTTTAGTTGGCCTGCAAACAAATTCTTTGCTCTTTAGGATCTCTGTCAACAAGATAATCCAACATAAAGCATCCTGATATCAATCCACTATCTGGCTGACCCAAAAATTGCGGTTAAGAGAAACTCTCATAGTAGTGAGGACCATATCTCATGATGTGTGAGTTGTAATGTTCAAATCACTTATCTAGAACAAGAATTTAGACTGCTGGGATTAGTTTTAGATATAACTAATAATCCAGCTCACTAATCGATGGTGTTGCAGTAACATCATTAGAAACCTTCACCCATAGAACAACCAAATTATGCAAATCTAAGGCATCAAACATGAATTTCGACACCAGATGTTCATAACAGAGTAAAGAAACCATCTATATATCATCTAAAGCATTTCTTTTGGTGCCACAATACAAACATGCAACCTTTGTCAATGGTAACTCTATCACTGTATCATAGTTCATCTGTAAATCCATAGTGTCATGACAAACAGAAGAACTATAATAATTAATAATTTATTTTATTTAATAATGAAAGAGCAGAACATTCAAAACTAGGCAATGCCACAATCCTGGTGGCAGAAATTAGTAAGATTGCAAAAATATGGAAAATATGCACATAGAATCAACAATGTTATACAAGAGTTATACCTCAGCCGATGTCGATTGCAGGTTGTGCAGAAAGCAACAAAACCATACAGAATGCTTCGAAGTGCACGGAAAATCTGCATAAAGAAGATTTCAGCCCTTCCAACACAAGGAAGATTGCGAATCATAAAGGCTTACTAGGAAGTCCTACAAACCTGAGAGAAGAGGTCATCCCAAAGTGAACGCCACATAGAAGATTCATAGGCCCCTATTGTTGCTTCAGTTGCCGTTCTAAATTGAAATATAAGGCCAATAGATGACCAGGATTCCCTCAGGATATAATAGGTGTATGAAAAAATCATCATAATGAGGCTGGCTAGAGCAAGAACAAGCCGGAAAGGAGCCACTAGTATTGTCCAGATGAACAAAATGACAGGGTATATAAGAGAGGTTACTGTGATAGAAGAAGAGAACAAACAATTAAGCACAATAGAAGACACAATAAAAAAATTAGTAATAAATATATAAGTGAGGCAGGCAGTCAAATATTACCAATGCTCCATATGGTACCGAAGACAAGCCAGAAAGGCCAAATTACAATCTGTACTATGCTCATCACCATAGTGCACGTCGAACCCAACATTATCAACAATACAGAACCCAGACTCCCCACTGTCTCAAAACAAATATTCCAGAATGGAAGAATGAACTCAATCAGTTCCATTACAGGTGAAGCAAATGGTCTCGTCAATACTGAAAGCAATGATTTAGTAGCTCGTGTAATCATAAGGAACCACTTAACAGCCTTCTCGAAGTTATGGAGGAACAACATCGTTCCCAAATATCTAATTCTGGAGATCATTTCCCAATTTTCTATCCAGTCAAAAAAGGGCCCAAACAAGTGTGATGCAGTTGCCTTTAGTAGTGGAACATTTTTATAAAGATCATAGAATCCTATTAGGACAGTAGCAATGGAAATCAGCACATATAATGCTCTTGCTAGAGGGCACATCCATGGGCGATAAATTTTGCAGAATACTGGATAAGACTGTAGAAAAATGACCCAAGAAGGAAGCCCGTATTCTAACAAAGTAAGAAGCCTCAAATCAGACATAATTATATCCTTCAATTTAAAAGGTAGGTGATGATCATTAAATCTAAACAAAACTAACGCATCCTTGTAATTCGCACTCTCAAAAACAAAAGCCTCATTCTCACTGTCAAAGCAGTAACTGGATGATGATGATATTGAAGGCCCAGGTGAGCTCACAATTTCACTGTATGGTTCCTCTGAAACTTCATCCAATTCACTTCCCATACTTGAGGATTTCATTATCTTTCTTCTCTTGTAAGGCCCAGTAGCAGGTGGTGTGCAAAGCAAGCTCAATGTGGATTGGCTTTCCCCAAAATGAAGAATGGAGTTGCCAGAACCTCTAGAACTTAATTTATCCTTGGGGATCTCATCATCATCACTCATCCCTGGACAAGAATGTTTAGGACTGACTGGAATCTCTTCCTGAGCATCGTAAAAGACATCACCTGGAAACAGCAAAACGTATCATTCATATACGCATGCCCATGCATAGAGAGAGGGATGGAGGGGGAGAACTATGAGAGAAAGAGAGAGAGGATTTTGTACATACATGCGACAGAGATACTATCCAAATAATCTCGCAAAAGGAAATGCTCAAAAGAGGTTCCAGAAAACCATGAAGGAATGCAACTCGCAGCTTGTTCCACACTATCAAATTCCCATCTTTTCATTAACTTAACCTCCAATGCCAAAGAGGTATCAGTCTGTAAAAAAGATAAAAAAAGGAAAATTATGAAAACAAAAACCTATAAGTTCCCTCGAGCAAAGTATAATAGCTAGCATCTTAGATCCAAGAGGTCACAATACCTGCAATTCATTGAAATAGTTGATACCCTGCACATCAGCCCATGACACTTCAAAAACAATAAAACCATATAATGTATGGTGCAGTTCCTTATTCAAGATAAACGAATTCAACTTTCTCACAGGCCGCATGGCTTTCTCTTGGTATAGTGCCGCATCTATTAAAGAAAACCATCGATGCAATCTTTTACCTTTCATGCTTTCAGATCTTGAGCCATCCAAAAAATCCAACCTTTTTCCAGTATCCTTTCTATCAGATGAGCAATTCCCTGAATCAAACTTGTTGAGGAAGTATTTTCTGCCCCTCTTTGCCCTAGTGTTTGCAAAAGGAGATAGCCTAGACTGAAAAGGAAAAAGATTTAATAGGCATACATGCGTTTTCAAATTAGACTAATGTACCTCTAAAACTATTCTCCTTCACCTTTGTAACCATCAGTTGCCATAGGTGAGCAGGCCTTGTATCCAAGTCAATCAACCAAGGCCTGTTGTCAACCAGAATAAACAGTTTCTTGCTTTCAGGGGTCAGAAAAAGAGTCAGGTGTGAAAGATATGATTGTAGATCACTGCAAAATGCAACAGCATATAAGTGGATCTCAAAAAAAAAAGAAAAAAATCAACAGACATCATTATCAACGTTCCAAAAAGCCAGATTGAAAGTACTTTTGCTGATGACTCCTAGGCAGTTAATTGGATATGATTTTGAAAGGCTGAATGGGAAATACATATAGAATCAAGAGCAGGGAGACTTGGCATTTGGTTTTTATTCTATCATGGCCCTCATTAACTTACAAAAAAATACAATGGTGATACTGCCAAAGGTTGCAGAATACATAGTAACAAATAGATATTATATATGATTGTTGAAATATAGTTAATTGATACCATCAGCTACATTTACTGGAAGTTATACTGAAATCCAACAGTTCAGAAATAATAGTCCCATCAAGGAAGAGGCCATAACAAAAGATGAACATAGCTACTCATAAAAGTTAATAGACTGATCATACAAGCTTTTCATGAAATAGTGTGGGTAGTTAGTGACGTTTCAAAAATATCAGGAGAAGATGAGAGAAATCAATGATAAAGCATTAGGTATACAAGCAAACAAGATGGCTACAAAAGAGGGAAAACCATTGCAGAATATCATGCTACAAGCAAAAATATGACAATAATATGGTTTAACTTGCGCTAAAATTCATCACTTCATCATTTGAAGCCATTGCAATTTTTTCCTAAGTCAAAATTTCATACCAGAAAAGTCATATCAATCCATAAACAAATAAAAAGAGAATAGGACTTTTAACCACTTTTATATAGCAGACATTCCAGAATCCAGAACTCTAATTCATTATGAAAATCATTTACCTTTAGAGATTCTCCTTGAAAATAACCATAAAAATAAAAAGAGACCTTCCTATAAAAATCTAAACAATAAAAAACACAAAGCACACATACTGATGTATCCATGTCTTTTTCAACTGAAAGAACAGAGAATTCAACATAACCAACAGAATCACATCCAATAATCTGTACCCGATCTGCAGACTTGTGAGTGGAAAGAAATGGCCGTCCTCTGTGCTTCCCATTGCAAAATCCTTTAAACCAATTCAAATGAAAAATAAAAAAATTCTGAAAAGCACTGCAAATTTTCCAACAGAAACCAGAATTTTGCAAGATATCCTCAACACACACCTTGATTAGGAGAATTCCACCAGAATCTCCTCCTCTTCATACCAATTCCGCCTTCCTCTCTCCAATCCTCCGTTTGGAAGCCGAGAAAAAACCAAAACGGAGACCGATCCCGAGGCGGATTCCAAACACTAATTAAAACCCTCAATCTCTATCTCCACGTCTCTGAACACCAATTAATGCCTTCCCTTGCTTCGCTTCCACGGTTCGTCCCGAGGCGATGCCACGCCGCCCCCACACGCTGACACCACCGATACCGCCGACACCGCCAATTAGGTCTGTCTAGTGCTCCTCGCGATCCCCCCCCTCGCCAGCGGCGACGCCGTACCCCCAGACCTCCAGCGTCCGGCTCTGGCAGCGACCAGGTCGATCTGGCTTCTTCCAAACTGAAAAGGATTTATAATAGAGAGTTTTACGAATATACCCCTAGGAAATAGGAAAATTCATGCAATCCCTTGTAGAATCATAAACATCCCTAAATCTCCCCAACCGACTTGCTAAAATAGAAAAGTGGTCTGGATATATATAAAGAAAACGTCAAGGCGAAAGATGCAAAACGAACAGGTAAAATTGAGGAGTTCACTTTAAATACGTGATATCGCAGGGAGGTATGTCAAAAATTCCGAATATTCCTTCGGATTTTGACCTTTTAGGAGTTCGGGAGGGAACAGTGTTGACGTGTTTGGGAGATAGAGGCCGTTGGCTATTGCAATGAGATTCGTGTTTTGGGTTTACAAACCGCTGCGATGGGTGGCGCGAAAATGATGGCGAAAGTGGAGCCCAGTGGATAACTGCAAGGATATGACCGGATTAGCCCGTATTCGTGCAGGGGCGCATGATGTGGCGATGAGCGTTCGCCTCGAACGGCAAACATGCGAGACCAGCCATCCTCGACTGGATAAGTCTGCCGGCGAGTAGGGCTTGGCCCGGACAGTTTTTTATTCCAAATTCAGACCCAGCCCGGTACGAGTGATCCAAAGAATCTTATATACATTAAATTAAATTCTATATTTATGATTTTTTTAATCTTATTTTTAAATTTTTTTTCTCAATCTCCGCCAAAATCATGTCATTGATGAATTTTAAAAAAATATTATTTTATAATTTATATTTAGTTTTTAAAATATTATAATATAAATATAAATCTTAAAAATTAATTGTTTGAAAAAATGATTATATTGATTTTAAAATTAAAATCGATTTAAAATTAGAACCGGAAATACAATTCTCAAGCCAAATCGGCATAATTTGTATTCCAAAATTTTTTGAAAATCAGAATCTGATTTTGATTATAAAAATCATAAAATTAGTATAATTTATTAATTTTGCTTATTCTTATAACCCAGCCTAGCCCGAGTTTGGCTTGTTTGGAGTAGGATCCGAACAAGTCCAGTTGAGGTGCTTCCGAAGGGACATAGAGGATCCAAACAAACAAGTTAAAAGTATAGATTCCATGGTAAATTTTACCTTTTTTTGACAAGTTTGTCAAGCCAATCAGAAAAAAAAAAAGAAGCAAAATTGGTCCCATCATGTAAATCGAGAATCACATGCTAATTTGAAATCCCTAGACTTATTCTGAACTAAACTGAGAAGAAAACTGAATTGAGATTAAATCAATTTCATTGAAAATAGTAAATAAAAAACCAAGTATTAAACTAGTCTCTTCTCAAAATCCCCTCAATTGCAAAAAGAAAAACCACTTTCTAGCCTTGCCCACTACTTGACTATCATCGGAAATATAAGACACCTTATGATTTGAGATTAAAATCAAGATCAGTATTTTTTTAAAAAAATTTTTCTTATAAAATTAATATTATTTATTTTATATTATTATTAAATTAAATTATTATAAAGAATTAAATAATTTTTTAAACTTTAAATTATTATAGCATTAATTTTAATAAAAAAAATCTTAGTTTACAAAAGTAATTCATTAGTCTTGATCTTGATCCTGATGCTGATTCCAAATCAAACAATACCTAAAAGAATTCAATTTTTTATTTTATTTTTTATTCTCTGTCCTAGAGCCTTTTGCTTCAGGGCAATTTTATGATCTTCTGACGAGCTTGTCAATTGTCTACCTTACTACTATCAGAAGAAGTTGGGTGAAGATAACATTTGAAGTTAATTTATACTCTTTTTGCCATGCATCTAATATTGTCATCCTCTTCGTATCAAATGGTGTGTGTTTTAATTAGAGATGACTTATTTTCTAAAAGTTTCATCATTTTAGTTTAAATTTTGGTTATTGTGGATTCTTAGTTCGATTTGAAGTTGTCTAGATTTGGTTGTAACAAAAAATCCAACAGATGCTATCCATATTGAAGCTTGAATTATTGTTTTCTCCCATTGGAGACTTTTATTTTACTTCTATTGGTCAACTTCTAAAGCTCATTTTGTATATTGATTAACTTTCTAAAGCTTATTCTATTTTTCTTTTTATGGATTATTCCTTACAAATATAGCGAATTATATAAAATGCCCCAATATTTTCATATTTACATAAAATTCCTCATATATTTTTTTATGTAATGGCATAAAATTCCTCTAGTTAATTTCAACATAGTTACAAAAAATATTCGAAAAATATTCTATTTAATAGTGTTAAAAGAGATTAAAAAAATGATAATTTTATCCTTGTAAAATATTACTGCCATCTCTTTGTTGAAAAATAAAATATTAGCTTAATTAGCTAATTAATTTTAGGTTTAGGGTAAAATATTTCTTTGTGGTCGAAAATTCCACCATCGAAGATCCCTACAACCCTCTTGTATGGTTCCCCTCTTGTTGAGGTCACCCTCTGTTGGAGAACAAGGTCAACAATCTTGTGAAACTTCTTTAGTGAAGTTTTGACAAAGTTTAAGGTACCGTTTGATTTAGGATTAGAATTAGAATCAGCTTGTTCCAACTAGCCTAACATTTAAATACCAAAAAGATAGTCAGGCTAACACTATATTATTTACTTTATTTTTAAAAAATTAAATTATCATACTACCCTCATCTTTACTTATTCTAACCTAAACTTCATCTGTAGTTATTCCCAACTATTCCTGCATCGCCATCCTCCCTAAAGTTCTACATGAGCATTGTCCCGATTTGAATGTTGCGGTGGCTTTGTGAACTCCAATTTATGCTGTTCTCAAGCTCAAAAGGTAGATTCAGCCTGGTACCCAACTCCACCGTAGTGACATCCTCCTCTACTCTGAATTCGACTGGCTTCCAATCTCTAGTGCAACCTCACCTCGATCGAGCCCAATCCTATTAGTCGTTGCACCGCGACCACCCCTAGGTCACCATTTGTCCCCTTTTTCCTTTGATTTGGGTCATTCCGTATAGTTCTCACCAACACCTGGCTACTTCCTCCATAGCCACCACCATTGAAGTTGTAACTACCTAATCTACCTCTTTGCTTTTGCCTTTCACTGGTGTCACGCCTCTCCCGCAACCAAACCTCCCCGTTGCGAACATCTAGTCCAGAATTTTCATTGCAAATCAGCCTTTGCATAGCTTTTGGGTAAGCAACTTTGGTCCACTTCAATGCTTTCGTGCTTTCTATACCTTCTCTTGAGTTGATGGTAGTACTAGGATTTTCTACTACTATTTTCTATGGTAGTACTAGGGTTTTGCATATTATACAGATGTAATTTCATTTGTTCAGATTTAATTTTTCTTGCTAGAAGCAATCTGATTTTTTCATTCTTTCTTCTTTTATGAGGTGTCTAGATTCTCCTCCTAGATTTTCATGAGTGATTTTAGTTGTCTAATGAGAAAATAGCACTCGGTTTTGACTATCAATGGCTTTCTAAAATTCAAAATCTCATGTTTCTACAAAGGCCAATAGAACATTATCTTTTTGGAAATCCAAGTTAGGAAATATTACTTCTATAGAAAAAAAGGTCTTACCTTGTATTTTTGTCATCAAGCTTTTTTAGAAATTCTCATGTAATAACAATGCAGCTTTCTAAAGAATAAGCATGTCCTGCTTATATTGAAGCAAAAGATTTATGACATCCAAGAGAAACTATTATTTTTTATTATATAGTTCCCTAAAATTCATCAATAATAGGCCCATGGATAGTTTAATAACAAGCTCTCTTGTTGTATATTTCTTACAAAGGAAACTTTTCATTGTAATATTTACATAATATAATATTTTGTTGTTGTCTTACCTTATTTACTCAATGTAGGATTATGAAGAATGATCTATTGAAGAGAATTAGAGATCAAGGCAAAAAGCTCAGATATTTCAATATGTGGTTTTGAAGTGGACCTTTTCGCTTTAGGCATTGGTACTAGGATTGTTGGCGTCTTCAACATCTTTGTAGTTGAGAACATTGCTAGTTTTAAATTCTTGTTGATGAATCATCTAAAAATTACTTCCATAGAATTTTCATAGAAAACAACAACAGAAAACCCTAGTACTACCATCAGCTCAAGAGAAGTTATAGAAACCAATGCTTTCATCTGTTCATGTCTGTAATTTGAGTTTCCTTGGGTAACAGCATTGTGCATTAGAATAGTAGAACATAGCATCAATTGCACATTGTTCAGTGTAAAGCTCAAATTGCAACCTCCTAAAATTGCTTCCATAGGCATCCTTGGACAACAAGTGGAAACAAAATCAAGAATGAGTGTTACTAGGTGTTGGATAAGGATTTTGATTTTGTTGGATCTGATGTGATATACATATATAATAGGACTTGGTGAGGGTTTCTTACTATGTTTCTGTAAAAGCTGAAGCTTAAGTTATACATCCATAAAAACTCTATGGGGCTTTTAGCTAACGTGCATAAAAGCGATAATCACAAAAAACCTAATATTAAATGCTTCATAGAATTGTTAGTTACCATTGTAGTTGAATGTTATTGTGATGAAAAGGTTTCGGTGTCATTCTATTTCCATTCCTTGAGCTAAAACAATGGTTTACTTCAATATGTCTATACCATAACTTGTCGATGAAAGAAACAATGGCAAAAATTTTAGAAAACAATCTTGGAATAGAGTTGTCCAAAAATTCAATGAATTATTTGTCATGTTGTGCAATATTGAGCATATGAAGGCCAAATGGAAGAGATTGAAAGAAAGGTATAATGAATTTTAATTTATGAAGAACAAGAGCAGATGGATATGAGACTGACAACCATAGGCCAATAGCAAGAGATCTAGAAGTAATGAAAGATTTTTTCATGGTACGCCACACTCTACTTTGTAATTCGGAAAAGACCATGTGCAATTTTGTTTCTAATATTTTTTTTCCTTGTAGCATAACCTGCAATATGAAAATATATGGAACAATGATTTTCCTCAATTTTTTGATGTAGAAATGATGGTGAAGAGCTCAATTGCATCAAAAAGGTGGATACAATTGATTGAGAATTGTAACTAAAGCATCACCAATACCACAAGAGTGATCCGGTTCAAGTAGCTCACGAATTAGGCAAAACACTTACGTCGACAATAACTCAACCAACTATTCTATTCGAAGGAACTTGCTTCGTGGTGAGGATCATACTTTTGGGCCATGTGGGAAACACTCTCTTGAAGCATTGGTTGGCAACAGTGAAAAAAGTAGTAGGAGATGCAGTGGAGAGTTAATGAGAAGTACTATAAGTAAGCTTGGAAAAAATATTAATCATTAGAGATTAGATAGGTGGATGGATATCATGGAGAGAAAGTATGATATTCTGGATTAAATATTTCTGAAAAATATCTATAGTAGAGAGGAACAAACTGAAGGCAACTCTAAGATCCTGATAGATTAAAATGCACCAAAAGTCTAAAAGATTTATGAGAATAGGATTATTTTTGCAAGAGGAGGACCGGATGGATTGAAATTATGGGCCAACTTGTGAATAAGTGCATTCAATTCAAAATACAAAGTAGAGGTCAATAGATCGAGTGGGTCATCTACTATGTACCAACAATAGGACAATACATTTACAACAAACCATACCGACCCACTCGACAACTTCACTAATCAGATGAGTCAGAATAGGTGGATAGATGATTAGCCATGCTAGGCACAAGTCCCTCTTTGCTAAAGTGATTTATTTTCATTTATCATTTACTTCTTTCTCATTATCATTATTACTTCTAATTTATAAAGTTGACCACTTTCATGATTATTAGATAGGACATGGTCTACCTTGTGATACTCTTTAGATGAGATAATGTATTAAGGCACAGACATGACCTATCAATCAGATATGACTTGTCTCTATGAAAGCTATTTCACATGTGATTTTTTGTTAGAACTTTTCAAATGTGTACTATTGTGTCATTGAGTATTTGTACCATTTGAGTTTGTTATAACTATTGGACATGTGATGACTCATGCATTAAGTCTGTGTACTATTTGTATTTATTGTAACTACTGGACATGTGATAACTCATGTCATTGAGTTTGTGTATCTTGTGAGTTTTTCTAGACTATTTCACATGTGATTTGTCGTGTCCAAGATTCAATTTTACATGTGATTCCCCCTATTGGTTTTTGAAAGACACAATTGTTGTTCATGTGACATAGATTAGCCTCCCTCTATAAAGAGACATTATTGGGGATGCTATGCCAAAATGTATTTATCTTTGTAGCCAGAAAAGGTCTAATTGGCAAGACATTATTGACGACAAGGAGCTAAAAATGGAGAGTATGTTGGAAGATACCATTTTAGATCAGTTACAAGGCCCCCAAACCTATACGAGAAGACCACCTTGTCCATTAAATAACCAACCCTTTACTAGAATGGAGATTATGTATGATTTATTTGATAATGAGGAGTGACATTTTCAGACATTCAGAGTTGTGCCACATATGTTTCTAGGCCTTACCAGATTACTGATTAAGTGGGGGGAGAAATTGTGTCTACACAGTACATATCACCTAAACTACAAGTAGAGATTTTCCTTTACTTGGTTGCTCATGGGGCAACTTACAGAAACTTGCAATTGGCCTTCCAATACTCTACAGAGACTATAACTAGGTACTTTAAGATTGAGTTAGAAGGCATTATCTCACTCAAAATTAAGTGCATATAATTGTTACCTGATGATGCTCTAGCTCATCTCATGATTCTGAATGGAAGATGAAAGTATCCCTACTTCAAGGTGAGAAAATGACTTACAAACTCCTCAAAGTAATGTCAACTTAAAACCCTAACAATTGAATTATTTTGTGGTAGGATGCACTCAGTGCAATAGATGGCATGCATATATCTATGGTTGTGAATGGAGAAATACAACTTCCATTTCGAGATAGATATGGTTTGCTTATTCAAAATGTTATGCCAGCTGTGTCTTTTGATTTAGAATTTTTGTAAATTTGTAGCAGTTGAGAGGGATCCGCAATAGACGAATGAGTCTTACGAGAATGTTTTTCACGAGATAATTTCTTAGTCCCCGAAGGTTAAACTCATGCTTTTGCTTTTATGTTAAACATGAATTAAAAAATTTATAATGCTAATGATAGATTATTTTCAGGTAAATATTACCTTGTGGATGCCAGTTATATCAACACTAACTGCTTTCTCATGCCATATCAAAATGAGCGGTATCACATTAGACAGTTTGGTCACAACTGTGTCTGATATCGGAATCTAAAAGACAAATTTAATCATATGTATGCTAGTTTGAGAAATTATTTCGAGAGGACATTTAGCATATTTAAAAAATAATTTCAAATATTCCATAAAATGCAACTATATCATTACGAGATACAATGTGCTCTAGTGGTGGCTTGTGTTATGCTGCACAATTTCATGTGTAGAAATTACGGGGAGGATCAACTATTCTGAGAGAATCTTTATGATTGAAGGGATGAGCATAACAATAAAGAAGATACATAAACTTACAATAAAAAAATTGAAACTTGGCATCCATATGTTGCAGCATGAAATACAAAGTGGGGACATGCTTCAAAACCAAATAATTGCATCTTTATGGGATGCATGAGTCACAGTCTTTTCTTGTTTCTTAGATAGTTTCATAATTGACTATTAACTGATTTCAAGTAAGTAAAGTTAATAGTTATTTTAGTTGGTTATTAGTTGTTATTACATTTGAGTTACTTTTTGCAATTATGGGAATGATATTCTCTATTTTGGTTTACTTGCAAAGGACAATGAAGAAGCACCAGAAACCAATCTATATTGTGTTTGTCAGATGTCAACTGGGACTATATGAGACATGGGGGGACTATCATGCATAAGTTATTCCTTACTTGGGAGTATGCTTCAAAAAATATCGTGATTGGAATAACATAGTAGTGGCTTTCAATACATATTTCAGTATATGGCTGTTGGATCCAGGTAGTCCATCTTTATTTGGTATTCCTAGTGCATGTATAGAGGACACTCAGCAAGTGGACATGACCCCTGTTATTTCCCCTAATGGTAGTCCATTGAATTTATCATATATTTGTGTATGTGCCATTATTTTCCTTTTATTTATCTTCATTTGGTGTCTTTCTTAAATTTCAAGCAGTTGATGATATGGTTTTGAAACTTATGTTGTATGGAAATTTGTCATAACTTTCACACTTTATTAATGTTGGATTTTTGTTGGACATCATTTCTTTCATCAATTTATGTTGTAGTACTATATTAATGAATTTTCATTGTTAGAATGTAGTTTATATTCAGTTTGAATATAACACATTATGTGTTGTGGAAGACCATTCAAATTTAGTCACACTTGCAAATGAATCTTGAATTGTATTGCAGTAAGGCACAATCAGTTTTTTCCCAAATTTATGTTCTTTATTTTTTATTATTTATTAACTAATTCATCCATAAATCCCTATTAATACAATGCTCATGTGTCAACGACTGTGGTAATGAAATACATTGCAACCAGGTACCTTGGCCTACTATGCCTAATGCTAGTAATCATAAAATTCACTTAAGAATGATGCAAATTGAATGTTCTTTGAAATGTCTCCAAGCCCACATATCTTGGAAATGAACATTGTAATCATTGAAAATTATGATCAATAGATTAAACTGAAAATGCTAAAATAATACTCTCTAAAACTGACATTTGCTAGTTAAAAAAGATGGGTCTTTGCTAGCTAGAATCAAATACATGAGCATCGAAAAACATTATGACTTGCTACACCCATACATGTTACCATAGCAATGAAACAATTTCTTCAAGATTACATACATCAAATGTTGTCAGCAATGCAAATATAGAATGAGCAATCAACTTTTGTAAACCCTAATTTTGTGTTCATCCAGTGCATATCCCAAATTCACCTCCCACAAAACAAACAAAACCAATGCAAATGATTGCTAGCATCAATAGTGACTTCAAAGCCTCATTGAATAAACAAAGGCCACAAAGTTACCAACAACACCACAAAATTAAACACAAGACTCTTCAACTCTATTTCTTATACTCCATAGATTTTCATGACAAAAACAATCAGCAGGATGCTTGTAGTTGCCATAGGAGCCACTAGGAAGGAGCTAGGTGAGCAAAGAATGAACAAAACAAGCAGTAAAAAGGCCAAGTGCTTCACATCAGAAGTACAAACATGACCTTAAGCCAACTCTTTGTTAGGATAATTCCAACCAATGTAACATGTGAACTCCAACTAAAGAAACTAAAATAGACACCCTATAGTTTCTTCATGTCAAACAAATAATGGTGAGGATATTGATTATACATATATGTGCAAAAGGCAACACAAATTAAAGAATAACTAACATCCAAAAAGCTAAAAATAAATGATGTTGAAAGCTATAGAGAACAAGGGAACTCTGCAAAGTAGGGGTTTATAATGCTAGCCTAATCAAGGAAAAATAGAGCCCTAGCTTTGAAGTGCATTATTCGCACGTCACACCACTAATGATTCAATAATATACTAGCCCCAGGTATGTATTAAAAATAGTTGGTTCCTTTTCCTTTCAAAGTAAACCATAAAAATTCAATATGGCTTACTACCTTCCATACATTTCATAACGGCAATGCAATAACATCTTCAAGATTACATGTCTTAAATGTTGTCAAGAATGCAAATATAAAATGAGCAATTAACTGCACAATTAACACCTATAAACCCAACTTTTTGTTCATCCAATGTATATCCCAAATTCATCTCCCATGAAATGAACACATATATTGCTAGCATCAAAAAGTGACTTCAAATGTTGAGTCTCATTGAGTAAACAAAGTCCACAAAGTTATCAAGAACAACAAAAAAAATGAATACAACATGCTTAACAAGCTTCAACAGCCACAACAACAACTATTTCACAATCAAAAATTGGTAGAGGAATCTCCATTTATGTATATCAAATCAAGAGCTTATCTCATAGCACGCCAAAACATTTTAAACATGAGAAGGTAGCACCATACCTAAGGAACATCCATCGCTTACCTCTACTTCGCATAATGAAGATAAATAACAATGGCCACCACACCAACAATAGACCCAGCCGAGGCCATAGTTGCCACCTGCAAAGCAAACGAGAATTTCAAGCTCTTCTGGGCATTTGCATGGCCATTGGTCGCTAGCTCCCTATTCTCCACCTCAATCTAGAGACTAGAGACTTGCTCCTTGAGCTCTTTCATGATCTTCTCTAGCTCTACATTCATCTTCATGTCTCTCTCGAGCTCCTGAATCTTCTTCTTCATCTTTGCCTCCATCTTCTCCCTTGGTAAAACCACATGTCTTCTCAATTGGCCGATCACAAGTAGAAAAAGAGTTCTCAAGTTGTTGTTTTAGAAATACTAGAGATATCCCCTCCCTAAAGATGTTAATCACTCTTTATATGGGTTTCTCTAAACTTAGAAATTAATCAAAAGCTGAATGAATCATGACCCAGGATTACCTACGCATAACCAAATACCATGAAATTAATCCTTATTCCCAAACACAAACACGATTTCACAGCAAGTGTAAACACCAACAACCCTCCAATTAATTTCCTTGGTGACATAAATTATGCTCGACACCATTTTAGAAATCAAAACAAAAAAAATCTCCAAAACTACATTAAAATCCAAAAACAAGAATACATTGTAGAAGATCACGGTGGCTTACCCAGATTTAGAGGCAAGGGAGACTATGACATGATACATGGTGATGAATTTGATTCGTGGCTAGGGTTTTAGAAACCATAAAATTGATCTATGAGAAGGGACAAAGAAGGGAGCTTGGTAATGGATTTGGTGGTGTCTGGGAATTTGTGACCACCTCTCACCTTCTCCCTCATCCACCCCGAACTGTAAAACCCTCTGCCATGGCCTTGACTCTACCCCTGTTCATAGTCGCTATCAAGTTGGGGGAAGACAAAAACAATCATTGCTAGTAAGTATACCTGACAGCAAAATGGTCTAGAAAAATTTACATAATTCACTAGGTAGACTAGCATCCAAACACCAAAAAATTAACCAAACTATCCTCCTGTATTTTAGTCTTGATCTTGATCTTGAACCAAATGGTGCCTAAGGTTTATAATGCTAGAATCTCAATTTGAGCAAATTCAAATCTTATTTTCATCTAATGAGAACCTAAATTTCTTTTTAGGTCAAAGGATTAATGTGCAAGGAGTAAGGAGCAAGGAGCAAACCCATATTTCACTTTCAATTAGAATTTAAGGTTTGTTGTTGAAGCCCTAAATCCTCTTTCCTGGGGCTAAAGACAACTTTAAGGAGTTTTATGAAATTCTATTAGAATTGCAAGGAGTTTAATGCAAATATAAAATTTTTATTTCATTGTTACATATCAATGGATAGAGATTAAACAATGTATTTAATGGTTTATTGAGTTATATTGCTTGTAGGTTAGTCAAAGTTGAAATGAAATTTAAGGCTACTTGAAAGCCTCAAATTGAAGATGAATATGAAGCACTTATAGATTGAGGTGTGATATTGAATCAACAAATGTGGCTTAAAGACTTGTAGATAACTTGAAAATATCTCAAGAAATTGACTCAATTTTATAGATTTAGATATTCATCATTTTTGGTTGCGTCAAGGATATGAATTGAAAGCTTTTATTGCTCTTGTGTTTAATACCTCACTTTATTTGAGTAAGCCTTCATAGTTCATATTTATTTTTACCCAAGCAAATTGATAAAATGTCAAACTCAACCTGAACTTGCAAAAACACAATATTTGAATTTATGTAAAGTTTGAATGTTCGAACTATGAAGTTTTGATACTTGAAGTTAACATACAGTATTTAGTTTCTATTTATGTTTAGTTTGGTCACCCAAATTGTCCTATTTGATCTTATGAATATATTAGATAAAATTTTTTTTATCATCTATTTAGATAAGTTTGACTAACTAAATACTGAGTTCAATTGTTTGAACTTATAGATTTGATTTCCTAACCTCGAGTTTAGTCACCATAATTAATTTAGTCACAGGTTTGATTGACCAAATATGACAAAAAAAGCTTGGATTACACCGCAATGGCTAGTTTCAGTTTCAAAAAGCATTTAAGAGTGATAATACATCGAGTTAAAATCAGTCAAATAAAAAATGAATGGGGACCCAATGTGAGGATTAATCCCCAAACTAAGGTAATCAAGGTATATGTCATGGAGTTGACACTCGAGTTGATACTACCAAAGTCAAGTATGCTCATGGCATGAGCGATGCATACCCTACAAAGTACATATTCTGAGGCATATGAGAAAATATAGCAGGCTTGACCCATATATAAATATGGCTAGGTATTCAAGAAAACCAAGGAACAACAATCTGGGGGAGATCCTTGACATAAAATTTGAGAGTGATAGCAACCAAAAAAGGAGGGTCTAGCATAAATGGGACTAAAATCATCGAGTTTTGGATCCACAAAAGCTTTCTTAAACTATAACATAGGGAACAACCCATGAAGATACGAGACCTTGACTTCTTTCTACCTCTCTCTCCAATACTCTCCTGAAGAAAATTAACGAGACCTTTTCTAACTTGAGCACTGAAGTAGTCATTGCTGGAGAGCTTTGGTGGTCCTCCTTTTGGGTCATGTTTCCTCTTGTAGACTAGCAAAAAGGTAGCCTAGTAGATTTGATCTTAAGAAGCCTCCCAGACTAGAATCAGTGTTTGAACCAATCTCTGTCAACAAATTGGTGTTTTCATTGAGATCTAATCTACCTCTCTTCTTAGCTAATCAAGGAAGCCTCCAATGATCTTCTGACTAAGCCTTTAAGAGTAGCATGACCCTCATTGTCAAAGAACCCACTTGGGGGGCAGGCAACCCTAATGTTGGTAGAGTTTCATAACTCATTCGACAAACCATACAGACCAATGCAGCAAACCAGATCTGCAATCTAGACTTAGCAATAGCCTGGGGAACCCTTTTACAAATAGTCTTAGAGGTGCCGATAGATCCCTCCAGTTTTGTTAGATAGTAAGAGTTTCAAAATCTAACCACTATCATTCAACAAATGACTCAATTGCTTGAAATCTAGACACAGGTTATGTAGAATCTACAAGCCTAGTAACTACAAAATCAAGCCCAAGCGATGCAGAGCCTCTAGGCTTTTAATGAACAATAGTAGTAGGTTTCAGTTCAAGCTCCCTCACCTGCCTAAGGTGTTACATCAAATAAACAACATGAACCACAACTGCACTTTAGCTTCCATGTAGGATACCATCAACAAAGCTCTCCCAACCCCTCACTGATAATTTTGCTCTTGTATCAAGTTTTAAGGGATTATGATGGATGAGGCCCAACCTATGGTCTAATCGATGAAGTCACGTATCAAACACATGTTAGCCAAGCACTAGATGTCACAATGTTAGAGTTCCTGAGGGATGCCATGTTACATCTAGTTTGGGGAAGGTCATCGAGACCAAGTCATCCTCACCAACTAAGGTATGATACTCCTTTAATTCTTGAAATAATATACTCACAAATGCAGCCAAAATTTCACCAGCCTCCCTATGAGGTGTACGATGCCTCGATGGACCTAGTTGATCATGTAAGTACCTTTAGGAATGTCATGATTTTACAAGAGGCTTGGAGCTCAATCATGTGTAAAGCATTCCTGATGATATTACAAGGCCCGAAAAGAGCATGGTTTTCCAAACTCCCAAGGTACACAATAACTTATTTTGACAACTTAGTAGATAGGTTTGTTGAACAATTCATCTCATTGGTCCCTAGGTGAAAGGACCCTTCCACTCTCCTTATGTTGAAGCAAAAAGAGGGAGAAAGCCAAGTGATTATATAGATTGATTTAACAAAATTTGACTAGAAGACACTGAATTGGATAGTTCTATTGTCCGTGCCATTGTCATCAATGGAATTATACAAGCTCAAGTTACCTATGAGATGATCCACTAGCCCCAACATAGCCTGATGGAGTTCATCCAACTAGCTGGTGAGCAATAAATCCTAAGGAAGTGATCCAGGCAAAGAAAGAGTTTGAAGGTACAAGCGAGAAGAGAGAGCTTCGAAAGAATAAATCTCCCAAGTCAAAGAGGCAAAAAACCAAAAGGAGGGAGTGGAGGCTTGAATTTAAAGCCTATACCCCACTAAACAAAGGCCCCAACCCATCCTCACTACCAAGCCAAACCTTGATAAATCAAGGTGCTATTGCTTTTATCGTGATTATGGTCATGATATAGAAGAATGCAAGCACCTCAAGGGTGAAATTGGATGGACCTGCTACCTTCATTATCTTCCAAATGATCTCACTTATTTTTCCTCTTTGTAAAAGCTTTTGTAACCGAGTTTCTCCCTAGATATAATATGAATGAAAGAGATTCTTTTTTCTTTTACCTATGCCTTTTTCTTTGCAATTCTAGCTTGTGTCTTTCTTCCATATGACATTACCTAAATTTTCTTGGAAGACCTTTGGCCTTCAATGTGCCCATGGGTAGTATACAGTTTTGCTCCTCTGCCATGATGAAGATAACTTTTCGTGTGACAAGTTATAGTTTGCTGCTATAGCTTGTTAGCTTTGAAGTTATTTCAAGTAAAGGCACCTCAACTTGATATGAATGGTGCTTATCCTTTTGCTAAGGTCTTATTCCCTAGCATACTGCCAAGGCCTTTATAATTGGCATAATACAGAGGTCTTATGCCTTGGGTGAACTAAGGTCTTTGTTCTTAGCATACAGTTATGGTCTTATGCTCCACATGAACCAAAGTATGACTTGAGGTGAAATCTTTATACAAAGATATTTCTGTCTTGGCAAAGTTTCAAGCTTTTATGATTGGATGATAACTAAAATCTTATGCTTGGTGTAGAACTAAGGTCTTGATGTTTGGCATAATGCCAAGGTTTTATGCCCGAAGTAAATCGAGGTTTTATGCCTTGGCATAATATCGAGGTCATCATGCTTGGCATAATGTCTAGGTGTTATGCTCTAGGTGAACTGAGATCTTTGTACCTAGCACTATGGTGAAGTCTTATGCCCTGAATGAACTGAGGTCTTTATACTTGGAGTAATATCAAGGTCTTATTTCTTGGGTGAACTGAGGTCTTTATGCCCGGCGTATTATCAAGGTCTTATGCCTCAAGTGAATTAAGATCTTTATGTCTAATGTAATGCTGGGATCTTATGCCCTAGATAAATTAATGTCTTATATTCTAGGTGAACTGAGGTTTTTATGTCTGGTGTAATGCCAAGGTCTTATACCCTAGGTGAATCAATGTCATATGCCCCAAGTGAACCAAGGCCTTTATGGTGGTTTCTTAAGCATGAATTTCTAATATCTAAGTAGATAATAGAGATATAATCTATTCTAAAGATAAACTAAAGAAAAAAAAAATTCCTTTGAGCTTGTTTACATGCCATGTCCTAGGAAGTTTTTTGCTATTAGGGTGTTTGACCTTGAATGTCCCTGGTCCCACAACCTTGAAAATTCTAAATAGACCTTTCTCATTTGGAATAATTTACCTGAAACTCAATCAATGAGTTTAGCTCATTGAATTATCTAGTCACCTAGTTGTAGTCCCCGGCCATGCACTCGTGCATTGTAGTATAGGGCCACTTGTCGTTTGCACATAGCAACTATAGCATAAGCCTTCTCCCAAACCTCCAAGATGAGGTCCTTCTTGGTTCAAATATTTAACTCTTTTGCTTTAAAGTCATAGGTCTTAACTTGAGGT
The DNA here is from genome assembly GCA_005019695.1 of Trichopus zeylanicus subsp. travancoricus. NCBI lineage: Eukaryota > Viridiplantae > Streptophyta > Magnoliopsida > Dioscoreales > Dioscoreaceae > Trichopus > Trichopus zeylanicus. Next base: position 45,403 of record RXID01022576.1, read on the forward strand.
GAAGTAAGACCAATTTTCACTAGAATAATAGCTTCAACCCCGTAAGCGAGTATTGTGATTTGGTAAGACCACAAGATATGTGGTAGCTCCCCAACCCATGCACCTTTAGCTTTTTCAAGATATCTCTTTATGCATGAAAGTAGGGTTTAATTTGTTAACATAGCCAAGTTATTGGATTGAGGGTGTGCCACCGAGGGGAACCTCTATTCTATGTGGATACTGCTATAGTACTCTTTGAACCTTGAGTTTTCAAACTACTTTTTATTGTCAGTAACTAGCACACAAGGTAGCCCAAACCTACAATTATGATTTGCTATAGGAAAGCTTGAGTCTTCCTCTCAACGATCGTGGCCAAGGGTTCAAATTTTACCTATTTGTAAAGTAGTCGATAGTAACCACTAAGAATATCCTTTGTTCCAATGCCATCAAAAACTAACCTAAGATATCCATCCTTCATTAGTCAAAAGACCATATAGATTGAGTATGTTAGTTTTGAATCACTAGGCTATGATTTAGTGCATCGTGTCTCTAGCATTGTTCATATTTGAAGACAAATCCAGATACCTTAGAAACTATATTGAGCCAATAATACCATTGTCTAAGGAGCTCATGTGTAAGGGCCCATTCTCCATCATGACTTTCACATATCCTGCCATGGACCTCTTGAAGGGTATAATTAGCTTTCTCAAGTCTTAAGCAATGAAGATGGTGCTATGTGAGGGATCTTTTATACAAGGCCACTTCTAGTAAGATGAAGTTCAGGATTAGCATTTTGATCCTTTGGGCTTCTTTTGGGTCCATGGGAAGTCACCCATATTTGAGATAGGAGATAATGAGATTCATCTAGTTGGGCCTTGCATCCACCATATTCACCTTGGTGGTCTTCGAATCATTGGGCTACTAAAGGTTTTTCATAAAGATTTGCCTAGGTACCAAATTTGAAGAAGCCAAAACTAGTTGAGCAAGGGCATCTACCTTGATATTGCTGTCTCAGGGTACCCAACAGACTTTCACCTAGTCTATTTTTGTCATAAGCTTTCATGCCTCAACTAGGTACTCAACCATGGTTGCATCTTTCACCTAGCACTCTCTAGTGACCTACAAGCACACAAGCTAGGAGTCCCTAGATACATTCAATTTTTTAGCTCCAGCTATTAATGCTATTCTTAATCTGAGGAGGAATGTCGCATACTCTATGATATTGTTTGAGGCTATAAACTCAAGCCAAACTGAATACTGAAGGATAATGCCAATCTCACAACTATACTCACAAGATGAGTCGTCTATCCAAACCTCCTATTGCTCAAATTGGTCTTACAGGATATGAGGTAGTCTCCACTAGAAAGTCTACTAAAGTCTAGACTTTGATAGTCTTTTGAGCCTTGAAAGTCACATCGAATTGACTTACCTCGATTGACCACTTAAGTAATCTCTCTGAGGTATCTGATTTTTGCAATATTTGTTGAAGTGGGAGATCGGTGAGTAACATGACTGAATGTGTCTGAAAGTAAAGATGGAGCTTTTAAGTTGCCAGCATCATAGTGTACACTAGCTTTTCCAATAGAGGATACCAACCTCCATTCCCGTGAGCACATAACTCCGGTAGTATATAGGATATTGTTTTTTTTGTCTCAATCACTTATTAATATTGAACTAACTACTTGGTCTAAAGCAACTATGTAGAGGAAGAGTATCTCATTTGGTTTGGGCCTTACCAACAATGGTGGTTTAGTTAGGTGTCATTTGAGGTTTTCAAAGCCTCGATCAAATTCCTCTATCTATTCAAATTTAGGGTTTTGTTCGAGCACCTTAAAAAAGGGAAGACATTTCTCTCTGAATCTAGATAGAAAGCAATTAAGAGCCACCAAGTGACCTGTGGGCCTCTATATTTCTTTGATGGAGCTTAGAGGCTTCATTCCCATAATTTCTTCAATCTTTTCAACGCTAGCTTCTATTCCTTGCCCTGAGTCTACCTTGAAAGCACACTTCTCTGATTTTAAATTCATTTTGAACTTCCAAAGTGTATCAAAAGTCTCTTCTAGATCTTTCATGTGTTTAGTAGTGTGGAGGGATTTTACAAGCATATCATTGATATATGCCTCCACATTCCTCCCGAGCTAAGGGTTGAAAACTTTGTTCATTTTATTGATTCATTTCCCTTGCATTTTTTAATCTAAAAGTTATTACAATGTAATAGAAGGTACCTTTATCCATTATTAAGACTATTTTCTCCTCATATTTAGAATAATGCATTTGGGTTTGATTGTAGCTCGTGAATGCATCCAAGAAGCTCAAGAGTTGATAACCTGAGGTAGAGTTAATGAGCTAGTCAATCTTTGGTAGATGATAGTTGTCCTTCGCGTAAGCTTTATTCAGGTTGGTGAAGTTGGTGCACATCCTCCACTTTCTATTGGATTTATTTACCATCACCATGTTAGTTAACCACTCGAGATAGTGAACCTCCCTTATAAATTTTACATTGAGAAGTTTACTCACTTTTGTGGTGATAGCTTTTTGACATTTAAGAGTGAAGTGTCTTTTCTTGTTCTTGACTATTTTATGATTTTTTGCAATCAAGAGCTCATGTCTAGCCACCAAGGAGTCAATACCTAGGAGGTTCTCGGCAGTCTATGCAAAGACATCTTGACTCCTCCTATGAAGCTCTTGTAATTTGGTATTCAAGGGTTCTATGAGATTCACCCCTAACTTCAGTGCTCTCCTAGAGCCTTCATTGATGATCAGGCCAACGAGTCACTCCATAGGTGTGATGCACCCACTTTTGTATTCAAGAGTAGTTTCATTGATCTTCCTTACTGTTGGTCCCTTGCTTTTCTATCTAGGACTATTTTTCTAATAGGGCACTTCATGTTTTTTAGCGAGATTTTGGTCTCCTATACTTTACCTATGCCAACTTTAGAAGAAAATCTCATTACCAAATAAAAAGTGGAAATTACGATTTGGAGCTTATTGAGCATTAGTTGCCCCAATATCACATTGTAGGTGGGACATGCCAAAACTACCACAAACTTTGTTTTGATGGTGGTGTTCCTAGGATCTTCTCCAATGGTGAGGAGCAAGTTGATTATGCCAAGCCGGGTGACTAAGTCCCCCTTGAATTCAGTGAGTGTCTCAACGCATACAGGCACCTCAAGGAAGATCACTTTTACAAACAATCCTAGAGGCACCAGCAAGTCCATCCAATTTGGTGGGACAGTAAGAGTTCCAAACTCTAACCACTGCCATTTAGCAAATGACATAGTTTCTTGATACCCAAGAACAAGTTATGTAGAACCCATAGGTCTAACAACTGCAAAATTAAGACCAAGTGATGCAGAGCCTCCAGGGTCATAACGCTCAACAGTAGCAAGTTTCGGTTCAGGCTCTTTATCGTGCCTAAGGCACTATGCTGAACCAACATCACGAACCATAGTTGCACTTTAGCCTCAATATGGGACACCATCAACAAAGCCCTCATGACCCCTTGATGATAATTTTTCTTTGGCATCAAGCTTTGAGGAATTATGATAAACAAGACCCAACTTATGATTCGGCCAATAAAGCCACCTATCAAACACATGTTAGTTGGGCACCAAATGCCACAACATCAAAGTTCTTGAGGGATGCCATGCCACATGCAATCTAGGGAAGGTCATGGACACCAAGTCATTGTCACTAGCTAAGGTATGATACTCCTTTAATCCTTGAAGTAGCATTCATACTCACAAGTGTAGCCAAAGTTTCGCTAGCCTCCCTAAGAGGTGTATGATAGCCCGAAGGACCTAGTCAATCATGTCAATATCTTTAGGAACACCATGAATTTGCAAGGGGCCTAGGACTCAACCATATGCACAGAATTTCTGATGATGTTGCAAGGTCTGACCAAAGCATGGTATTCAAAACTCCCAAGGTTCATAATAGCATATTTTGACAACTTGGTAGACTAGTTTATTGAATAACTCATCTCACTGGTCCTTCAGTGAAAGGACCCTTCCACTCTTCTCATGTTAAAGAAAAAAGAGAGAGAAAGCCTAAGGGATTAGCTAGGCCGATTTCACAAAATATGGCTAGAGGTTACTGAGCTAGACAGTTTCATTATCCTCTCCATTGCCATCAATGGAATCAGATAAGCATGGTTGACTATGAGATGGCCCACCAACCCTCATGTAGCCTACAGAGTTCATCCAACTAGCCCATGAGCACATAAATGTTGAGGAAGTAATCTAAGTAAAGTAAAAGTCTAAAGGCATTGGCAAGATGAGGGAGTCTTGGGGGGGAATAAATCTCCTAAGAAAAAGAGGCATAAACCTGAATGGAGGGAGTGGAGGCTTGAAGCGGAAGCTATTCCCCACTAAACAATTCAAGGTTTGAAGTCTTGGCACAAATCGATCATCAAGACTTCTGACGAAAGCCCCAACCCATCTACACTATCAAGCCAAACCTCAACAAATCAAGGTACTATTGCTTTTATCATAATTATGGTCATAATATATAAGAATATAGACACCTCAAGGATGAAATTGAGAGGCTCATAAAAGAATGCCATCTAAGGTAATTTGTCAGCTGAGATGAATAAGCTAGAGAAGCTCACTATGGGAGCATTGTCAATTCTCCCCCTGAAGGGACCCTACTCCTGAATCATAAAACTCTCCAGTCAAAGGCAATCTCAATATTATCCAAGCCAGCCCACTCACTCAAAGCAACACTTCTCTATTGATAGGTAAATGTCAAACCCTTACTGGTGGGTAGGAGGGCCTGAGTGAGGAGATAAAAAAGAGATACTATTATGAGCTTGATCGCTAAGACATAGGCTTCTCCAACAAGGACATAGAAGGAATTTTTACACCCCATAATAATACATTAGTAATCTCAGTAATCCTAGATGACTACACCACTCACTGTATCATGATAGATATGAAAAGTTTGATGAATATCTTGTTCACCCGAGCTTGTAACCAAATAAAGATTAAGTAGAAACTAGAGCCATTTGTTGGAACACTCATTGAATTCATAGGGCACTCAGTAACCCTACTTGGTATGATCAGCTTGCTCCTCACCTTTAGAGAAGATCCTAGAAACACCACCATCAAACCAAAGTTTGTGGAAATTCAGACATGTTCTACCTACAATGTGATTTTGGGTGACCAACGCTTAATTAGCTTCAAATGGTAATTTTCACTTTTCATTTGGTAATGAGATTTCCCACTAAAGTGGGATAAGTGAAGTATGGGGAGACCAAAGGCTCACTAAAAAGTGTGAAGTACTGTAATAGCAAAATAACCCCAAATAGAAAAGTAAGGGACCAACAGTAGGGAAGATCAATAAAACCACACTTGAATCCAAAAGTGGATGCACCGAACCTGTGGAGTGACTCATTAGCCTGATCGTTGATGAAGGCTCTAGGAGAGCACTAAAGCTAGGGGCAAACCTCATATAACCCTTACATACCAAATTACAAGGGCTTCTCGAGAGGAGTCAAGATGTATTTGCAAGGACCCTCGAGGACCTCTTAGGTATTGACCCCTTAGTGGCTTGACACAAGATCTTAGTTGTGAAAAATCATAAATCAGTCAAGCAAAAGGAGACATTTTACCCTTGAATGCCAAAAAGTTATTGCCACAAAGGTTAGTAAGTAGGATTTATAATGGAGGTTCACTATCCTGAGTGGCTAGTGAATGTGGTGATGGTAAAGAAATCCAATGAAAAGTGGAGAATGTGTGTCAACTTTACTTATTAGAATAAATCTTGCTCGAGGAACAAATATCCTCTGAAGATTGACCAACTCATTGACTCTATCATAGGTCATCAACTCTTAAGCTTCTTGGATGCTTTCTTGGGCTACTATCAGAATTAGATGGATCCCAAAAATGAAGAGAAAATAACCTTCATCATGAATCAAGGTACCTTCTATTACATTACAATGCCTCTTGAATTAAAAGATATAGGGACAACGTCCCAAAGAATGATGAACAAAGTATTTGAGCCTCAGCTGGGAAGGAATGTGGAGGTGTATGTCAAAGATATGCTCGTAAAAGGCCTTCACGTTGATGAGCACATGAAAGATCTGGAAGAGACGTTCGATACATTTTGGAAGTTCAAAATAAAGTTGAAACTAGAGAAGTGTGCTTTCAAAGAAGGCTTGGGAAGTTCCTCGTCTACCATATCTTAGAATGAGGAATAGAAGCCAACCATGAAAAGATTAGCGCAATTATGAGAATGAAGCCTCTGAGATCCATCAAAGAAATGCAAAGACTCACAGGTTTCTTGGCAATGCTCAATTGCTTTCTATTCAGATTTGGAGAGAAGTTCCTTCTCTTTTATAAGGCACTCAAATAAAGCCTCGAATTTAAACAGATATAGGAATATGACCGAGCCTTTGAAGACCTCAAAAGGTACCTAGTTGAACCACCATTTCTAGTAAGACCCGAACCAAATGAGATACTTTTCCTCTACATAGCCACTTCAGACTAAGCAATCAGTTTGGTGTTAATAAGTAACTAAGGTGGAGAGCAACATCCCATATACTACTTAAGTCATGTGCTCATGGGAGCAAAAGTTCAATACCCTCCATTAGAAAAGCTAGTGTGTGCCACTGTGCTAGCAACTCAAAACTTTTGCCCTTACTTTTAGGTATATTTAGTCACATTACTCACCAATCTCCTGCTTTGGCAAACATTGCAAAAACTAGATACCTCAAGAAGACTGCTCAAGTGATCAATCAAGTTAAGTCAATTCAATATGACTTTTGAGGCTAGGAAGACTATCAAAGCCCAAGTTTTAGTAGACTTCCTAGTGGAGTCTACCTCATGCCTTGTAGAACCAGAATTCGAACCATGGGAGATTTGGGTGGAGAATTCATCTTGTGAGTTGGGCTATGGGATTAGTGCCATTCTTCAGAGTTTGGATCAGAGAGTGGCTCAGTATTCAGCTTGGCTTAAGTTTGAAGTCTCAAATAATATTATAGAGCATGAGGCATTCCTCCTTGGATTGCACATAGTATTAACAATACTAGCCAAAAATTGAAGGTATTTAGTGACTTCCAACTTGTGTACTTGTAGGTCACTAGAGAATACTTGGTGAAAGATACGACCATACCCCAAAGCCTAGCCAAGGCATTGAGTCTTATGGCAAAAATGGATAGGGTAGAAGTTTGCTGGGTACCCTGAGATAGCAACATTGAGGTAGATGCCCTTACTCGGCTAGCTTTGGCTTCTTCAAGTTTAGTACCTAGGCAAATCTTTGTGAAGAAACTTCAGTAGGCTAGTTATTTGGAGACCACCGAGGTGAATATGGTGGATGCAAGGCCTAACTGAATAGAACTCATTATCTCCTATCTTAAAGATGAGCAACTTTTTAAGGACCTAAAAGAAGCTAGAAGAATTAGAAAACTAGTCTTGAACTTCATCTTGCTAGAAGGGGTCTTGTATGAAAGATCCCTCACACAACCCCTTCTCCGTTGCTTAGGAGCTAAGGAAGTTGATTATGCTCTTTGAGAGGTCTATGGTGGGATATGCAGAATCATGGTGGAGGATGGGCCATTACACACAAGCTCCTTAGATAGGGGTTTTATTGGCTCAATATAGTTTCTGAGGCATCTAAATTTGTCTCCAAGTGTGAATAATACAAGAGACATGCCTCACTACATCATAGCTTGGTGATTCAACTCCAACAAATTCAATCTATATTGCCTTCTAACCAATGGGAGATGGATATCTTTGGTTCATTCCCGATGGCATTAGGACAAAGGAAATTCTTAGTAGTTGCAATTGACTACTTTACTAAATAGGTAGAAGCTAAACCCCTAGCTAAGATTACAGAGGAAAATTTGGAATTTTCTATAATAGAGCATAATCTATAGGTTCAAGCTACCTCATGTCTTGGTTACTGACAATAAAAAACAATTTGATAACTCAAGGTTTAAAGAGTACTACAACAACCACTGCATATAATAGAGGTTCACGTCGATGGCACACCCCCAATCCAATGGCTTCGCTAAGATAACTAATCAAACCCTACTTTTAGGCATACAGAAACATCTTGAAAAAGACAAAGGCCCCTGGGTCAAGGAATTATCACGTCCTATGGTCTTACTGAACCACATTTCGGACAACCAACAAGGAATCACCATTCATGCTTAGTTACAGGGCCAAAGCTATTGTTCTAGTGGAAATTAGTCTTACTTTACCTCAAGTTAAGACCTATGACACAAAAGCAAATGAGGCAAATATCTGAGCTGAGAAGGACCTCATCTTGGAGGTTTGAGAGAAGGCTTGTGCCAGAGTTACTGAGATAATGGCTCGATACTATAATGCATGAGTATGTGGTTGAAAATTGTGACTAGGTGACTAGATACTGCGATGGGCTGAACTCACTAATTGAGGTTTAGGTAAACCATCTTCGAATGGGATAGGTTCCTTTAGAATTTGCATGGTTGTGGGGCCAGGGACATTCTTGATCAAACACTCCAGTTTCAAGAACTTGCTAGGACATAGCATGTAAACAACTTAAAAATGTTTTATCTTTGGTTTATCTTTAGAATAAGTTATTAAAAGCTCTAAAAACCACTTAATAAGGGGAGGGGGCTAAGAGGAGGAGGGAGGGAGGAGGGGGGGGGGGGGGGGGGGGGGGGGGGGTACAGGGAGATGGATTAGGTATAGTGAAACAAGTAGCAATTTTTAATAAAATCAAAACCCAATTCAAATTACCAAAGCAATTTCACACAAATTTCAATCAACCACAATTGCAATAATGTAAATAAAGTGAGAAATGAATGTACCATGATATAATATGGTTCAGAGACTAACCGCTCATACTCCATGGCCCTTGCCCACTCTTGAAGACTTCAACTCTTCCTTAGAGTGTTACTTTCTTGGTGAAGCCAACCCCTTACACTTGATCTTACACCAATTGGCAAGATTTCTAGCAAACTAGAGCGTTAGTCTCTCAACCACTCCAAATAACCTTGGGGTGGATTACAAGTGAAAAATATTTAAGAATAATCCACTTTTATGCTCACTATAAGATCTCTCAAGGTTGAGTAAAAGAGCAATGAAAATTGGTTTGAAATTGGAAAGCTTAGAGCATAAGATGGCTAGAGAGCTAAAGGGGCTTTTATGTCTTTTTTCACAAAGATTTAGAAATTGTAAAAACTATTTAGAGAAGCTCATCCTAGTCTATTTATACTATATGGGTCAAAACTAGCCATTAGATATGAAATTCCACAGCTAGCTTTGCTCCAATAATAAAAAAACTAGCCATTGACCATATAGAAAACTTGAACTGGTTGACCATTTGGACAATTGATCGATTAGTACTGGTCTACCATAATTGGGAGATTTCTTAGCTGGTCGTCCATTTCCAAACTAGTCATCCAGTTCTGATAACAAATTAGAACTAGAATCCTTGCTAAGCATTTGATTCCAAATAGGGCGTCCGGCTCATGAACTAATCATCTAGTCCTACGTCGATTAGAAGATTTAAATTTTATGTCTGGCACAACTAGTCATCTGCTAAGCCATGGGGACATCAGCTTCTGCTAGAAAAACTCTATTAAGAGTTTCTTGTAGAACTTAACATAACACTTCAAAATAAATTTTTGACTCGACTAAAATAAAAGACAATCTAAACCTAATTGATGTTGAGTTCTTGAGTTGCTTTGTCTATGTTCATGTTATTCTTGAATCTTCAAGTTATTGTAGATACCTTTAAGCCACTTTTAAGCCATCTTTTGATCTCTTCAAGTCATGCTCATGGATCTACCATCACACTTTCTTTTCTTTGAAGCTTCAAATGTACTCTTGAGAGCTTTAATTTACTTGGGCTAAAACACAATTCAAATAGGCATTAAATATAGTTTGCTCATTATCAAAACTAGGAAGGCCAACAATCTCTCCATTTTTACTAATAATAAACCATAAAAACAGAATACTAAAAAATTTAAAGCACAATACACATATGAGAGCATGTATACAAATAAGCATGCGCATAAATATGCATGTATACAGGTATGATAGCATGTATTTAGGTATGTACACTTATGAGAGCATGTATATTCTCCATTTTATACTTACAGTTTATATGTCTCCCCCTTTTAACATTAGCAAAAAGGGTAGAACATAGGAGTGGAGATAAAATGGACAATCTCTCCTATAAAATCTCAGAACACAACCTATAGACAATATCACATGAACAAGGAGCACATATAGAAAATCTCAAGAAGTTCCCCCTGAAATGATGCATATAAATGACCTAAGAGGTGGATATCTAAAAGACTAAATAAACACCAAAATATCCATTAATTAAACTAGACATGATTCAAGTACCCATAATTTGAAGGAACATAAGAAAGTTTGAAACTCCACAAACAACAAAGAGTAAAACCATGATCCATAACCCAAAACATCAAAGTCAGAAGCACAACTAAAAGTGTAAATAAAACATAGAGAAAACTAGGGGCTCGGTCTGCGAGTAGTGTGAACTAGCAAAGTGCAGAGCATCCTAGTTATCTAATCCATGGAAGCTTGGAGGGATGTTTGCTGCTCAGCCGCACTCTATCCAAAATCCTCCAAATGACTTGATTGCTTCATGAAATTTGAATGTGAGCCAGAGGATGTGGTAGGTGGAGGCTCAATACGGTCATGTCCAACAACCTGCCCGCCTCCATAATATTGATCTCAACCTCCTCTCCCTGCTCTGCATCTCTCCAAATACCATCCTGCTCATTAAAGCCCATCTAGTAAAGAATGAAGCAAGAGAAGGAATCAAAGGAAGTGAAGGCATGGTATAGAGAGAGATCACACATGGGAACTAGAGCTTCAAAGTTTCGAAGGACTTTGGTAATGATTACAGGGAAGCCAAGGATAGCATGGGTGTATCTAAGATATTAGGCCACATGGTGAAGGATAATATAGGGTAAACACACCCCTATACCCGATCAAAATGGAATAAAGGAGATACAGTTCCATGAAGGATACTTCATCCTAATGCCCATCCTTTGAAAGAAGGGTGTTGTTTGTGGTAATTTTTGTCTCAATCAAATTTAATTAGAATATGATTAAAATTAAGACTTGCATGCCATTAAATTATGACTCAAATGTGAGTTTTAGTTAGACTTAAATTGTATCCGAGTTTGACTGAAAATTGAGCTCAATTCAGACCTAAATCATTGAAAAATTTGGGTTTAAATTAAATCTAATCCAAATGGGTTAAGTGAGCTAGATACTTGGACCCAAATTGGGTCCAAAATCTATCTAAAATTTGGGACAAAATGGAAAAAATACAAAAATTTTGCAAATAATCTTCTGAACTGAATAAATATTTATAAATGGCTCATTGGTCAAATTTTTCTTATTCATAGGTCCCCAGAATAGAATTTTTGTGAACAAGTCCAATAAAATCCTAAAATTACAAATCAATCCCTCAAAATTTAAGTTTTGTAAATAAATCTCTCAAGAGATCGATAATTATAATTCGATATTTATGAAATCTAGGATTTACGAATAAACCCTTCCAAAATTTTGTATTTATAAATAAGCCCCTTGAATTTCAACTTTTTACAAATAAATCCCTCAAATTTTTTTATTTATGAATGAGTCCTAATTTTATTCAAAAGGGATCCTATAAGTTTGAAGATTTTATAAATAAGCTTTTTATAAAAAGACCCTTAAAATTTATAAAATTATAATTTAGTCTAATTTTTCAAAAAATATTTGTAAATAACCCCTCTATAATTTCAGTATCCAAGATGAGTACAACTTTCAAATTATTATTATCTATAATAAACAAATTTATCCATATCTCTCTATAAGCTCATTCAAGCTCAAGATAAGCCATATCCATATCTATTTATATCCATAATTCATTCAAAAATTTAAATAAAAAGGAGATCATTTTCATTTTAATTTCATTTCTTCGAGTTTTATATAGACTTACTGATTTTAAAAAAAAAGAAGAGATGAGAAAAATTGGAGAATGAGGGGAAGAAGATTAGAGAAATATCATCACATCAAAAGAAGTAAATCAATAAGAAGAATTGAAGAAAAGGATAAGTTTCTTGTCACTTAGCTTTCTTTGCATTTCCTTCTTTGTTCCTTGAATTGTTGCAACTCTCATGTTTTGCTCCAGCCCATGGTGTCCCAAGGTTAGGGTTTGGCCGACACCCAAGTCCACCTAAGGAGCCAGCCATTGCCTGAGCCCACCGAGCCGCCTCTACTTCCAAACCCTGCATTGGCCCTACCTACCTCCACTCAATCGCCAGCAAGCCACTGTCAGAGCCCACTGAGCCACTTCCAAACCCTGCACTGGCCTCACTGTACCTTCATGGAGCCGCCTGCGAGCAATGACTCGAGCCCACCGAGATGCCTCCAAATCCTAGACTGGCCTCATTATACCTTCATGCAACCACCCGTGAGCCACCACCCAAGCATGCTAAGCCACTTGTCCGCAAGCTCCACCCCTCACTAGAGTTACCTCACCTGCCTTATGCCTGAGCCACCAAATAGCCTTGTCTGAGCCTCCACAACCACTGTCCATGTTTGCATTAGGCATTGGCTTGTCACCGCCACAAGTCAAATCTGGCTGTGAGATGGGAGGGAATCGCTACCCCAGCCTTACTACAAAAAATAAAGCCAAATTTAGCCATTTTCAACCAAATTTAGGAAAAGAAAATATTGAGCCACCATGGCCCAGTCGTAAGGAGAAAAATAGGGTGAGAGGGCATGGTTTGGTGAGGAGAAGAGAAGAAATAGAAAAGACAAAGGAGAAAACTAAAAATAACAAAAAATTAATGTGTAAAAAAAAAAAGAGAAATCTACCCCAAAAATAGGGGAGATGGGTTTCAAGCTTGAGGAAGAAGAAGAAATAAAAAAGAAAAATTCAGCAAAAATGAGAAAAAAATATTTGTTCACAAAAAAGAGAAAAGACTTCTCTTACATTAATTTTCGATATAACTTCATCAACCTAGCAGCCATTTGCGGTCCGTGGTGCAACGACAAAGCTCCACCAACACTTCGGCCATCCATCGCCACTCAAAGAAGGTAGATTGTCAACATAGCTGTGACCACTTGTACCCCCTCAAAAATGGTGAAGTCTTGTTACACCAAGCCAACCTTTGGGTGTGCACTTAGCCAGCCTTCTTATTTGCACTCAATCAGCCTTTAACCTGCACTCAGCTAGCCTTCAGGCTCACACACAGCCAACCTTCAGGCTCATACTTAGTCAGTCTTCGAGTTCTCACCCAACCATCCTTGGGCTCCCACCAAGCTAGCTTTTGAGTTCACACTCAGCTAGCCCTTCAGCTCTCACTCAACTAGCCTTTGGGCTCACACTTAGCCAGCCTTTGGGCTTGCACCTAGCTAGTATTCAAGCTCAGACCCAGGCAGTCTTCGAGCTCACACTCAGCTAGCCTTCGAGCTTGCACCTAGCCAGTCTTCGGGCTCATAGCTTAGCTAGCCTTTGGGCTAGCATTTAGCAAGCCTTTGGGCTCGCACTCAACGAACCTTCAAGCTCACACTCAACTAGCCTTCAGGCTCACATCCTTAGCTAGCCTTTGAGCTTGCATTCAAGCTAGCCTTTGAGCTCACACCTAGCCAGCCTTTAGGCTCACATTGAGCTAGCCTTCGACTCGCTCTCAATCAGCCTTCAAGCTTGCACTCAACCAGCCTTCAGCCTCACACTTAGCCACCCTTCAGCCTTGCTCAGCTAGCCTTCGAGCTCACAATAAGCTAGGCTTTAGGCTCACACTCAGCCAGCATTTAGCCTCACACTTAGGCAGTCTTTATGCTCACAAATTAGCTAGCCTTCAAGCTCACATCCAATCTAGCTTTCAAGCTCTTACTCAGTCAATCTTTAGGCTTTCACTTAGCTAGCCTTCAATCTTATACTCAACCAGTATTCAAACTCACACTCAACTAGCCTTTGGGCTCAAACTTTAGCCAGCCTTTTAGCTTGCATTCAATGGGCCTTTAGGCTTGCATCCTTAGTTAGCCTTTGGGCTTGCATCCTTAGCCAGCCTTTGCGCTTGCACCTAGCTAGTCTTTGGGCTCACACTCAGCTAACCTTCGCGCTCACACTCAACCAACCTTCGGCTCACACTCAGCTAGTCCTCAGGCTCTCCCCAAGCTAACCTTTGGACTTATACTTAGCTAGCCTTTAGGCACGTACTCAACTAGCCTTTAGATTCACACCAAGCTAGCCTTTGAGCCAGCTATTAGGCTCACACCTAGCTAGCCTTCGAGCTTACACTCTGCCAGCATTTGGCCTTGCACTTAGCTAGGCTTTGGACTTATGAATTAGCAAGTCTTTAGGCTTGCATCCAAGTCAGCTTTCGAGCTCACACTCAAATAATCTTTGTGCTTGCACTTAGCCAACCTTCGAGCTTATACTCAGTCAGTGTTCAAGCTCGTACTCAACTAGCCTTTGAGCTCGCACCTTAGCTAACCTTTTGGCTTGCATTTAATGAGTCTTTAGGCTCACATCCATAGCTAGCCTTTGGGCTCATATTTTAGGCAGCCTTTTGGCTCGCACTCAGCTAGCCTTTTGGCTTGCATCCTTAGCCAAACTTTAAGCTCGCATACAACCTAGCCTTCTAGCTCGCACTTAGCCAGCCTTCGAGCTCACACTTAGCTAGCCTTTAGGCTTATACTTAGCTAGCCTTCAGGCTTGCACTCAGCTAGTTATCAGGCTCGCACCTAGCTAGCCTTTGGCCTTGCACTTAGCTAGTTTTTGGGCTCACAAATTAGCCAACCTTTAGGCTCACATCCAAGATAGCCTATAGACTCACACTCAGTCAACCTTTAGGCTTGCACTTAGCCAGTGTTCAAGCACACACTCAACTAGCCTTTGGGCTTGCATTCAATGAGCCTTTAGGCTCACATCCTCAGTCAGCCTTCAGGATTGCATTCAAGCTAGCCTTTAGGCTCACCCCTACCCAGTCTTTGGGCTCAGGCTTAGCCAACCTTTGGGCTCGCACTCAACCAACTTTTAGACTCACAGCTAGTAAGCCTTCAAGCTCATACTCAACCAACCTTCGGGCTCGCACTCAACTAGCTTCATACTCACATTCAACTAGCCCTCAGGCTCAACCAAACTAAGCTTTGGGCTTGTGTTCAGCCAGCCTTTGAGCTCACACCTAGCCAACCTTTGGGTTAACACTTATCTAGCCTTTGGGCTTGCACTCATCCAACTTTAGGGCTCTCACTCAGTCAACTTTTGAGCTCACATTTAGCCAGCCTTTGGGCTCGCATTCAAGCTACCTTCGAGCTTGGACCTAGCTAGCCTTTGGGTTCACACCTAACTAGCTTTCAAGCTCACACCTCAACTAGCCTTTGGGCTTATGCTAAACCAGTCTTTGGATTTGCACCTAGTCAGCCCTCAGGCTTGCACCTCTAAGCTAGGTTTTTAGCTTGTGAGCTACGCTAGCCTTAGGATTTGTACATTCTAAAGTCAGGCTATGGGTCCACTTAAAATTATCAAAAATAGCCAAGGACCCTCAAATCAAACTGCTTAACATAAAATAACTTAATTACATTAAAATTAAACTGAGTCAAAATAAATAAAGTTGACTCAAATGGACCTAAATTGATTAAACACATGGACTAAAATCCAAATCGAGTTGGACTCCAAAAAATTCAAATTGAGTTAACCTAAACTAAATAAACTCAGACTCAACCTTAATCAGATTTGAGATAGGTTAATTTAAAATCAAGTTGAGTTCAAATCAAATCTAATTTGGATTGAATTAAGCTCAAATCAAACCCTAATTGGGTTAAATCAAGTCCAAACTAAAAGGGCAAACTCAAAGTCAAACCAAAATCAAGTCAGCTGAGCCTGAACTAGAACCAAGTTAAACTAAATTGACTTAATTTGAACTAAAGTCCATCAAGATACAAACTCAGACTCAATAAAGGTTCAACACAAGGTCAAATTTGACTCAAGCTAAACAAAGTCAAACTTGGACCTAAACTATATTAGTCCCTATAGGACTAAATAGAGTCAAATTGAGTCCCTATAGATGTGTTGAACCTTGGCAATACTCTAAGGTCATGAACAATAAGTGATATTACTATCCTAATTTGAATCAAAATTAGTTCAAATAAAATTAAATAAGGTCAAACTTAGTCTTGCTGGGTGTACTAAAAAATCCTTTAGCAATACTTCCAGGCTATATCCAACTCCATAAGTTGTTAGCGATGCTACCAAACTAAAGAAGTTAATCGCCAACTTGCTCCAAGTGTCGACCATACTTCAAAGATATACTCAACTCCATAAGCTATTGGTGATGCTACCAAATCAAAAAAATTAATCACCAACATGCTCAAAGTTGTTGGTCACACTTCAAAGTTATACCCAATCTATAAGCCATTGGTGACACTACCAAATCAAAGAAGTTAAATGCCAACACACTCAAAGCTTTTGGCTACACTTCAAGTTAGTCAACCCCAAATGCAGTTGATGATTAGTTAACCCCATAAAGTTAATGATGTGCTCCTTAACCTAGTCAATCCCAGAAGCAGTTAATGATATGCTCCTTAAGCTAATCAACCCCAAAGTAGTTGATGATGCACTCTTCAAGATAATCAACCTCAAAAGCTATTGAAGAGGAACCCTTGAAGCTAGTCAACCCCATAAATAGTTGACAATGCACCCTTCAAGCTAGCCAACTCTAGAAATAGTTGATGATGCATCTCTCAAGTTAGTCAACCCGAAAAGTAGTTAATGTTGTAATTTTCAAAGCTATACCCAACCCTATAGGCTATTGGTGATGCCACTAAATTAAATGAAGTTATCACCTATGCCTTGTTAGCTATGAAAATATTTCATATGGAGTTATTGCCTATGCCTTATCGATTATGGAAATACTTCAAAAACCAAAAATGTTATTGTTGATGCCTTATTAGCTATGAAAACACTTCAAAATTAATAGAGTTATTGATAATGTTGTATTAGCTAATAGAAACACTTCAAATTATGAAGTTATCAGCGATGTTGGAGGCTATTGAAAATACTTTGAACTTCTCCTATTCTCTTCTATGTCTGATCGAACGATGCTATCAACACCTATTTAAGACTTAATCAATTTGGGTCAGATGTCATGTAGTCCAGTGTAGAGGAGTGACGTAGTAACACATATGAAAGCTTCTTCTCTACTCTTTCTTTTTCTTTATTTCTTTCATGTTTTCTATACTTCCATATTAAAATTTATTGTAAAGTAAGGGTGTACCCTTACTTAAGTCATGTACCATTTTTCTTAAATAAGTCAATGAAATACTTTTTTCTTTTTTTCGTGTTCTATATTAGCTATGCTAACCACTTTAAGATATTTTTTATAATCATTAGGGTAATTAATAACAGAAACTTGCGCCTATTAGAAGTCATGTTCCTACAATACCTAATAGCGTACTTTAAATTAAAATAAATTTTGATTTGTGATTTGAGGTTACTCTCGAGGTCTCCGCTATTTGAGTGGTCAACTTCGATCCCATAGGTGTAGCGAGGAGTTGATGGATCACATAGGCTCGAGGTGGGAGGAGGTTTAACTGTAGCTTCCTCATGGCTTCACCCCAATGTCCCTCAAACATGGTTTTAACACTCATCTAATATGAGTGAGAAATAGTCTTTTCCCATATGTAGGGACACTAAGAATGGATCTAAGTATTACAGTGATAGGGACACGTGTTTGTCTCTATAGCAGATGTCAAGGGTTTTACTAGATTCATCAAGAGCAGCATTAGCATAGAAAACACAAATATCATAATTATGATAAGTGTCATGGTCATGTAGAAGAGATGTCCACCCTTGAGTATCAAAGAGAGGTCTAAGATTCAAGCCTTGAAGGTCATTAAAATCAACTATTCAAGGAGCAATGGTCCTAGAGGATGAAAATTTAGTTTGGAATTGAGTAAAACTATCAAGATATGGAAACTCAGGAGGAAAGGCTTGATTACTGGAGGGAAATAGAGATCTATTGCCTTTCCTCTTCTTGGAAGCAATCTACTTGAATTTGGGAGCCATTGGACGTGTAAGAGGAGAATTAGGGTTTGGGATCGAGGAGAATCAAGGGGGGAAGGGCTAAACCAAGTGAGATGGTCTTGGATTATTCAAATTCACCATTGGAGAGACTTGAGGAGTCACTGTAAGCCACTGTGCATGAAGGGGAGTGAAGGAATCAGACTACCACTAGGATTTTTAACTTGAAATTACACCTGATTTTTACGAACTAGTTGATTAACTCAGAGTTTAGATAAGCAAATCCGCTATAAACCAGTCAACCGGTATAGTAACCGTTCGATTAATAGAATATGTTCTTCTATTCCTTAGGCCAACCGATTGATCGATACCAAAAAAGAGTGATTGGTTCAGAAGAAAACAATAATTCTCTAAAAAGTTTAGAATGAAATAAAGTTTAATCAATTGATAAAATGCCTAATTTTTCTATAAGTAAAATAAACTGAGATTCATCAAAATCCAAAGAAATATCTTTGGAAAATATCCGCAAGTTGATGATCTATTCCAATAAAATCAAAAGAAATATCTTTTTTTTGAAACATGGTCATGTAGGAAATGATGTCTAATGTCAATGTTCTTGGAATAGGAATGCAAAACTAGATTTTTTGAAAGTCTTATTGCATTAGTTTTGTCACAAAAAATCAAAATCATCATAAAATTGCATCCAAAATCTTGGAGCGTTTGGCACATTTATAATACTTAAGCATAATAATATCTGGAAGTAATATATTCAGCCTCAACAATAGAAAGCGTCACAAAATTTTGTTTCTTATAGCTCCATGAAACAAGAGCTTTACCAAGAAATTGGCAAGTCCCACTAGTTTTCTTCGTATCCACACAACACCTCACATAATCCACATTACAAAAACTAGTTAAACCAAAACAATCATCTCTTGGATACCACAACCCTAAATCAAGTGTACCCTTAAGATATCTAAGTATATGTTTAATGGCCACTAGATGTAATTTCCTAGGTGATGCTTGAAATCTAGCACACATACATACATTAAACATGATATCTAGTCTACTTATGGTTAAATATAATAGACTCCCAATCATACCTCTATACCGCTTTTTTTTGACATGTTCACCATCTTCATCTTTGTCTAGTTTGGTGGAGGGGCTCATGGGAGTTCCTATACCTATGGCCTGATCCATATCAAACTTCCTGAGCAATTCTCATGCATACTTGCCTTAGCTTATGAAGATCCCATTTTTTAGTTGCTTGACTTGTTCCAAGGAAAAAGTTAAGCTTGCCAATCATGCTCATCTTAAATTCTTCTTGGATTGTGCTTGCAAACATCTCTCAAAGTTTTACATTTGTAGCACTGAAAATAATGTCATCAACATAAATTTACACTACTAATAAGTCATTATACTTGTTCAACATAAACTTCTTTGTATAAAAAGCCAATCAAAAAAACACTTTTCAATCCATTTGGAATAGTTTGAAACCTTTAAAATATGCAAAAGTAAGTAAAATATGAATTGATTCCAAATGAGCCATGGATGCAAACATTTCATCAAAATCAATGCCCTCAACTTGGTTGAAACCGTTGATCACTAATCTAGTGTTGTTTTTAACCATGACACCATGTTCATCTAACTTGTTCCTATAAACCCATTTGGTACTAATAATTAGGTAGTCATTTGGTCTAAGAATGAGATCCCAACTTGATTCTACTCAAATTGATTTAGTTATTCTTGCATAACAAGAACCTAACTTTCATCCTTTTGAGCTTCATCAAGGTTTTTGTGTTTAATTTGAGAAATAAAAGGCTATATGATGAAGATTGTATTTAATAATATGTCTAGTTTTTACACCTTGATCAATATTACTAATGATTTGATCTTCCCGGTAATTCTTCATGAATTGCCATGCATTGGGAAGCTCTTTATCTTCATTTTTCTCTTCTTGTTAGTCCCCTTCATGTACATTATCCTTTGAACCTTTGCTTCACTTATCCTCCTCTTTTTCCTTGAGTTACATCTAATCTAATTTCTTGGAGATATCTACACATCATTAATAGACTTTTTCTCCAAAAGAGGGTTAGCTTCATCAAATACAATATTTATAGATTTTTCAACAACCATAGAAGACTAGTTGAAAACTCTAAATGTCTTGGAAGTAGTAGAGTAGCCAAGAAAAATGCCTTTGAAAGTTTTTGAATTAAATTTAGACAAATGATCTATTATATTGAGTATATAATATTTGTAACCAAAAATATAAAAATATCCAATACTTGGCTTTTTTCCATTTCACAACTCAAATGGAGTGTTGTCAATAATTGGACAAATAGAAACTCAATTCAAGATATAGCATTCTATGTTAACTGCTTCCGCCAAAAAATATTTGGGTAAAGAACACTTGTTAAGCATGACCATAGCCATTTCTTGAAGAGATCTATTCTTTCTTTCAACAACATCATTTTATTGTGGTGTCTAAGGAGCCAAAAAACTATGTTCAATGCCATTTTTAGTGCAATATTTTCCAAATCAATGATTTTCAAATTCTCCATCATGGTTACTACGAATTTTAAAAATCATGCATCCTTTTTCATTTTGCATTCATTTGCAAAGATCAACAAATACATTGAAAGAATCATTTTTATGTGCAAGAAACAAGACACATGTAAATCTAAAGTAATCATTAACTATCACAAAAGAATAATTTTTACCTTCTAGACTTGTAGTCCTAATTGGTCCAAACAAGTCTAGATGAAGAAGTTGCAGTGGCCTTATTGATGTAACCAATGTTTTAGATTTGTGGGAGGTCTTCACCTGCTTTCCCATTTCACACGCATCCATACTCAGTCCTTAATGTATTTGCCTTTAGGTAAACCTCTCACTAGCTCTTTCCAATTGACTTTAGTAATAGTATTCATGCTTGTTTGTCCAAGCCTTCTATGCCATCATCATCATTATGTCTAACTATGAAAAGTTTTGACTTAAATAAAACATGAAAATATTTCTCACATAGTTGACTAATAAAAAGTAAATTATGCTTAAGACTTTCTACTAAAGGAATGTTTTTATTTAAAGAAGATCGAACTGAAACATTTCTAATAGCTATAATCTTACCTCTACCTTTATCCCCAAACATGACATGTACTCCATCCTTTTCTTTTAACTCTACAAACATGGATGGCTTCCCTATCATGTGCCTTGAGCACCACTATTTAGAAACCATTTATCACTTTGATCATTAAAGTGGAGGCATAGCTAAAAATAATCAATAATATCAGGGATGAAACCCACTTTAAGTATAGGCCCATAAGGTTAAAAATTAAAATAATAAAACCATGAGTTAGGAATTCAATGAAAGATAAATTAGTAAAGTAAATATTACCTTTAGGATTAGCTAGAAAATGACAATAAAAATGTAACTAATATAAAGCTCATGGGTCATTTCTTGTTAACATATGCTTCTCAAGTGGAAGATGTTTTAAGAACCCAAACTAGTTTGGATTCCTTAGATTTTTAGATCATCCTCTTTGGTACCCAAATTTGTTTAAGAGAAATATTTCTCTTTATTGTGCAACTAGTGAAGACATGTCCATTCTGGCAATAATAATTCATTTAATTTTGAAGATGGAGAATTTTAAGCCTTACAAAAATAGACTTGGTACATTATATTTTGAAGAAGATATAGAATCAAGTCCGGATCTACTAAAAATAATTCTTTGATTTTTCAAAATCATATTCAAAGTAGTATTTACATGAAAAAAAGTTTTCTAGAGTCTTTTTCAAATTCACATTTTCCTTTTGAATCGTATCAAGACTCTTTTTGCAATCATAAAACTTTTTGGAGGAATTTAAAATAAGATTTTCTTTTCCAATAAGCTCAATATCCTTTTTGCAATCACAAGGACTTGTAGAAGATCTCAATTAATCAAAATAACTCTCAAGTAAATTCAACTTATTTTTTAAATAAGTATGCTTGAGAAGTAATCTTTCAGGTCTAGCATATAGATCTTCAAATGCATCTTGTAATTCGTCAAATGATAAATCACATGCCTCATCCTTAACAGCCATGAGACACAAGTTTGTAATTTCTCCATCAAATGAGACATCTTCACTATCTTCCTCCGAGTTGTCCCATGTAGCCACCATTGCCTTCCTTTTCTTTTCTTTTAATTTCTTCAATTGAGGGTTGAGAAGGCAATTGGCTTTCTATGTCTAGGCTCTTTACACTTGAAACATGTGGGCACATCCTCATCTTCCTCATTGTTGTAGATTTTCTTATTCCTTATAGGTCCCCTTGGCATGTGCTTCTTTTTTAGGAATTTCTTAAATTTTATAGTGATGAGAGCCATTTCTTCATCACTATCTTCTTCTTCATCATCATTAGACTCCTTGGTCTTGAGAGCTATGTTTTTTTTTTCTTCTTGTCTTTATCATCCTCTTGGCTTTGATCCTTCATAGTCATCTCATGAGTGATAAGTGACCCCAAGAATTCCTCTAAAGGTAGTTTGTTGAGATCCTTTGCCTCTTGAATTGTGGTCACCTTAGGGTCCCATGACCTAAGAAAACACCTTAAGATCTTCCTCACGATTTCATCATTAGTGTAAGTTTTTCCAAGTGATTTTAAGGTATTAATGATAATAATAAGATGAGCAAATATTTTAGTTATCAACTTATTAAATTTTATTCTAAATACTTCATATTGAATAACCAATATGTTCACTTTAGATTCCTTGACTTGTCTTGTACTCTCATAGGTAACCTCAAGATATTACCAAATCTCATGAGTTGTCTCTTAAATACTAATCTGATTATACTCGCTAGGATCAAGAGCATAATAAAGGATGTTCATTACTTTTACATTCAAAGAATAATTTTTTTATCCAAATTGTTATACTCTACTATAGGCTTGGCAACTCTTACACCATCAATTAGTATAGTCGGTGGAGTATACTCCTCTTCCAAAAATATACCCAAGATCATAGTATATAACCTTAATAAAAATTATAATATGAGACCTCCAATAATCAAAATAAGTACACTAAAAAGTGGAGGTTTCATTATGGATTGCCCTTCTTGGAGAGATGGAGAAATACTCAAATTTGCCATTAAAATCGACCAAAAATACTAGGCGATTAAACCAAAATAAGAGCACCAAGCTTTGATATCAATTGAAAGCTCAAAAAATCACCTAAAAGGAGGGGGGGTTGTGTGTGAGGGGTGAATTAGGTATAGTGAGACAAATAGTGATTTTCAATAAAATCAAAACCCAATTCAAATTACCAAAGGAATTTTACATATATTTTAATCAACAACAAATGCAATAATATAAATAAAGTGAGGAACAAATGCACCATGATATAACATGATTTGGAGATAAATTTCTCCTACTTTATAGTCCTTTTCTTGCTCTTGAGGACTTTAACTCTCCACTAGAGTATCACTTCATTGGTGAAGCCAACCACTTACACTTGATCTTACTCTAACTAGCAAGATATCCTCCAAACTGGAGCTTGAGTCTCTCAACCACTCCAAACAACCTGGGAGTGGATTACAAGTGGAAAAAGTTTAAGAATGTATACTTTTATACTCACTACAAGATCTCTTAAGATTGAGTGAACGGACAATTAAAATTTATTTGAAATTGTAAAGCTTAGATCATAAGATGGCTAAAGAGCTAGAAGGGCTTTTATCTCTATTTCACAATAAGTTGTAAAAATTATTTAAAGAAGCCCATCCTAGCCTATTTATACCTTATAGGTCAAAACTAGCCATTGAAAATCCTGTAATTAGTTTTGCTCTAACAGTAAAAAACTAGCCAATGGTCGCACATAAAATTCAAATTGGTTGATCACTTGGACAATCAGTTAATCGATTCTTATCTACTAGAACTTGGAGATTTGGTAGCCAATCGTCTAGTTCTGATAACAAATCAGAACTAAAAATCCCAGCTGGGCATCTGTTCTAGTGAAAACTAGAAGTTATATCCCTAATTGGGCATCTAGTTCATGAACCTGTCATTTGGTTCTGTGTAGGTCAAAAGATTTGAATCTTGTGTTTGACACAATTAGTCGTCTAGTTCTGTATAGGTTAGAATATTTGAAATTTTTGTCTGATACAATTGGTTATCTACTAAGTCAAGTGGACATCTGATTCTATTAGAGAAACTCTTAATCCTACAAAACTCAATATGACACTTATGCTCTAAGCAATTTATCTCAAAATAGCCTTTTGACTTGACTAAAATAAAAGACAATATAAACCTAATTGATGTAAATTTCTTATGTTTCTTTGGTTATGTTCATGTTATTCTCGAATCTTCAAGTTATTATAGACATCTTCAAGCCTCTTCCAAGCCATCCTTTAATCTTTTCAACTCATGCTCACTGATATACTATCGCACTTCCTTTCCTTTGAAGCTTTTAAATGTACCCTTAAGAGATTTATTATATTTTGGCTAAAATACAACTCAAATGGGCATTAATTATGGTTTTCTCATCATCAAAACTAGTAAGGGCAATAGTTATGTTTTCATTATCTACTTAGATATTGGCAAGTCATGCCCAGGAAATCACCACAAAGGCCTTGGTTCATCCAGGGCATAAGACCTCCATTCACCTGGGGCATAAGATCTCGGCCTTGCAGTAGGCATAAAGACCTAAATTCATCTAGGACATAAAACCTCAATATTACACTAGACACAAAGATCTTAGTTTACCCAGGGCATAAGACCTTAACATTATACTAGACGTAAAGACCTTGGTTCATTTGAGACATAAGACCTTGGCATTATACTAGGTATAAAGACCTTGGTTCACCTAGGGCATAAGACCTCAGTATTATGCCAGACATAAAGACCTTGGCATTAAATGCGGGCATAAGACCTCAATTCACCCGGGGTATAAGATCTTAGTATTATGCCAACCATAATGACCTTGGTTTACCTGAGGCATAAGACATCAATATTATGCCAAGCATAAAGACCTTGGTTCATCTAGGACATAAGACCTTAGTTCACCCGAGGCATAAAACCTCGATATTATACTAGGCATAAATACCTTGGTTCACCCAGGAACATAAGACCTTATTTCACCTATGTATAAAATCTTGATATTATGTCAGGTATAAAGACCTCAGTTTACTCGGGGCATAAGACCTCATATTATGCTAGGCATAATGATCTTGGTTGACTTGGGGCATAAGACCCTAGCTTTACTCCAGATATTAAGACCTCAGTTCTACACAAAACATAAGACTTCGGCCTTCAGCCAGTCATGAAAGCTTAAAACTTTGCCAAGACAAAAATATCTTTGTACAAAGAGTTTACCTCAAGTCATACTTTGGTTCACTTGAGACATAAGACCTTGGCATTATGCAAGGTATAATGACCTCAATTTGCCAAAGGCATACCTCAGTATTATGCCTGACATAAAGACCTCGACATTATGCTAGGGTATAAGACCTCGGTGAAAGGACAAGTCCCATTCATTAGTTGAGGTGACTTCACTTAAAACAACTTTGAAACTAACAAGCTACAATGGTGGACTATGACTTGTCATGTGAAAAGTTGTCTTCATCATGGTAGGGGAGCAAAATTGTACACTACCCATGGGCATATTGAAGGCCAAAGGAGCAAGTTTAGGCAATGTCACATGGAAGAATAACACAAGCCAGAATCAAAATGAATAAGGTGCAGGTAAAAGAAAAAAGAATATCTTTTATTTATATTATATCTGGGGAGAAACATGATTATAAAAGCTTTTTACAAAAAGGAAGAAGAAGTGAAATCACTTGGAAGATAATGAAGGCTAGCTAAGCTCTTCAAAAGGAATAGGAGCTATGGGGTCAGCTTCACCATGCTCCATGGCCTCCTTATCCCTTCGAATAATCTCCTCATACTCTCACTTTAGGTAGCAGATCCTCATGTTGTCATGGAGCTCCCCACAGAGATCATCAGGCTCAAAGTCAGGATCATAATAAGTTTGCTTTGCTATATCCTTGTAGCAGAGAGAGCCTTTGGAGAAGGAATTAGTGGAGAGGATGCCCCATTCCGAGAGACACTCATTACTAGCTTTGAAGTTGAGAACAACTTGCATCTTGACCAACTCAAAAGCCTCTATGTATTCTGAACTTTGGCAAAATGCAGCTGCTGCCTCATCCTTGGCATGGACATGTGTGGCCTGCTGTCTGTCCTCTAGTTCCTTCAACCTTGTCAAGACTGAATCTCACTCTGCTTCAAGGAGATTTCTCTCCTCCTTAGCCTCCCTCTTCATCTTCCCAACCTCAAGCTGGAGAGGATTGAGTTGAGAGTGAAGGAGGTTCATATCCTCATTGGCCTTACTAGAATTATCCTTCTCAAAAAGTCCTTTACCTCTGAGTTTCATAAAAGTGCCAACCTACATAATGAAAAAATTATAATGCCTACGACCAAAACAAAAGGTTAAACAAAAGGGAGAAAAAAAAAGAAACACTGAAAAAAGATGTTCAAACAACTTATTTCAACACAAGTTCAGGCACCCTTCATGAAGACCTAATCTATAGGAAGCTGCTCAATATAGGGGTTCCCATTATCCCCAAAGTCCATAAGGAAATACTCCTTGACATCCATCTCCTTGTTCGAGGAGTTCTCGCATTGGGAAGAAGGCTTCGCCCGTGTTTTGGCATGAGAAGGAGGAGATACAGGTGTAGAAGTCATAATTGGTTTATTCCCCTAGTTGGTGGACTTGCAATAGAAGAATTTGATGTGCAGGTGACCCATCTCATGGATTTGACTTGAGAGAAGTCGACTCAAGAAAGGGACTTGGAAGGGTGAGGTATCATCACCTACCCCTTCCTTGTCTAACCTCCCTCCATGGATTGGCTTCCTCCCTCCTCTCACCTCCTCTCACCTCCTCTTCTATAGACTTGGATGGACTCCTGAGTAGGAGCATTGCCTTTTTCTTTAGTAGGCCTATTCCAAGATGACGGGACATGGGGCACTTAAGGAGCACCTACCTGTTGCCTTAGAAAGTCATTCATAAATGAGATTTGGGTCATTCTTATGTAAAGCCAAATAGCATTCAAAGGTAGGAACAACTAAAGAATCAAGAGCACACCAGCTTTCTGAGCCATTGACAAGTTGCGCTCTAGCAGACAGGCCGTATTAGACCATGTAAGGGTAGGCTAGTGCCTTAACCTTATCTACATAATAGATTAGGAGTTGGTGAACCTTGGAATGGATCTCTGGATCAGCTCAATGAGAGGATGGATTGTCCCACCCACAAGAAAAACCTTGATCTACCTTGGTAAAAATTCTAAGGGGATGGAGTGAATAGAGCTTGGGTTCGAGGTAAATAATTTGCACCATTTATTGGGGGTGAAGTACCACATATTGCCAATGTTTGAACCCTGATAACCCCTAAAGACATCCCTAAATATCTTTATAGTAGAGACAAAACCTTTGGATCGAGCTAGGGTTTGATGGGCAGTGATAAATTTCATGGCATTAGACATAATCTGGCTTGAAGTAAGGTCCCAATCTCCTAGAATATCCCAAGTGAAGCTATCTATGGGGTATCTAAAGTCATGCTCAAATATCTCCTAATAGGTACTAAACATGAATCCAAACTTTTTCAATTTTTTGATCTCCTTCTCAAACCCTCACAAGTCCAACTTGGTCCCATTCGGAAAGCCAAACACATTGACTAAGTCTTTGAGGTGTTTCTACTGGAGAGTGAAATCAGAAATCCAAACCCTTATCTCAGGGACACCTAATGAATCATAAAGTCAAGTCCAAACAATGTTCTCCAATCCAAAAATAAAAAGCCATAATGTCTAAAAAAGGCAAAAAATGATACTAAATTTGGGGCAATTTCTCATCAAGGCTTGGATCCGCTAGCATGAGAATAGCAGGTGGCTGGAAACCAATCCCCATGGAAGAGGACGTGATTGTAGGAGGAGCAAGTCCCTTGGAGGATGCAATAGTGGTGGAGGGCGTAAAGCTCGATCCTCAAAAAACAAGAGCCTTGGTGGAGGACACCATTAGCTTCGAGACAATTGGAGTCATGACTACCTTGGGAGTCATCTTTGCTTCCTTTCAAGATCTCTTCCTTGTAGTTCTCTATATTGTTAATTCTTAATTAGATTTAGCATCTAAGGATGCCCTACAATGGTATTCCTCTTTTGAATAGTAGTCATTAGTTTCATCTGCTATATCATTTTGGGGTATACTCAATATTTAAAAAATGCCCCAAATAGTGCAAAAAATACCGACAAAGCTTTCTCGACATTTATTCTAGGCATTGATTAAATGTTGGGAATGGAATAGTCCCAAAAACTCTTGGTATTGTTTTTAATGTCGAAAAAGCCTTTTTACCGATGTTTTTCATGGCATTTGAAAAAAATCGACAAAAAATAACCTTTCTTGGTGTTTTAATAATAAAACATTGAAATTTTTTTCTGGTGTTTTTATGGGAAATGACTACATTTTTTTCTAGAAATCTTGGGAAATTCTGGTAAATATCTTGGCATTTTCTCAAAAAATGTTGATAAAAATGGCAGCATTTCTCATGGAAATGCTAGTGTTTCCCATGCAAATGCTGGCAAAAATATTGGCATTTTCTAGGGAAACACTGGCAAAAATACTGACATTTCCTAGGGAAACACCGAAAAAAATTACCAATGTTTCCCATGGAAATGGTAGTATTTTTGCTAGCATTTCCCTAGGAAATGTGGTTTTTTGCTGATTTATCATGGTATTTCCCACAAAAATGCCTAAAAAATCCTAAGAACTTGAAATCATTTTTCATTTTTTAGTAGATATCTTGTATTTAACAAAACATACAAAATATTAAAAACTAGAAGGAATTTTACATACATTACATATACATAAAAGTGACAATTATATACATAGTTCTCAAAAAATGACAAACAAGCATAGCTCATATAGTAGTAAAAAAATTAGACATACACAATACTGACAATTACATATGTAGCCTTTCGAAAATAACAATCAAGTAGGGTAGAATCTGTAATGCCTTCGAATGTAACTGTGGATCCTAGACTTACTTTGATCCCTTGTAGAGAAATAATAATAAATAATATTTATAATGCATGAGATAGAAATACATATTACAAAGAAACTTTTCATGATTATCTCATAACGTAACGAAGAAGGAGATGGATTTCCTCTAGAGCTCACCCATGTACCGGATCCCTAATCGGTTCCTTGTTGATTTGCTATGTCTAGAACCTATATATTTTTGTGCATATGTTATATCATGTGAAATAACAATATATAATAAATAAAGAAGTCTAGTTAAATGACAATAAATACCATGGAGGCTACACTGTGTCCACTACCAAAATGAGCCTCTAAAGTTGTGAAGGCACTTTGCAGCCTAACTACAGTCTCCTTAAGAGGACCAATTTGTCCTTCTACTTGTTCTTGTACCCATGCATCTACAAGCGCATCTACTTTAGCATCTGTATAATGGCATCCGCCACGAGTCCCTCGTAGGTACTCCTAGAAACCAGTGTGGATGTGAGTCTCAATCTGAAAGTTTGTAGTCAACTATGTCTCTCACAACCAAATAATTTGGCATGAGTCTTGTTTTGAGTTGCAGTATCCGATTGAGAATTCTTTGATAGTGCTTGTCACATTTGTTCAATTTGAGCCTATACACAATCAAAGATGTAGGAAAATAGTCATTAATAAAACATGAAAATGCATTATAGAAATATTCTTACTATTGCTTTGGTAGATGCCCTATCGACTGGCTATCTATCTTCTTTTGTACAAGAAGCCAAAAATACCTCAAGACTTGAAGACTTGAAAATATATTGCTCCTCCAACTATGAAAAATAGAATAGGAGACAAAACAAAAGTATATTATATCAGAATATATATAAAATAATATCTATTAATTTCATTTGCAATTATCAATATACTTCGGCTCTCAAATTGAGAAAGTCCTTGTGACCCAGAGAATGATTCATCTTCTGTTTTATTCGAGATATTCTATTTTCTCAATTTTTTGCCTAAAAGTTAAAAAGGACATAATTAGTTTAATAGGTTAACATGTACAATATTTTAAAAATGTGAAAAAAATAAAAGAGACAAAAGATACTCAAACATCATAGCTTTGCCAATATGCTATTAGAAGGGGCCATTGATTCGGCTCAACCCTAGGTGATAGGCAAGATATGACAAGTTGCTCCAGTTGGTTTTTCAATAGTTTAAAATATATCCTCTTCACATCCACCTTCCAATCTCACCATCTCTTACCCAACAATTGTATTATAGACTTCTTGCAATCCTTCTCTATGTTTGTATTTGCCTATAAAGTGAAATACCGATTTGTTAACATACAAACATAGAAATAGAAAAAACATATAGCATGGTTGAAATTTTACTTTGATATCTTGCCAAAACTTTTGTTTATTCACTTCTAGCATTGCTCACTAATTAGTATAAGTTAATAGCAAGTTGTTACCATCCTTCTCCATGATGCCCAATTGGGTAGCAATTTTGCCAAATTAGGCCCGATGATTTGGCCATATCAGTTGATGGTAATTCTAGTCTGTATCCCTTTGTGCCCCAAACACCAATTGGTCTACTAGGTTTGCGTTATTTAATAAAAGTTATGCCACTCGGACCTTAAAATGAAAATGTTTAGATATAGATATGTTCCACTCCATGGATTTGAATTTAATGAAAAAATCTTCAAACCTTCGTCATGGTTTATCTCCTAGTTCTCCACTACATGGGGTAAGGAAGGCATGTTATCTCTGCTATAATCTAAGTTTGAACCACTAACTGATGAGAACTAAGACTCTAACATCGGTTTCTCCATTTTCATATTGACAAGGGTAGCCTGGATAATCCTAATATGTCTTCTTGGGTGAACCATTTTAACTTACATATTAGTATAATGTTATGTTGAACATATCAATATATAATTGTAAGAAATGGGACTAATAATTATATAGTATATACAACATGATAAGATAATATGATATGTATATATTAATATACAAACACAAGAAAGTAGACTTACCCTCATATTAAGGCTCATTTTCAGTGGATATAAAATCATCATCATCAATATCAATGTCATGATAATCACTATTCTAAAGGAGCTATCCTCCTCATCTATTTTAGCTTCTCACTAATGGATTCATCTTCTTCATTTTCCTCTGTACACAGTCATACTGAATCAGAAAGCGGGATATCAATAAGTAGACCTTCAATGTGCACCCTTGTATTTTTGATGTCACATTCCTTAAGTTGTTGTGTTATGTGATTCTGCCATTGAGTTTTCATTATCTGCAATAACTAAATCCTCATAAAAACCTGATGATTGGTGAGCTAGAATATAAGACTCGTTAGAATGCTGATTATGCTTGTACATCAAGTGGTTAAAATTCACCAATTTGAAACCAAAATCATCTATCTTCATTCTAACATTATTGTCTATCCAATCACACTATGTATTTAAGTTTGTTGCTATACCGGAGCTCAATAATGTCCTTTATAACCCTATAAATATGATATCTTTAGATGTGGAGTGCATATCCTTTCGGTTTGAAAATCTTCTCATTATTGTCTTTAAGACAATGCCACTATTTTGTGTCTGTTGATTCATTTCGTGATTTTTTGTGTGAAACCTGAATCCATTAATAAGTTACTTTGAATATCTCCTCACCCATTTGTCTAGTCTAACTGTTAACAAAGAGATCTCATTCAATACATGTATTGCACTACCACTTCTTTCTAAATTGGCAACTATAAATATGAATCACTGATTATTTTGATATATTCAAAACTTTAACCATAAAAAAGTACATGATATATGCTTACATGATCTCTGAACCATCTAGGGAATATTTTGATGTAAATTTTGTCTCTTTCAAATTTTCATGATCTTCGTCATTGATCCATCTTTATTGTCTATATGTGTACCCTACAACACCAATAATATATAAGTATATGATTTTTAAGTGCGACTAAAAATCTTATGATGAGTAATTACAAACATCAATCACTTGCAATAGGTGTTGACCAAGTCAATATTGAAAAGCATGTAACAATAAGCTTGGGTCCACGTAATCTCATATAGGTAATGAATCTTATGCAATGACCTAATTGGTCATCCTCCTATAAATTTGGACTCATCCTCATGATTTTGAGAATATGAATAAAGTTGGTATGAAACTCATTCATGTACATTATGCAAAATGTCATATATTCTTAGCTAAATACCCTTCAATTATCTTTCTGAATGAGTCTGATTTCATATGTAATTCTTGAGCTTTAAAGGGTACCTAATGTATGATAATATATGTTAGCTTATGAGTATATACAGGTTTTGCTACTTAATATTCAATGCATATATGAGATTGTCAACATTCACCTTTCTATTGGATACATAGATCAATATTGTATAGGACCAGCTATTGATGCCTCTTTCGCCAAATGGACAGGCAGATGTTTCATAACATCAAAGAATGGAGGTAGAAAAATTTGTTTAAACTGGCATAAAGCAACGATAATTCTTTGTTGCAACCCATCAAAGTCAGAATGTTGCCCATTTTTCACATATATCTATCTAAAGATACTACTGATTTTAATAAGTATTTTGGCTAAAGTTTTTGGAAGACAAGTTTTGACTGCAATTGGTAATAACTATCGTATAAGTATATGACAATCATGAGTTTTCAAATCAGATATCATTTGATCCTTCACATTCATGCATCTAAAATATTTGATGCATAATCATCTGGTACTTTGACTTTCTTTAGCACATTGAGAAATATACCCTTCTGTTGTTTGCTCATGGTAAATAAAGCGAAGGGCAAGTAAGTTTTACTACCTCTTTCTTGTAGATGGAGTACATTTCTTATGCTAATAGCCTTCAGATCTAACCATGCATTCAAATTGTCTTTGACTTTATCATTTCCAACAATCTCCATAACATATCATCGAGGAAATTTTTCTTGATATGTATGATATAAAGATTATGTCAAATTTACAATGTACTCTAGTATGACAAATCAAAGAACATGCTTACCTTTTTCCAATTGATCTTTCTTCTTTTTTGGATTGAAAGTAATTTTGTATGAGTTCCCAGGTCATTTACCATAATGATTGCTTCATTCAGTGTATCCTCTCTGGATTGCCTAGAGGGAGAAAGGTTATACTCATATGTCCCATTAAATGATGAATTATCTAGCCAAAACTTATAATCTACTAGCAAAAATTATCAATGACACATAACAAAACTTATAACCATGCTTCAACCAACAAAAGTGTGTGTTCTTTGCATAAACTAGACAAGCCTTTTATCCTATTATTATATAATTGAATAAATATGCATTTATGAGAAAATCACTAATAGTCCACATCAATGCTACATGCATACAAAATATCCTTTTTCTACTAGCATCATATGTTGGCACACTTGATTTTTATATTTCTTTCAATTCTTCTATCAACAATTGTAAATATATATTTATGTCATTTTCTGATCCCCCGATTCCTCGATAAGCATGGATAGGATGAATGATGGTTACTTCATCCATAACCATAGAGGTAAATTATAGAAAATTAGAACAACAGGTCATGTGCTGTGTGATATTCTTATTATTTTGAATAGATTGAATTCATTTGAAGCTAACCCTAGTCGTGTATTGTGAAAATCTATTGTAAAGTCAATATACTCATTATCAAAATCCTTCCAAGCCATGTTATTCACTGAATGTTGAAGTGATCCATTTTCTAAATGACCCTCAATATGTCATTTCATGTGTGGAGATGTTTTTTCTAACATAATAAGTCACTGTAATCTTAGCTTCAAGGGAAAGTACCTAACAACCTTATTTAG
The DNA here is from genome assembly GCA_005019695.1 of Trichopus zeylanicus subsp. travancoricus. Lineage (NCBI taxonomy): Eukaryota > Viridiplantae > Streptophyta > Magnoliopsida > Dioscoreales > Dioscoreaceae > Trichopus > Trichopus zeylanicus. The sequence continues at coordinate 79,230 of RXID01022576.1, forward strand.
TATATTTTGCACTTTCTGACTATTAGCATTGACATCACTTTCCCATTATTTATATCGTGGTGATTTACAATATTTGCAATATATATCTAACTCACTCTTATTCCTATAAAATATATGAGGATTAGGATAAACATGAATCTTTCTATACCCAAAGTCCATATCTTTTATAATATTCTAAGTCTTGTGATAATAACATGAAAATAAAGTAATCCCATAGAACATGTTCTTCAAAGTCTCTAATAGGATGCTAAAAGATTTGTTACTCCAATGACACTTGACTTTCATGGTCAATAATCGCATGATGAAAGATAAGAATGTAAAATTCTTGCATCTAGGGTACAATTCTCTATTAGCTTCATTCAATAATTTAGAGAACTTCGTATCATCTTTCATGGGAACTTTTGTCGGTATTTTTTCGCTTCCAACGTCAAATGCATTGTACAATATGCATTCAATGTCATCCCCATCTTTATTATGCACTTCAACTGATATTGTAATCTGATTATATTGCATTCTGTATTGATACCATGACTCCTCTTCATGAAAAATCCAATTATTATATGATGGACTATATCCCTTTATTATTAGTGTCCATAAATCTCTTTTGGTATCTGATTGTGCATATTTATACAATTAATACATGAACATCTTATCACTTGATTAGTCTTTTTGTTCCTATAGGCATATTCAAAAAATGCACAAACTCCTACAATATATTTTTAGTCCAACTGATTCTTTATTTAGATACAATTCTTATCCATTGTGCTACTATAAGATAGGATCCTATATATGACTTGCATATCATTGATAAATGAAAATCAAGTTCCAATGCAAACAAATAGAAGTTAATACTATACTTGAAACTAGATAGAAACTTCACACATACCCTTTAATAATGTGTATCAATTAATGTTGTCTATATAAACTATTGATTGATAATATACACATGTATAGGATAATGTCATTGGCATTTAACAAAAATTAACTAACTGAAGAGGTTATTAGTGAAAATGTAAGTTTTTAGGGGTATACATGAAAATTTCTCCTAATAAATTTAGCAATGATTTGACTTCTAGTCTTGCATGTTAATTTGCCAATGACTTGGCTAAACTAAACCTCATCCATTCTTGCTCCACTTAAGATATTCCATGTGGGAAGAGTATAATTTTTAAAAAAAAAATTTTAATTTAGACCTTAGATACTTGGAATTCAAAAAGGACCTAATTGACTTCATTATACACAGTGAAAATGTTGGAATACAATATTATGATTCTCTACAAAAGCTAATACTTGGAATACTAGGTCACTTGCTTTTTCTTAAGCACCTGGTACCCTAGTTTTGGTTGTCTGCCAAGTCTTTGTGTACTTGTTGAATGGTACACTTAACTTTGGATTATTTATATCGATAGCAATCATTTTTTTACATTATTTGGCATCAAAATTGATGCATCAATCTATATTTCCAAAGATATGCTTGTAAACATGAAGTCTTGCTCCTACAATACTTTTCTTTTCTAGAAAAACACATTACTTCATAAGTGTTAAGAAGCAGCAAATTAGGAATGGTTACTACAAAACACTTGAGAAACAAGGAGAGGTGTCCATATAGCACCAAATGCTTTGTGGAATGCTTCTTTTATAAAGGATGAGACCATAATTCACATTACAAGCATACTCATTATATATCATTAAAATAATCCAATTATTCAACAACCTCAAAACAAGAAGATATCCATTATTGTTCAACACAAAAATGATAGATAGTTAAGTTGTAAACCCTAGTACAAACACAATCTAAGGTCTGCTTAATCTGGCACAACCATATATGTAGCATATCAAATTCATAAGCTCTGCAAAAAGGCATTTGCTCAATGCAATCCCATTAATATATAAAAATTTCATGACTAAGTACTCTTAAGGAGAATAAACATACATGCTCAAGATAGAAATTAATCTAAATGAAGTTTCTAAATGAAGTGTAGGAATAGTGCTCATGGACCAGTGTGAGTGTAGATGGGAGAGGACGAACCCAGCTGGTGGGTGTAGGTTGGCGTAGGTGGGCACAATCGACGATGGGCACAGGTGGGCGTGGCTAGTGGGGGACGGGTGTAGCCGAGGTCAAGCATGATCAGGGGAGGAAAAAGGCATGATGGACAAATGTTAGCTGGCAGGGGATGGACACGACTGGGAATGAACATAGGGACAATGGTTAGGCGTAGGTCAGAGATACCACAGCTAGGGATGGGCGCACGCGTAAATAGCAGGTGGCATTTGAGGGCATTTCATGTGGTGGCTAGGGCTAAGGTAAGCTGAAGAATATGTCGGCAATTGCCGATATTTTTTGTGAAAATGCCAATAATTGCCAACTTTTTCCTATACCTATAAAACACCAGCAATTGTCGACTTTTTTTGGTGAAAACATTGGCTATTGTCGATATTTTGTATTATAACATCGACAATGGCTGGCATTTTACTAAAATGCTGATCATTGTCAGCTTTTGAATTGAAACATCAGACAAACATTGGCAATCTCTGTTGTTTGCCTAGCTACCGAACAAACATTGGCAATGGCCAACATTTTCTCGGCCAACAAAAACTAAGCCCCGACATTACCCCTTTTTTTTTGTAATGATCTTCACCAACATCTTCATCTTCAATTTCAACATTCCACCTATCATGTGGCATCCATGATGATTCACTTTCATCTGCCTCTATAAAATCCTCTTTTTCTTCATTAATGTCCATTGGCATATCAAACCTAATTGTGAGCATTTGGACTTTCTTTATTACCTTGTGCCATGCAAGCATGTTTACATAGTCCGCTTCTATTATTTATACATTGTATTCTACCAGCTTGGTTCTTGGGATAGCATATGAGAATTGAATCACTTTGCATAAAAGATAGCAACAATAGTTTTCCTCATCTTGTTTTAACTCAGCTAAGCTTTTTCTCCCTTACCTCACTCTGAATTCTTTTGTCTCCTACATTCATATTTGATTCTACTTGTTCTAGAAATTCTCTTCAAAAACACACAATGTTTGAGAATGATGTTGATTGTAGCGACATTTCTCTTGCATAGATTAGAAAAAAAAATGTTCCAATCAATTATTTTCAAACTATAAAGCTTATTGTAACATAGAGGGACATGAAGAAACATGTCCATAAACATGAACATGGAGGAATATGGTACCTATGTACTGTATTAATTTACATGTTGCTTGCTTTCGGATGGTTGTTTTCAAGGCAAATACTTTGTATTTTGACTTCCTTTTTTAAACATGGAGATTTATATATACATAATTGCTTTTAGAGTCCTTGTTTTCTAGTGCAGTCGAAGAAGCTCAAATGTTAGTAATAATAGATGATAAACTCTAACATAAACACTAATATAACTCTACCATAAATTCTACGATAAACCCTAAGATGAACCCTAATATAAAACCTTATTGCCTACAACAAGTACAAGTCGAAAACCCCAATTAACTTAAAACTAAACCCCAAACACTATCATTAATAGCCAAAGACAACAATTAATCATATATAGGGATGAGCAAAAAGACAACCACCATATGTAGGTCAAAAAAACATTTGCCCCCCCCACACTAAAGAATAAATGAGCCACCATGTGCTTCCTCAACCACCATATGCAAAGAATACATGGGCCACAAAATCATCTAGAATAATCAGAAGAAGCAAACACCACAAAATCATATCTCTATCCACTATCCTCATTGACATTCGACATTGTATGGACCCATTCCAAATCTCCAAACATATTATTTGCATCAAATGAAGAGAAATTGAGCCTATATATATACAATCTTTCAAAATCCCTAACTAACAAAAGATCAAAACCCTAGACAATAAATCCAAACTGAAACACCAGAATTTGACCATAAACACTTGTAGATCCAAGAAACAAATAATAGCCAAAACCCAATTACACTGGCATAGCACATCAAGAAAACAAATCTCTTAGGGACCCATCTTAATTGGAGAATTGAAGCCCAAAAAACAAAAAAGAGAAAACATGTCTAAAAATGCAATGAAAAGGGTAGCAATGTGACCTTGATCCATATCCCATTGCAAAAATGGTAGCTCTCAAGCTCCCTCAACTCTAGTGCGGTTTCGTTGGCAACAAAAAGTGGATTTTACCTTGTCTATGAGAGAAAAGCCTCCTAGGTCAGCTCTAGTTAGGCTAGGCCTCTAATATGAGGATGTGGGATTTTGGTAATTTTGCATATTGGGTTGAGATTTAACTCAAATAAATCAAAAGTTTCTTTCAAATTGAAAAATGAGTTTTATACAATAACAATGATTAAATATGAGGATTTTTATGCAAATATGAAGAAAATGGGTAGTTTTATGCAATTTTCTATGTTTGTAAAGAGGTATATGGAAATATCCCTTGTTTTTTTTAACAAGTTCCTTCCAAAAGTTTATAGCAATTTTTGGTGGATTTCCCGTATTTGTTGCTATGCTAGATATTATGGATTAATTTTACATGTGATAATTTAATGAATAGAATTCCATATTAATAATTGATAGGCCAATATCCTCTTTATTTGATATTAGGTGATATGGATTAGTCTCATATCAAATAATTAGACAAATAGAATCTAATAAAATAATAAGTTGGTTCATATTTCCCAGTATCTTAAACTTTTGTGATAGCTTTTGACTCACTATGTTGATCTATTTTAATATTTTTGGATTTCTTAACACATCAACTTTAAGTTTTGGGGTTAGTTTAGTGTAGATCCATTTTGTTGACCCTGTTTAACACTTTTACACTTTGGTTTATCAAGTGTTAAATCTCCAAATTCTGCTTTAAAGGGTCTGGAGGGGCTTTTCTAGCTTCTTGGCAAGAATCTTATACTAGTGCTCAATGTGGTGCTGTTGTAGAAGATATAATGCATGCCTTGTATGAATATGGCCAAACAAGCAAGCAATGGAATGTGCTGCTACAATAGCTTGGTTTGCAACCGAATATGTTTTTATCCATTTAAGGTAGTTGTATTGCTACTTTTGCTAGCTTGTTTTGGAGAGATTGAAACTATTGGCTTCTTGGGTTTTTAAGTGAAAAAGAAAAGGAAAAGCTAAAAAGTAGGTTTTTATTGAAGCAATGATGAAGCATCATCTACTAGAAGGCTTTATTAGATTACATAGTCATCTAAAACCCTGGATTGCATCCGCTATTTATAATTGGAATTCTCGGGCTTCTAAAACCTAAACCTTAAACCCTAAACCCTATAATAGACTTTACTCATGATCGAATTACAAGTTTAGTATTAACTATTGTGATGATCCTAGGCTTATAGTAATTGGATGACACTTAAAATGCAACCATACTATTAAGCTATCACCATGTAGATTCTAGTTTTTTCAATTCTTTAAACACTAGATATGTTGTCTCAAACTGACCTGGTTTACCAAACCAGATGATTAGAACCCTTACGTGATGTCATGACTTTTGAGAGTTTTATTTGCAAAAATACCAAGCCCCAATTAGCTTTCTCATATTTTCAACCTCTTTAAATTTACATTTATAAGAAAAGTGGGGCTTTAATCTTTAAAATTGGTCTTAATCGAGATTTTACAAATTTTAGGGATGAATTTATAAAATTATATATTTTGAGAATTTATTTACAAAAAAAATCCATATTTTCTATTATAAAATACCTTGAATTTGATATTGTAAAGGTATTCACTATAAAATTATTTTAAAACATATTTATTAGTGAAAATTTAGATTTTAGAAATTTATTTACAAATTTATAGTGTGACCTTTTTAGAGAAATTTGGAGTTTTGATAAAAAAAAATGCACTAGTAACATTGGCTATGAATCCATGAGAAATTGGTTGAAAATAGGTCAAATTTTAGCCCAAAACCATGAGAAAAATAGGTAGGAAAGTCAATTTTTGAAAAATTCAAAATTTAAATTTTTGGTGTACTAGCTAACTGGTGCCCCCTTTTATAGTAGGGTTTCAACCAGCTAGCACCTCAATCTTAGTTTACCCTAGTCTAGATCGATAATGTGGTTCAATCTCCACCATCCAATTCCTGTACCTTCCACATGCAACCATGTTTTGGGCACATGCCTACAATTAATTGAAAATTCATCCAAAATTAGCAAATAAAATCTCTTCTAAATAGCTCTCTTCTCAACTTATAAATATAACCCATCTCTACTAGTGAAAGAAATTCAAAAAATTATACTAGAAGTCATTATCTTGCAGGAGAGGTTGGAGGATGGTCATCTTGGCATTCTAATGAAGAAGAGGAGTTTCATAGTGACCATGAGCCTCTGTTAACACCCAAAGTCAAATTCCTTATTGACATCGAAGTTCTAGTTGAAGAATTGGTGTTTGACCACCATCCCATTTCTTTTAGTCCATTTGATGCATTTAGATTAGAAGTTTAGTTTCTTTCATTACATTGTATTTTAAATTTAATTCTTAGACACTAAAATAAGGGTAAGGAGGGACCTTCAGGCCCTCCCCTATTGAGGTGATGAGTAAATTTAGGCTTCTTTTCTATGATTTTATATGTTCTTATGAGTTGGATGCTACAATCAAGAAACTCATGAATTTCCTTTTTTTTTCCTTTTCATTTGTAAGTAAATGTGCAAGGCCACTAGAGTGGGTACATCTCCCATGCCTAGTGAGAAGGCTCCTACAATCTTCTTGAGAATCTCACATGCTTTGTAGGTTGAGCGTATGAATCAGAGCCATGTTCAAGCACCAAAAGTGAGTCAAGTCAAGTGAAACTAAAGAACTGACTTGCTACATAGCTCAAAAACAAAAATCAAACCATAACTGACTAGGGAGAGCCACAAAATGATGACCATAGTAGGATCGCCTGATACTATATTTGTTTTATGCATTCACCTCATTTGAAAAAGAAAAAAAGGAGGACTTTCAATTCACAATTTTTGGGTTTTTGTGAAGTGCTTAATGATTATTTATTTTAAGTCTTTTGTCGAGTTCAAAAAATGGATTGTGAGAAAAACCTAGGATTCAAGTCAACTCTAGTCATGTGTAATCTCATGGGTCCCTATGTCTAAATATTGAGTCCAACTGGAATCAATGCTTTAGACATAGAGGTGAGGCCTAGGGTTACACACTGCCTAATTGGACCTCCATAACTCTCATATCAAATGATGGTGAATTATGCTCATTTTCCCATAAAGAGGCATAAGGATTCTATCACACTAGACATGACTAGTAGGTCAAGGAATTAGTAGTGTAAATAGAAGTCCCCATGACCTTGTGCTAGTCCAAAGGCTCATGCAAACTCATAACATGGTTGTATAGTAGGAGCTCACCTTTGGAGAGTGTTGTGGTCATAAGGAGTGCAACCTGCAGGTTGATTGTACCCCTTTAAGAGATAGCTGATATGTGAATCTTGAGATTGAGGACAACTTGCAATACTATCTTAGGAATAGAAGAGTGCTACATAGGTTGAAAGAGGCTAATAATCCAAACTTAAACCCTATAATCAACATAAATTATTTGCCAATCATGTCTCACAAGATTGCTAAAATGCATAAACTTGACTGGCAAAGCGCATTGGTTGTCTTGGTCTCAATTCATAAGAACTGGTCAACTGATTGAGGAACTAGTTGACTGATAGAATGTTGCCAATCCTAGTTTGTGGAAGCCAGTGGACTAGTTGAGGAATTGATTGTTTGGTATGACCCAATTCTATATTTGGGCCTGAAGTTTCAGCCCATGCTTACTTCCAATATAACCCCACCCATCATGAATTTGGCTCAAAGTCCAACTCTAATTCTTATTAAACTCGAAGATAGAGTTGGGTTATAAAATTCACTAAAAAAGGTGTCCTCTTTGCATCCACTTCATGAGTTTTCTTGGCCAGAAGAGTTTATATGAACAATAGTGAATATTTGATCTCATGTCATTATCTTTGTAAGTGTCCAATAGATGGGGGCCCTTTACTTCTTTCCCTACTATATTGCAATGACTTTCTTTTTCTTCTTTTAGTTGTTTGTCTCTCTTTTCTTTTGAAGGTACTACGGAGACTTTTGTGATTGAAAGAATTCAAAATGAGAGAAAAAATAGCTAAGTTTTACCCCCTTTTCTTCCTATTTTGGGAACTAATGCTGAGACAATTGTTGCATCTCAACCTTTGGAGAATAAAAAATGAGTGAGATTTGATAATTATCACCCCTTTTCTTGATTTTCCAAAGAGGGAAAGCCATATGTTGATGGGGCTAGAGAGTCCTTTAGGTTGGAACCAGTTGGACACATTAGGCAATGAGAGTCTTCAGAAATCCTAGAATTTCATATATTGAATGGTCATTTTCCTACTTGGGGATGATCCTTTTTTCTTGTTGGAGTAGTACTAGTTTTGCCAAACTATTCAAAGTGGGTTGATGATGTGATATTTCATTTTTGTAGCTCAACTTGTGGGTCTTAGCATTTTAGGAGGAGTCATAGCATCCAAAGGGTAGTATGCATGAGACTCAAAAATTTTGTGTAGCGTGATTGAGATGTGGAATTGTACCACAAACACCTTCCATACCCCATAAGACAAAGTCAATATTTCTTTGTGGGACATAAGACAACTAGTTGGGATTCCTATCGTCGGTATTTCTATGATGAATATATCCTTCTAACTACCACATAAGCCTCAATTTCAGTTACACTTTCCACGACCTGCTTCAAGTTGATGATTGGATGGTGACACAATTTCCAAATAATCAAAAGTGAGTGTACTTTGACCATCAGATTAAACTTTTCTATGAGAGAATCCTAACGAGCAATCCAACTAGATATGACTAGGTTATGGATGATACGAGCAACATTCTTTCAGAATTTGGCCCCGGACTTATTTTGCTACTTTCATCTATCTATGCCTTTGGCACTTCATTATGATGCACCATCGGTAGTACATTCATCCGAAGACATTTGTGATGGCTTATAAGATGGCATATAGACAAAAAGTTGCTTTGGCTCCTATAGTGTTAAGCACAATATATGCAGCTCTCAGAGTAATAGTGGATAACCCTATAGGACCAAGAAGTTCTTTAACTTAGTTTCCCACCCATTTTCTTTATGCTTGGATTTATGCCCACTTCTAGAGGATATATATTGAGTTGGAGCTCATTGATAAAATAAGAAGCTATGTCACTCATGTTTAGTCTCTATTCTTGAGATGATTCAAATTATGAATATGGTTGCTTTCCCTTATTCTCCTAGAAAGGCTAGAATGCATATGCAAGATCCTTAGAATTTTGAGCAGTGAGCTTACCCTAATACACTAATGTGCTAGTAGATGTAGCTTGCCTTCCATTGTCTTCAAAAGCTTATGAGAACATTATCTTGTTAAGACATGGGGTACTCTCGTTTCACTCAAGGGAACATTTGGATGCAAAATCATATAATCCACAATGATTCTATAGGCAATTCAGGTGTAACCAAGGCTTTTCTAAGAATATTCTTTCTCCTCCATTGCCATCATACCTGGGGTAGTTAGCAAGCTATCGGTTACACCTTTCTCATCTCCAAGATAATTCAAAGTATTGTATTCTTGTTATTGTGCGGAAAACCAATATTCTTCAATTATATGCCACATAATGGTTTAATAACATTTGGGGATATTTTCGCATTGATCTTGAATTTTTGCATAGTGGGAAAAACAAGCAATTAGTAGTATAGGCTCAAAGTGGCAGAGGACCAAAGAGATGCAAAAGGCCCTGGATCATAAATTTGCTCACCCCAGACCAAGTAGAGAGTGGACCATTCCCTCTTATAGCATTGATAATGGCCGTTATTGAGGCAATGTAGGTCCAAGATTGAGTTCAAGGCAAGAGGTACTTTGATCTACATGTGACCCTCCCATTCCTAATGCTCCAGAGCAGTCAATGACATACACGGTAGGTATAGGATAAGGATTGGTGCTACTGCTTCCATCACCTACATTATCTTGAGACTTGATTTCTTCATCCCTCACATCTACCTGCCACCTAGTTAATATAGATGCAGGGCTAGAAGCAACCCTTCCTTCATCGATACCAATTTGCTGATCTTCTGATATGGACTTGAATAGAGGAGTTAGATTGGCCTCACGATTGCCTACAACAGCTGGCCATTTGTCAAATATGGGTATTGATAGATCTTTGTCCTATGCTTATTTTCTTTTCCCTTCTGCCCCTTTTTTTTGTTGAGAATCCACTCTTCTTTTAGGTGAACCGGATAAGGATTTTACAGGCCCTCTTGATGAAATTTCAGATTCATACAGGAAGGAATAATTGAACTTTGCTAGTTTTGCATTGTATATGTGCCAATTTTAAGCTTTTGTTGTAAATGTGGTTCTTGGGTCATGTTTCAACTGAGGGATGCTTGCATTCATGGATATTCATCCACTGTCACCATTATCAAGTAATGATTCACTATGTTCCTCTCTCATCTTTAGGATTTCATTCAAAATCCCTTTTGTTGATACAACATTTTCTTGTTCAAATGACAATGGAGGAGCATGAGCGGGGGACTGCTGAGTCATCATAGTTGTTGGGAGGCACCACCAGGCTTTATATATTTTAAGCTTATTATTATTTTAGAATCCACCTTATTTAGGAGTATCATTATTGCTTTGCAAATCTTTTATGGGATTCCTTTGCTTTTATTTATGTCAGAGTTTGTTCACAATCTTGTGTCCCCTACATTCCAATTCCAAAATGGCCTTGGGTATAATGGGATCAGATTTGCCCTTTTTCAAATAGAAACAAGTTAGTTAGCCTTACTAACAGATTTATCTTGAATTTATCCTGTGAGAGTAGATATGGTTTCCCTCATGAGAGTGGGTTTTGACTTGCCATGTAGATGCATAATGGATGGGGTTTCATATCCATGTTTAACCTTAAAAAATATGGAGCACATGTTTGACTAGACATTCTTTTTTGAGAAAGCCAAATGTTCCATCATAGACAAAACATAGACACCTTTATTTTGTTATTATTGCCCCTAGATGCTCATGCATAATATCTCTTTAAGAATCAGGCATTAATCAGTGGCATAGGTTTTTTTCATTTATCATCAATCAATTGGTAGGATCCCCATTCAAATATCCTTTCGATGATATAAGGGCCTTCCTAATGAGGCTCAAATTTGTCTTTCTTACTCTAATTTGGGATTATAGGTCTCCTCAAGACCAAGATCATTTCTACTTTATTGAAGGATCTGAGTTGGGGTATCTTATTGTAAGTCTTAAACATTTGTGCTTGGTACATTTCCAAGTTCTATTGAGCTATGAACCTTTTTTTTATCTAAGGAATCTAGCTCATCTAGACAAAGATGAAAATTATCTTTCTTTGTAATTTTCTTTTGCAAAATAATCCTTAGAGAGGGAATTTGTACCTCCAATGGCATGACTGCTTCGATTCCCAACATCAATGCATATGTTGTTGATTGAGTATGGGTTCAATATGTAGTGTGTAAGCCCACAATGCCTTAAAAATTTGTGGCGCCAATCTCTTTTGTTTCTAGTGATGACTTTCATCAATATTTTAGAGAGGATCATGTTGAATACCTTGACAAGGCCATTCACTCTTGCTAGATGAATACCTCTAATCTATCTTGCGATGATATGTGAATTATCCTACCTTGAAACTTCTGAAGGACGGTCCATTGTCATAAATATTTTTTTGGGGAATACCAAATTGTTATAGGATGTTTTCCTCAAAGAAATGAATAATGGTATCCACTGTCACTTCTTTTGGTAGGATTTCCTCAATTCACCAAAAAAAAATAATCGGTCATTGCTAATATGAAGTAGTGACCTCTGAAAGTAGATGGCACAATTGGGATGATTATGTCTGTATCTCATACCTTTAACGGCCATGAGGATACTCTTGGATGTTAATGAATGACGTCATCATGAATTTGGCATAGATGATATTTTCTTGTGTATTCAATGCAATCTCTCACCATGTGCCAATAGTAGCCTATACGCTGGATTTTTATCATCATCTTGAAGCCTGATTGATGGGCTTTGCAAACCCCAGAATATATTTCGTATATGACTTCTATTACCTCTCATCATTAAGATAACATACAATTAGTTGATCAAAACACCTTCTATGAAGGGTGTTATTGATCAGTAGAAAGAGTGCAACCCTCTTCTTGAGTTACATTCATGCTGATTTATTCTTTGGGAGTTCTCCATTTTTTAGGTAGTCAGTGAATGACATTCTCTAATTTCTTGCTTTCTCAATTACCTTATTCTCATGTCTGATGTTGAAAGCTAAGCTTATCACCTATCTGCCATGAACGGTGACTAGGATTTTCCCTTGGTCAGGATCAACCAATGTCTTATCTAACTTGGCTAAGGAATCAACATCAACGTTGATGGGTCAAGGAATTTTAGTTATTTGAACATGTAAGATTTGCCCCATGAGTTCTTGAGTTTTTTCATGGTACTTTAGTAGCTCAAAATTATGAATTTTATATTCACCTCCCACTTGATTGATGACCAATTATGAGTCACCAAAAATATCTAGGTGTGATATCCCTATGTTAAGGGCAATTTCTATTCCTGCAATTAGAGCCTCGTATTCAGTCTCATTATTTGTGTATGGTTTTGAGAGGGAGTAAAAATATTATAAATTGCCCCCATTTGGAATATGTGAATGATGCCTACTTTAATTTTTGGAAGCTTCAACCTAATTTCTGGTCTGATGGATGATGTCCCATCAAAGTATAGCTTCTAGTAGGGTTCTCCTTCTTTGACAAAAAGGATTCTTCATCGAGGAGTTCGCAACTCAGTGGAGAATCGTCGGGCATTAGATAAGTTATGAAAAAATTGGTAAGGGCTTGTCCTTTAACCATCTTTTAAGAAGCAAACTTGATATCATACTCCATGAGAATTAGGGCCCATTTTGCTAGTCTTTTAGTGAGTATAGGGCTGGTCATCATGTATTTTATAGGATCAACCACTGATATCAAAATGACCTGATGAGAAAGTAAATAATACCTAAGCTTCTTGACGATGAATATGAGTACCATACAATGTTTCTCAATAGGAGAATAGTTATTCTTTGCCCCCATTAGCATTTTATTCAAATAATAGATTGTGTTTTCTTTGTCCTCTTTATTATTCTAGGTGAGAAGTGCCCCTAGGGACCCTTCCATTGTAGCTATGTAGAGAATTAGGGATCTACCAAGCATGGGTGCCTCCAAGACTAGTGGCTGTAAGAGATATTGCTTAATCTTTTCAAAGACTTGTTGACATTCTTGATTCCAAATGAATGAAGCATCCTTCTTCATCAATTTGGAAATGAGCTTACATTTTTTGGAGAGGTTCAAAATGAATTACCTTATATATGCAAGTTGACCTTAGAATGACCTCAAAGTTTCAAGTTGTTGGGTAGTGGCATATCCAAGGTGGCTTTAATTTTAGATGGATCAATTTTAACCCTTTGGTGTCTAACAACAAAGTCGAAGAACTTTCCTGATAACATCTCAAAGGCACATTTCAAATGATTCATCTTCAAGTTATATTTCCTAAGGTGGTCATGATTTGCATCAATATTGCTTTTAGTTATTGCCATTAATGGTTTCCATTAGTGATGCTAAGTAGTAAGCACCATGAATGGATAGCCATTGGCAGAACTCAACACTTAGCACCACTACTAGTAGAAGCCATTAGCAGCGCTTAGACTTAGCTATGCTAATGGCTTTTGCCATTCGCAATACTCGGCCGTTAGTTGCACTCAAAATTAGCATCACAAATGATTGCAGCGAGTGACCATTCGTTGCATTAATTGCTTAGTGCAGCTAATGGCTTCCATAAGTGTCGTAATTATACTAATACCATAGCTAAACCCTAATTTTAGAACATCAACCATGCTAAATACATTTGTATTTACAGATAATGCAATTGATGCATAAAATATAAACTTGTTGGTACACATACAATCTCCAAAATGCAAATATAATTTATAGATATCAAAATACAAGTTGTTAAAGTTGTTATACAATGCCTATCCTACTCCAACTTGCTGGCTCCTAGATGGTCTCCTTACATAGGTCTAGATGAATACAATTAGAAATTTAATATTTATATAAATAATAAAATATATGAAAATACATTTGTATTAATAGGATTGATACAAAATTTACCCAAGCAATGTGGTAAGTGGAAATGTTCTCCCTTGAACCAGCTTGGCTACTAGCAGTATCATCTTACTGCTGGGATGCTACATAGAACTTCCTTAATTTCTGACAAATATTATGTATTAGCATTACAAATAAATTTTTTCTGCATATTACAAAGTAGCAAATTTTTGTTCATATCTCGGGTTGTGGGGTAGACCAAGACATGGTATGAGAGAGATGGTCAAATTTCTCCTTCATGAACATCTTCAATGTTGAAGCAATCTCTGTCTAGATAATTACTTGCACTTAACAATGGGTATACTAAGGTTGCTCACATTGCGAGGATCTAGAGAGGACCCGAAGATAGTCCTAGGAGTTGGCTCTATACCAAATATCTACACTTGGTCATATCTGTCAGGCCTGAACACCTAGTCAAGAATGGTGTTTTAGATTACCATATTCAAGAGAGAGTCCTCTACAGCTCTGGTAATATAAATCTAGACCAAACCTATCCCTTGATGCTTACCGCTATCCACTCCCATGTAGTTGATCAAGTGAAACTTAACTTGGATGGGTACTTGACTTGACCTTTAGAAAATGCTGATAATTTTGCTAGATTTTAGGATGCGTTAACTGCCTTGGCTTGTGTCAGTTGACTACATTAAGATTTAAAGTGCCACCAATAGCTTTCTAGTCATTGTTAGTTGACCTTTTCTGACTTTTGATTTAAGATAATGATTAACGATTTTAGCTTACACTAATTATTCTTAATTTAATAATTCATAGTCTTTCTTAGCTTGTTGTAGATTAGATTTGAAATATCACCAATAGCTTTTGAGCTTGTATTAACTGAGCATGAAGTGTGATGGATAGATTTATATTTGTTATCAGTTAATTTCCTTCAAACATGGTATTTGGCTGACTGACTAAGTGAGTTTAAGTCTACCTTAGTTTGATGTTAAATGGTTGGCCCTTGGCTTATGTTGACCATTTTTGACTTAATAATTGATGGCTTCTTGGGCTTGTTTTCAATTAAATTTCAAGCACCATTAATAGCTTTTGAGCTTATGTTGGTTGAGCATGAAGTGTGACCGATGACTTTATACTTTTTGTTGATTGACTTTCTTCAAACATGGCAGTTGGTTAACTAACTAAACTAGTTCAAGCCTACCTCAGTTTTGTTCTAATTTGAAAGAATAATTATCAGCCTAAGCTTATGCTAATTATCTTTGATTTGATAACTAATAGCCTTTCTTGGCTTGTGTCGATTAGGTATTATTGATGGCTTTGAGCCTATTGTTGACTAACCCTAATTAATTTAAACTTACTCAACCTAGACTTGGTTTTGGTTCAAGTCTGATAAGGTTCAATTTGAAGTTCAAACTTCATTTTAGTTTAAGCCTAATTTTGTTCAATTTTATATTCAACACTTGATTTCAATAAAAGTCTGATTTGTTTCAATTCAATATTTAGAACTTGATTTCAATTCAAGTTTAATTTGATTCAATTCAATATTCAAAACTTAATTTTATTCAACTCTAATTTAATTCAATTTGATGTTTAGACTTGATTTTAGTTCAAGTCCAATTTGATTTGGTTTCAATGTTCAGACTTAGATATGGTTCAAGTCTGATTTGATTCAATTTGATGTTTAAACTTGGTTTTGGTTCATGTTTTATTTGATTTGATTTAGGTTGTGTTCGAGCTTATTGGATCCTTGATGTATCTAGGATCCAATTCTTATTGGGTTCTTATTAGATTCTTAATGGATTCTAGATCCAACCTTGATTGGATTCTTATTCGATTTTTTATATCTAATCGTTATTGGGTTCTTATTAGATTTTGATTGGATCTTGGATCTATGATTTATTGGGTTCTTATTGGATCCTTATTGGATCTTGGATCCAACCTTGTTGGGTTCTTATTGAATCCTTAATAGATCTTGATTGGATTTTAGCTCAAACAATGCTGGATGCTTATTGGGTTTGCGTTTGACCCCTTAACCAATTCAAGTTTGATTCATATTAGACCCTTTTGGGTTTGATCCCTTAATGACTTCTAGTTCAAACCATGTTTGACCCTTAATGGGTTTGGGTTTGATCCCTTCATAGATTTGAGTTTGAACCATGTTAGACCATTATTGTGTACGGGTTTGATTCCTTAATGGATTCGAGTTCAAACCATGTTTGACCCTTGTTGAGTTTGAATTCAAGTTCAAGTTAGTTCTAGTTTAGGTTCAACCTGGTCTTGGTTCATGTTCAACCTATTTCTAATTTAGGATCAACATGGTTTGGGTTCAAATTTAACCTTATTCCAAATCAGATTTGGACTTGATTCGATGTTGGTTTGAACTTAATTCAATCCAATTAAAATTTAGTTTGGACTGAGATTTAGTTCAAACTAGGTTGGACCTAATTATTGTTTGATTGAAACTAGATTTGACCCAATTAGGGTTTGGTTTAAACTTGATTTTATCTGATTAGAATTTAGTTTAAACTTGGTTTAACCTAATCAGGGTTGCTTTGAACTTGGTTTGACCCAACTAGGGTTCGGTTCAAACTTGATTCAACCCAATCAGAGTTTGGTTCAAACTTGGTTTAACCTAATCAGGGTTGGTTTGAACTTGATTTGACCCAAATATGGTTTGATTTGACCAATTAGGGTTAGGTTCAAACTTAGTTTGATTCAGGTTTACCAAATTTGAATCTGATGAGGGTTGAGTCTGAACTTATTTAATTTGAGTTAACTCAATTTGGATTTAGGTGTAATTTAATTTGAGTTTTCTAATCTATTTATTTGATTAATTTAGGTCCAATTGGTGGTCTATTTAAATTAAATTTGTTTAGCTTAACAAATTACTTAATTTAGCTAAATCAGTTTAGTTTTAATCTGATTTAATCAATTGATTTATTTTAATCGATTTGATTAATTGGCTAGAGATCTCTTGCACTATCCATTAACTTGAATGACTATTGGGTTGACCCACAGGCTGATCCTGAGTCAATTTAACTTTTAGATGAGTTTACAAGAAAGCCTTTAGTTGATTTGACTTTTGACAAAGCTCGTAAACTAGTGTTGAGTCGATTTGACTTTTAAGCAAGTTTACAAATTGGTCTTTAGTCCATTTTGACTTTCAAGTAAGTGCACAAACTAGCCTTGAGTCGATTTCAGTTTTAGGCAAACCCGCAAGTTGGTCTTTCATTGATTTGACTTGTAGGTGAGCTAGCAAGTTGGCTTTCAATTGATTTCAACTTTCAGGCGAGTCTACGAGCTACTCTTGAGTTGATTTGATTTTTAGGTGAGCCTACAACCTTTGTTGATTTGATTTTTAGGCAAACACACAAGTTAGTATTAAGTCAATTTGACTTTCAAGTGAACCTGCAAGCTTATTATTAGTCAATTTGAATTTCACATGAGTATGTGGGTTTGCCTTAAGCATATTGGCATCTAGACTGATCTGCAAGATAGCCTTAAATTGATTTGATTTTTAGGCAAATCTATGAACTGACCCTAAGTTAAATTGACTTTCAAATAAACCTACAAACAACTCTTAAGTTAAATTAACTTTCAAGTATGCTTATGTACTAATCCTAAGTCAAATTAACTATTAAATAAATGCACAAACTGACTTTATATAAGTTTTATTTTTGAAATAGTCCATAGGCTAATTCTAAATCTGTTAATGAGTGCACAAAAACTGAGGCAGCACAGATATTTTTTCTCTCTTTTCTTTTGCCTGCAAACCTCCTACGTGGGCCATTTTCTTCTTTTTCCTTTTTTTTTTACTGATGCAACTTTCTTTCTTCTTTTTATATTTTTTCTTTCTTTTTTTATTCCCTTCTTCTTCTTCCCCCGTATCTCCTCTTTCCTATTTCTTTTTGTCCCACTATTCAATTTTTTCTTCTTCTCTACCAAGCTTCTTCCATGGCTGAACCTAGCGCCTCTCTTCTCCTCCATTTTCTGGCCAAATCTAGCCCCGACTAGGCGATGGAGGTGCGGGTGTGAGATCGAGGTGGGGGCAGTGGAGCTTAGAGGTGTGGGTGTGAGAGGGAAGCTTGGACACAGTGTCTGTTTGGTCACCGAAGCAATGGTGACACATAGCCCCTCACAGGCCATGAGGATACAGACGCTAGCACCGCTATGAGGCACAGGAAGTTGGCCAATAAGGGTACGACCTTGTTGTCAGAGCTACGGTGCGAGCTGCGGTGCAAGCAGTGACAACAAGCGACAAGAGGTGGTGTGGTCCGGTCAAGGCCGGCACTGGCCTAGCTAGTGATTGAGTGGAGAAGCTTCGATGAGGTAGCTGCATGGCAGGGCTCATGAGGGATGCCCTAAACCCTAGAGTCTAACTCTAACTAGAAGTTGGGTCGAAGTTTAAATCAAGTTTCAGCTTGTCTAACTCAAATTTCGGCACATGTATAACTCAAACTTGGAGTAACACAAATTAAATTTAGATTATTACGAATTAGACTAAAATTTTAATTCTAACTTTAATCAAACTTAAAAATAGATTTGGGTTACAAAATTTATATAAACAAGAGAAGAAGAAGCTCAGGAGAAAGAGTGGCCTAGAGAGGAAAAATGAGAAAGAAGGCAAAAAAAGGGAGCAAAAAAAATTAAAACAAGGTTATGGCCAGCAAAAAAATTAGGGAAAAGGTTTCTATAAAAAGAGAAAAGAAAGAGAGATAAGAAAAGAAAAAGGGAGAAAAATATTTTTTTTTCTCACCTCGATTTATGTGGCTACATCAACCGACCCAAAGCTAGCCTATCCCTCAGTCAAATGCCACCTGACCTAAAGCTAGTTTGTGGGCTTGTTCAAATATCATTTAACCTATTGCCAACCTATGGACTCGCTCGAATGTCATTTGACTTAGGGTTAGCTCATGAGCTCATCCGAGTGTCATCTAATCCAAGGCAAGCTTGCGAGCTCAATTAGAAGTCAGTCTTAGTTAAGACTACCTTGCAGCCTTACCTAAAAGTCAAATTAACTCAATTCTAACTTACGGATTTGCCTAAAAATCATATCAACTCAAAAAATAGCTTACAGGCTCACTTGAAAGATAAATTGACTGAGGACAACTTTTAGGCTCATCTGAAAGTCAAATCGACTAAAGGCCCAACTCATATAAAAGTTTAATCGACTCAAGAATTGCATGTGGGATAGCCTAAAGTCAAACTGACTCAAACCAATTTGTGGGCTCGCCTTAAGGTAAAATTAACTCAGGGCTACCTTACAGGCTTGCCAAAATGTCACTTATGGATAGATTGAGCGCCCTCTAGTCAATTAAATCAAATTAGTTCAAATAAATAAACTAAATTAAATTAATTGGGGTAAAATTAAGTCAATTGGAGCAGAGTAAGAAAATTAATTAAGCTAAAATCGACTTATTTCAAACAATCCATCAAATGAACCTTAATTAATCAAATAAATTGATGGACCAAATTAAAATTGAAATAGACTTAAATTCAAATTAGGTCAACTCAAACCAAATTTGGTCGAATTGGTTTAGACCCCAACCTGAGTGTTGCTTGAATCGAGTCAACCAAATCAAATCAGCACAGACCAAACCCTATTTGGGTTAAGTTTGGTTTGAAGCTAAATCTAATTGGGTTAAACCAAATTCAAAATAAATCCCAATTTTATCAAACCAATTTTAAACCAAACCCTAATCATGTTAAACTAGGCCTAGACAAAAACCAAATCAGGGCAAAACTTGAATCAAAATTAAATAAGGTCTAAATCTAAACCAAAACCAAATCAAGTCTGAAACTAAACCAAAACAAAATTAGGTCCAAACCTAAGCAACAACTAAATCTAGCCCAAACGTGAACTAAATTTAAATTAGATTGAATCCAAACCCATTAAGGAACCAAACCCAGACCCAATAGGGATCCAACAAGAATCCATTAAGGGTTGTATCAAAGATCCATTCTAATAAAGGCTCGACAAAGGTTGGATCCAAGATCCATTATGGATCCAATACACTCCCATTAAGGGCTGGATCTTAGATCCATTAAGGATCTAATAGGAACCCATTAAGGGTTTGGTCCAAGAAATATTAAGGATACATTAAGGTTGGATCCGAGATCCATTAAGAGGTCAATAATGGCCCAATAAGGGTTAGATCCAAGATGCATTAATGATCCGATAAGAACCCATTAATGTTGACATCCAAGGTCCATTAAGAATCGAATAAGAGCCCAACAAGGGTTGGATCTAAAATCCATCAAGGAACTATTAAAAACCCAAAAAGGGTCAAATTCCAAATCTATTAAGGATCAAATGAGAATTAAACCAAAATCCAACAAGGAATAATGACTCAATAAGGATCCAATATATGGTCAAACCTAACTCAAATTGAACGTGAATTGAAACTAATCTAAATACCAAATTGGATCAAACTAGAGTTAAACCAAGAGCAAGTTTGAACATGAAATTGAATTAAATTAGACTTAAACCAAAACTAAGTCTAAACTCAAACAAAAATCAAGTTTGAATTGAGTCAAACTCAAATCAAGTAGGGTTAGTCAACAACTAGCGCAAAGTCATCGACAATACCTCAAATTTAATCAACAATAATCTAAACATGTCATCAATGATCAAATAAAGAATGGCCAACATAATTCAAGACCACTAAGTATTTCAAACCAAACTAAGGTAGGCTTGAACTCAGTTAGTCAATCACGCAATGCCACATTCAAATGGAGTTCATTGATAATAAGCATAAAAAATTATCAATGATGCTTTAAACCTAATCAATAATAAGTGAAAAAGGTAGTCAATTATCAAATTAAGAATGATTAGCATAAGCCAAAACTGCTAATAATTCTCTCAAATTGAATCTAACTAAGTTTTGAGCTGCTCAGTCAATTAATTAAATATTGTATTCAAAAGAAGTCAATCGATAGTAAGCAAAAGCCATTAGTAATGCTTCAAGCCCTAATGTGGTTAATTGACATAAGCCAAGGTTGTCAGCTATAGCTTAAAATTAATTTAACAATACCCTTTAAGGATCAAACCACACATCCAATCTAAGTGAAGTTCAAAATAGATCATTTGTCACATTTTATTGACCAAGTGCACAGAAGTGAGGAAGTAGCGAGCATCAAGCCTTTCACAATCCCTTTCTCATTTCATGTCATTTTTTTATGAATTCAAATACTTTAAATTGTGAAGTGTGGGAATATTAATAAGCCATGTAACTCTATTTAAATTAATAAAATTATATCTTTTTTGTGTCTCTATTTTATTAGGTATATTTTCTTACTTAGGAGGTTTTCGATAATTGTTAGGGTAATTAACAATCAGGGCTTGTGCTTGCTAGAAGTCATGTTCTAAAAACTTTTTATTGCACACTGAAACTTACCTAAATTTTATTTATTATTTTGATATTGCTTCTCAGGATTCTTTAACTATCACTGGTGGTAGATCGTAGCTCCACACACTTGTTAATTAGTTGGATTTTGCAAAATAAGGACCAACATATTCTTATGTTTTTGTGACATCATAAGGGTATCAAACACATTTAGCATGTGAAGGATTTTCTTGATGTGAGCAGTTGTATTGTACTAAACCTTTTTGGTGTAGGTTCAACTTGTGAAGGCTCTATGTCCTTATTTATTGGGATTTTCTTTTCTTTGTCTTTGTTCTTGGAGATATTATTATCTCTATACATTGAGAATTGCCTAGGGGGTAATACTTTACTTCCTCTAAGTTGTACTTTATTTACATTCCTTAGTTGGCTTCTAGTGCCTTGGGACCAACAGGCTCCTCTTCAAATTTACTACAAAGGCTAACCATATGGCAAGAGGCAATGGATCCTTGCCCCCAATCAGTAGTTTTTTAGATGTATTTGGAGGATACGGCTGGCTGTATGACCTTCATTAGAACTTTATATTTTGGGCATTTCTTTTGTGAGTATTTGGATTGGCTTGACATAGGAATTGGACAAGCACCTGTGTTAGCTTGTTTGGTCCTTTCCCAAAATGCCTACTTCTTCTTCTGTCACTTGTTGGTATAGGGCTTTTTCAAGTAATCATAAAGTTATTCTAACTTAAACATAAAGTCAAGTTCATCAGTTGTGTCTATAACCCCTCTAAAGTTGGTAGAGGGCATCCTTTCATAAGCTCCAGGATTGAGACTTCATCAAATCTAATGGGTTTATAATTGACCATTAGATTAATTGATGGTAGTTAGACTGGCTAATCATTAGTGTCTATGGTACTTGTATGAGTTACCATACGATAAGAAACAGTAGACCCAGATGGTTGTCCTTGAGAGTATTTATCTTTCTTAATCTTTTTCTGGGGTTGATGTTATGGATGGTCATCCTGATTTATAGAGAGGTTAGTAAGTTATTTTTGCCATTTATGCAAGGATTTTTGTGTGCTTTTGCCTTCTCTTCTACATTTCTTTCATTCTTTCAATCTCTTTACAAAGATTGGTAGTTACATTTGACATACTCTCAATATGAGCAATCATGCCTGCATGTGTTCATTCATTGCTTCCATTTGTGCCTTAGCTAGGTCCTTTATAGTGTCTAGATATAGATTGATCATGCCATAGTTATATTTATGGGCGAACTGCTCTATGACATAATCATCTTTGTAAAAATCCACTGGAAGACTTATGGGGGTCTTCAATTCATCAATGATGTTCTAAATGAGTTTATTTGCTTCTTCCCATCTTGCCCACTAGACTTTGTCATCACTGTGATGATGAGGTGTCTTCGATGATTGGCTTGGCTATGAGCTTTCAATAGTGCTAATGGTAGCACACTTGCCACTAGCGGTCCTTTATCCTCATTCTTGACATCAGAGCCTTCAAATAAAGCTCTTAGTTCATTAAGAAGGAACCCTTTGAGAATTACTTTGTTTCTTTCTCCTTGTATATATTTTTCCACGGCATCAATGTACTCTTGGATGGCCAATTTTGTGACTATGTATCCCTTTGGTTTAACCAACTGCTACTTTTTTTTTGTTATTATTCTTTTTGTTTTTAATATTTTAGGTAGGTAGAGAGGCTTGTTTTGATGAAGCTTTCCCTACAACTATCCTAGGATTTTCAAGGTTCTTATCAATCTTCTTTATCAACTTCTTTAGTATTTTAGAGATTTCAATCATCCACAAGTGCTCTCCTTTCAGTGTATATTATTCTTGTTCCACAAAATAGAGTTCAGAATGTTGTTCATGTTCCTTAAATATAGTAATGTGATTAATGTCTTTAGCAAGTACCTCAAATAAGATTGATTTCAAGAGAGTTAGCTTGTTCTCTCAATATTGCTTTATGATCTAGTTCTTAAACACATAATAGTCTCTGATAGTATGACCCAAGACTCTATGGTAAGGACCATAATTTGGATGGTCCTTGTATTTGCTTTGTTTGGCCTTTTGTATTCTGGCAATTGAAGTATTAATTTTAGGACATCTTAAAAGATTTTATCTACTCTTTCTCTCTTAAAAGAGTATTTCTTCTTGAGCCTTTGTTGGTGGCCGTTGGATGGTTATACCTCTCCATCTCTTTCGGAGAAGTATCTCTAGTTGTGGTGGGGTTTGTAGGCTTCTATTGTTCATTTGTTGTGAATGTTATCTTCATACTATTATAGGGCTCCCCTCACTTTGTCTTATTTATTTCTCGTTTGAGGTTGTGTAAACTAGCTAAGGCTAGTGAGCCAATCCTCTCCAACTTTTTGACCTATATAATAAGGTCTTGAAAAGTATGGATAGAAGAAGCACATAAGTAGGGTGTCATCCAATCCTTCCTTATATTACCAAGGAATACATTTATAGCCTCAAATTGGCTTATGGATTGTTTTCATCTGATGCTAAGATTCCTTCATAATCTGGTGTGATCTGACATTGATTCATTATCACACTTTGGTGTTGAGACAAGGTCTGCAATAGTCACCTTATTACTAACTCTTCTAAGTCTAATATGAAAACTTCAGTCATTTTTAACCAACTTCGTCTGGATTCTGGTTGTGAACTATAGTACTATTTCAATGCTACTCCATTTAAACTTTCTGAGAATTAGTAAAGTAACAATAAAGGGTTATTGCTTGAATCTCCACACAAAGTCACAGAGTGAGTTATGTGTTGTTTAGGATTACCAATGCCATTAAATTATTTGAATATGGCACTTGGTCATGTTGACTTAGGTATGGCTTGTCTACAATATTAATCCTACCTATGTCACTTCCCTTTCTCAGTTAAGTTGCCACCATTTATTGTACTTACTATTGTATGTATGTTGGTAGCTCCATGTTATTAGGAATCCCTAATATTAGTGATTGGGTATCTCTTGTTGGAGGAGTAGGTTCTTGTGAAGGGCCTACATCTTCCTGGGTTTCACTCATGGGGGACATATTTTTTGCCACTCCTATAACTTCCTAAGATGATTGTTGTAACCACTCCAACATGTTAACCTTTTGTCTCATTTGTATCATCATCTTCATCAACTCCATGGTTTTCTTCTATGCTTCATCCTTCTATTTTTCTTGTTGTCTCAACTATTGTTGAAGTGCCTTTATAGTCATTTCTCTACTAGAGCTTTTGGTTATGACTAGGGCTTCTGTTAGAATATGATGGTTCATGTCTCGAGAATCAGTCTTGGTTTTGTGTATTTTGGATCTATCTAACTTCTTCAATTAGTCAGATTGCATTATTCTAGAGCTTACTTATAGAATGAGTAGCTATATCTTCTCTCTGGCATAGCAATAAGGTTTAACTAACAAGGGTCCCTTCTTCCTAAATCTCCTTATCTAAAGCTTCATTTGCACAACCTTCTTTTGGCATTTGGCAAGCTGATGAGTGGGCTTGCAATCCTTGCTAGAGTCATGATGAGAAATGACTCTAATAATATGGATAGTTTTCCTTAGTTAGATTTCATGCTTGGTCCTAGTCTCATGATGATTCTTCTTTTTTCCATTTGGTTATTCTCCCTTTTCCTATGGCCTTAAGGTAAGACTGTGTTCCTTTCATTTGAGATTTTGATTTGCTTTTACCTTTCTCTAGACCATTCAATGTGCCAAAGGAATACGAGATGGGGATGGTGATGACTAACTTTATTTAAGAGGTGAGCCTTCCAAGTTGACTAAAAGCCCTAGTCACCTTCCCTTTACTTATGATTATTAGGATGGGCTCTTCTTCATCAATATATATTTCTGGACTTGCTTTTGATTGCTTTTTATTGAGAGTGGAGTGAAGGTAATCAAATACTGAGCTTCACTTTGCACCCCATCTGTGGAAGAAAAACATCCTTGTTGGTTAAGGTGTAGCTCCCAATTTGATATCAAACTAACCCTGCACCTTCAAAATGATGACCTTGGTCTCCTTCCCTCTATGGCGGGTGATAAGCAAATTCATCTTGTCTGATTGCAAAGTTAGTTGGTGAGCTAGCAGGTGCACTATTGTATTGGATAACATAAAAAAAATGCTTCCAAATATGATTTGAGCTCCAATTGTTTTTGTGGTGATCATTGATTATGGTATATGAACCACTAATCCTTCTCCCAAAATAATAGTGTGTATTGGGGTGGGGATGTTTTCTTTTCGGTGCTATTTGATGATTCCTTTTGCAAAAGGGGAATCCTAATTAATTAGTATTCAACTATAATTCTATCATATTAATGTTTCTATCACATCAGCCCGATAGGTTTCTAAACTTGGATGTGAGGTCATATACCATCGAGTGTGCCAAAATGTGTAAAGCTATAATTAATCACCCAAAATAGCTAAAGACCCTAATAGCAATCTCAAAACAATGAATCAATTTTACTTTTTTTTTTATGTGCTATCAAGTATTATGGAAATATGACTTTCAACAGATGTAATTTTCTATTATTAATTATCCTAATAATTATTAGAAATCTCTTAAAATAAGAAACATAGCTAATATAATAAAGTCATGAAGAAAGAAAGAACATGATTTGATTAATTTAAAGATAGTTGCATGGCTTAAGTAAGGGCATGCTATCACTTTACAATTTTTAAATTTATATCATAAATAGCATGAAATGAAGAAGGTATTGAGAAAGGCTTAGTGCTCATTGCTACCTCGCTCCCATGCACTTGGTCAAGTATGCTATGTTTTACGAACTCATGGGAAGTTATTTAGCATTATTGGATACTTGATTTAATCTTTGGCAAATGTTGATAGTTTTGCTTCATTTAAGGATATGACTGATTACCTTGGATTGTGTCAGTTGACCCCATTTGAAGTATCATCGATGATTTTTTTCTTGTTGTCTGTTAACTTCTTTTGATTTTAGGACTGACTAGCAGGAAGAACACAACTAACCTTAATTTGGTTTTGATTTGATTGAATGGTTAGCAGCCTTATGTTATGCCAATAATCTTTATTTTGATAATTAATGGCTTTTAGCTTGTTGTTAATTAGGTTTGAAGATCACCAATGATTTTATGCTTGTGTTGGTTGAGCATGGAGTATTATCGATGATTTTTTTACTTTTTGTTGATTAATTTTATTCAAAAATAGTATTTGACTGACTAACAAATTGAGCTCAAGCCTCCTTGGTTCAGTTTCATTTGAGAAAATGGTTAGCCACCATGGCTTAGGATAATCATTATTGATTTGATAATTGACAGCTTTTGAGCTTGTTGATGGCTTTATATTTGTCTTGGGGAACTTGCTTCGGACATGGCTTTTAGCTAATTGATTGACAGAGTGTAAGCATGCCTTAGTTCAGCTTGATTTGAGAGAATGCTTACTGACCTTGGCTTATACTGACCACCTCTAATTGAACAATCAATGACCTTTCCAATTTGTTGCCAATTGGGCTTGTGGTGTTATCGATGACTTTATGCTTCTTGTCAACTAACTCCATTTGATTTGAGATTGATTCAATTTAGACTTCATTTTATTTTGAGTTTGGTTCAATTTAATTTGAGTTTGACTTGGTTTTGGTTCTAGTTTGGTTTGATTCAATTAGGGTCAAATTGGAAACTTTGTTGGATCATATTGGCTTTTACACTTAATCATTGTTGAATATTAGACTTGACACTTATTGGATCTTAGTTCAATGCTTATTGGGTTATTGTTAGATCCTTAATGGTATTGGATTTGATTGTTATTGAATCTTTGATGGAACCTTAATGGATCTTGGTTCCAACCATTATTTGGTTTTTATTGGATCCTTATTATATCTTGGATCCAACCCTTATTGGGTTCTTGTTGGATCCTTTTTGGATCATGAATTTTGTCTATACTAGTTCCTTATTGGATCTTGGGCCCAACCCTTGTTGGGTTCTTATTGGATCCTTAATAGATATTTAATCCAACCATTGATGGATTTCTATTGGATCATTGATGGATCTTGGATGGTTATTATTGGATCCTTAATAGATATTAGATCCTACACATGTTGGGTTTGTATTGGATCCTTAATGGATCTCTGATCTATCCCTTATTGGCTTCTTATTGGATCCTTAATGGATATTGAATCCAATACTTTTAGATTCTTATTAGAATGCTTCTTGGGTTCTTATTGGATCCTTAATGGATCCAACTCTAGTTGGTTCTTATTAGATCATTAATAAATTTTGGATCCAACCCTTATTAGGTTCTTATTGGATCCTTAATGGATCTTTGATCCAACCCTTGTTCAGTTCTTATTAGATCCATAATGGATTTGGATCCAATCCTTATTTTATTCTTATTAGATCCTTAATAGATTTGGATCCAACCCTTATTTTATTCTTATGGATCCTTGTAGGTAGTTGGTTTGTAGTTCTGTTTTGGCTTTGAATTGTGTAGTGAATTGGTTCTTGAGCTTGGTTTGGCCCAACTCACTTTTCGTACCCACACACGCCTCAATGGTTCGCACCCGTAGCATATAAAGCATGCGAGATCCTTGGGAAGATTGTGGAAGTCTTCTCACTAGCCGCAGGATATACCTGCCCAAGCAATCTTGCCTTCGAGTTTACCTACAAATGAAAGAGAAAATGAGAGTAAATTTGTGAGCTTCTAGGGTGTAGCATTCAACTTAAGAGAATAGATGAAATCGTAAAAGGAAAATGAATCTAAAACTTATCTACCACCTCCACATGGGAGGGCCCGAAGGTCTCTCCCTACACCCTACAACTCTAGCGAAGAGTTTAATTCTTCATGAGCAAGGCAAGGACCATGAAGTAGGTGCAAATTATCGATGAACCATGTATATCTCGGTACATTCTTTCCTTATTTTATTTATTATTGCAACTATATTGATTGTGATTTTGAGGATTGAATTAGCTTCTAACTTTCTAAAATGTTGACAATTTGTGTAAAGCCGAATTCACCCCCCCTCTTAGGTTGTTTATTTGGACCTTCAAATTTTGAGCGCCTTGTTCAAGTGATTGTCCAATTAATAGCTACACAAGATTGGGTTGCAAAGATTGCACCATTCATCAATCCAAACTAGATAAAATCTTGATCAACAGTTGTATGAATTTTTGCTAGATTTAATATATTTTTGGGTGAAAGAATCACGATGGAAAAGATCTCATAAAATAAAAAGAATACCAAAAGTGGGCCACCAGCTTGCTGGTTCCCAAAGTTTTGAATTTTCAAAGAAGTTCAAAAAATAGAATTTCCGAGATTCTAGTGCACTCTAGCCCATTTTCATTTTGTTTTTAGCCCATTGTTAATCTAATTTCTTATGGAATCCAATCCATTTTCTCTGGTGCACTTTTCACACACGAAGTCCAATTTTTTAACAATACTATGATTTTGTAAATAAACTCCTAAAAATTGATTTTTCACAAAAAGTTTATTGTAATGAAATTTTTTATCGGATATCATTAAACCATCAATCCAAGTATCTTGTAGCAAAAATGCAGACTTTTCAAATAAACCTTCAAAAAGTGTAATTTTTTGAATAGGTCCTAATCGGCCTTCTCATATTTTCAAATGTCATAGGTTTGTATTTTGCAAATAAAGTTTTCAAAAATTGTGACATCATGTAAGAGTTTGAATTGTGAGATATGGACAATTAGGTTGATTTGAGTCTATATGTCTAGGACATAGAGAACCAAAAAGGTGAGTATCTATAGAAGCCCCTCCCTTGGGGCTGCCTTTGAGGATAAAATAATTGACTTTTTGACTTACTTGTTGACTTCAAAAGGGTTAAGAAATTCATTTAACATATTGGGGGTTTCAAATCAATCCAAGGGCTCGTAGGCTTGCCTGTGATCATCATGCACAATGGGAGGAGAAGTTGGGGGTTGATGGAAACACACAAAGAACATGTCAAGGAATCATCACCTGTTCAATGTACTTTCTCTTTCTGTTTGATATACATATGCCTATATTGTTATAGAGTCATGATTAACCACCTAAAATAGCCAAAGAACCCAATAGGCAATCTCAAAAAAATAAATAAAATTTAAGTGAGTTTCGAATGCACAATTAGGAATTGTGAAAGCATGACTTTGAATAAGCACAAGCTCCTGTTGTTAATTATTCTGACAATTGTCAATAACATGCTAAAGTAAGAAATTTAGCTGATAAAATAGAGATGCAAAGAAAGAAAAATATAATTTGATTGACCTAATAAAAGAATACATGGCTTTAGTAAGGGTATACTATCACTTTATAATTTTAACAAATCTAAATTCATAATCATAAATGATATGAAACAACAAAAGGAATGGGAAGGCTTGATGCTCACTATTGTCGCACTCCCGTGCACTTGATCTAATAGAATTTGATTCGAATGGGTACTTGATTTGATCCTTATTGAATGCCTAATAACTTTGTTGGATTTCAAGGTGTGATTAACTATCTTGACTTGTGTCAATTGACCACATTCAGATTTAAAGTATTATTGATAACTTTCTACTTATAGTCAATTTACTTCTTCTAATATTTGATTTAAGAAAATGATTAATGACCTTAACTTATACTAATCATTTTTAATTTAATAATCAATGGCCCCTTGGCTTGTTGTTGATTAGAGTTGAAGTATTACCGATAACTTTAGGTTTGTGTTAGTTGAGCTTGAAGTTTGGCCCATGGCTTTATGCTTATTATCAGTTGGTTTCTTTCAAACATAACACTTGGCTGACTGGCTAAGTGAGTTCAAGCCTGCCTTAATTCTGGTTTGAAATGGAAAGTGGCTTTGGCTTAAGTTGGCCATTTTTAATTTGATAATCGACAGCTCTTTAGCTTGAAGTTCAAAGAAGGTTTTAGTTTAAATCTAATTTGATTCAATTTGATATTTAGAATCTGATTTCTATTCGAGTATGATTTTATTCACTTCAATGATCAGAATTTGATTTTGATTCTAGTCTAATTTAATTAAATTTGATTTTGAGAACTTGATTTGATTCAAGTTTGATTTGATTTAGTTCAATGTTCAGAACATTATTTTGATTCAGGTTTGATTTGATTCAATTTGATACTTAATAAATTGATTTTGATTCAAGTTTGATCCGATTCAATTCAATGATTAGGACTTGATTTTGATCAAGTCTAATTTGATTCCATTTGAATCAGGTTTGACCTTATGTTGAATTTTGGTCGAACCTCATACTTGGTCCTTAGTGGATCTTGGATCTAACCTGATTGGGTTCTTAATGTATCCTTAATGGTTCTTGGATCCAACCCTTATTGGATTTTTATTAGTATCCTTAATGAATTTGGGATCCAACCCTGATTGGGTTCTTATTGGATCCTTAATGGATCTTGGTTTGACCCTTATTAGGTTCTTGATGGACCTTTAATGGATCTTGGATCCAACCTTTATTAGGTTCTTATTGGATCCTTAATGAATGGTTGATCTACTTTAATTGGGTTCTTAATGGATCCAAGTTTGATCCTTTAATGGATTCAAGTTCTAACCATGTTAGACCCTTAATGGGTATAGGCTTGAGTTCAAGTTAGTTTTAGTTTAGAAGATAGAATTGCTCTTTTCTCAGCCAAAGAAGATTGAATATGCATCCTTACTTTGTTCTCCTTTACCTCTTGTGTTGTTGTCAAGGAGTTCAAGGTAGGGATTGTAGCACCCTAGCGGTAGCTTCAATCTGCCATCTTGAAATCAGCCAATCAGCCCACCAATCCATCCTTTTCTTACACTGCTTGTATTTGCTTCCTTGTCTTCTAAAGGAGATTGTAGGAGGTCAAAAATTGGCTTTTACTGATTGCCCAAGTTTTGGATGGTTAATGCTCTAGTTGATGCCAATGGGCACTCTATTTTGTCATCAAGGTCCAACACACTGACAACTGGCCCCTTCCCCATGGATAGGTTTGGCCCTTGCCACCTGAATGAAAGGCAAGGAGTTGATCCATGTTTCTATAGACTTTAGTTACCCCACAATAATTGTTGGTTGATAAACTATACCACAGGCCCTTTAATGAGGATGATAGTGTAGGTTGGGGGAGGAGGATCATTTGATGATGTCATCTTCCCTTTCTCATAATGAAAAATAATTGATCAATCATTAGTTTTCATCTTTTCTTCTTTTGACATGTCTATGCTACGCTTCTATACTTGAAGAAGTCAAGTCCCACCAAACATGCTAGAATTTGATGTTGATTTGTATTACATGGTGTTTATTTTATACAACACACAAGTCTACCATAAATTAAGAAGAAGTCCCATTCCACATGATAGAATTTGGGGACCCACAATTGACCACCCAGGCTAGTAAGGACCCCAAGAAGCAATCTTAAAATAACAAATGAAAATTAAGTGAAATTTGAATGCACAATTAGGAATTGTGAGAGTATGACTTTCTATAGGTGCGATTATGAGTAACCTCGTAAAGTAGAAAACTTAGCTAATAAAGTAGAGACACAAAGAAATAAAAGCATGATTTGATTGATCTAAGAAAGGGATACATGACTTAAGCAAAGACATACCCTCACTTTATAATTTAATGAATCTAACTTCAAAATCATAAATGATATAAAATAAAAAAGGGAATGAGAAAGGCTTTATCCTTACCGCTGCCCCACACCCATGCACTTAACTAAGTAAAATTTGATTCTGATGGGTACTTGATTTGATCCTTAGTAAAGATTGATAGATTAGCTAGATTTCATGGTACAACTGACTACCTTGGCTTGTATCAGTAAACCCTATTTGAAGCATTACTGATAATTTTCTACTTATAGTCAATTGACTTCTTTTGATATTTGATTTAAGCAAATAATTAGTGACTTTAGTGACTTTAGCTTATACTAATTATTTTAAATTTGATAATCAATGGCCCCTTGGCTTGTTGTCAAATTAGCTTTAAAGCATCACCGACGGCTTTAAGCTTGTGTTAGTGGAGATTGAAGTGTGGCTGATGGCTTTATGCTTATTGTTAGTTGACATCTTTTGAATAGGGTGCTTAGCTAATTGACTAACCAAGTTCAATTCTACCTTTAGTTCAGTTTAAAATGGATAGTAGCCTTGGCTTATGTTGACTATCTTGATTTGCTAATTGATAGTCTCTTGGGCTTATTTTTTGATAAAATTTGAAGCATCACCAATGGCTTTTGAGCTTGTGTTGGCTGAGCTTGAAGGATGGCTGGCACCTTTATACTTATTGTTGGTTGACTTCTCTCAAACATAGTATTTGACTGACTAACTAAGTGAGTTCAAGCTATCTTAGTTTGGTTTGAAATGCTTAATGGTCATAGCTTATGCTAACAATTTTTGATTTGATAATCGATATCCTCTTTGGTTGATTAAATTTGAAGCATCACCAAAGGCTTTTGGTCTTCTATTATCTGAGCTTGAAGTGTGACCAATGGCTTTCTGTTTGTTATCAATTGACTTCTTTCAAATATGACATTTGACTAAATTCAAGTCTGCCTTAATTTTGTTTAATTTGAAGGAATAATTAGCAGCTTGGACTTATGCTAATCATCCTCAATTTGATAATTGATAGCCTTTCTAGGCTTATGTTAATTAAGTTTTGAAATATTATTGATGGCTTTAAGCTTATTTTTGACTAACCCTAATTGATTTGAATTCGACTTGACCTGGACTTGGTTTTGGTTCAAATCTAAATCGATTCGGCTATAGTTCACAACTTGGTTTTGATTTAATTCTGATGTGATTCAATTCAATGTTTAGAACTTGATTTTGATTTGATTCTAATTTGATTCAATTCAATGATTAGAATATAATTTCAATTCGAGTCTAATTTGATTTAATTTGATGTTCAGAACTTAATTTTGACTCAAGCCTGATTTGATTAAATTCAATATTTAGAACTTGATTTTGATTCAAGTTTGATTTGATTCAATTCGATATTCAAAACTTGATTTCAATTTTTGTCTGGTTTGATTCAGTTCAATGTTCAAAACTTAATTTCGATTCAAGGATAATTTGATTCAATTTGATGTTAAGAAATTGATTATGATCGAGTCTGATTTAATTCAATTTGAGTTGGGTTTGGCATTATGTTAGATTCCCATCGAGCCTCGATCTTGGTCCTTAATGGATCTTAGATCCAACTCTTTCTGGTTTTTTGTTGAATCCCTAGTATATTTTGGATCCAACTTTGATTGTGCTTTTTTTGGATCCTTAGTGGATCTTGGTTCTACCCTTATTGGGTTCTTGATGGACCCTTAATGGTTCTTGGATCTAACCCTTATTGAGATCTTATTAGATCCTTAATCGATCTTGGATCCAACTTGGATCAAGTTCTTAATAGATCCAAGTTTGGTCCCTTAATAGACTTGAGTTCAAACCAAGTTAGGCCCTTAATGGGTGTGGGATTGAGTTTGAGTTGGTTCTAGTTTAGGTTTAAGTTGGTTGAAGTTTAGATTCGACCTGATTTTGTGTTGGTTTGAACTAGATTTAACTGAATTAGGTTTTGGTTTGGACTTGTTTTGACCCAATTAGAGTTTCGTTTGAACTTGGTTTGATGCAAATAGGGTTTGGCTCGAACATCATTCATCTCAATTAGGGTTCGATTAGAACTTGATTCAACCCAATTAGGGTCTTGATCTGATTTAGGTTGTCCTAATTTGAACTTTGTTAGGGTTTGGGTTTGAATTGATTTGATTTGGGTGACCCAACTAGGATTTTTTGAACTTGATTTGATTTGAGTTAACTCAATTTAAATTTGGGTTCAATTTAATTTTGAGTTCTAGTAAATTTATCTGATTAATTTAGATCCATTGGGTGATCCACTCGAGTCAAATTTGTTAAGCTTAATTAGTTATTTGATTTAGCCAAATTGGCATATATTTAATCTGATTAAGTTAATTATTTTAATCAATTTGCCCTCGTTTGGTATTAAGCTATGAAAAAATTAGCTTGGTTAAGTTTTTAATAAAAGAATTAATATTAATTATTTTACACTATAATTAAATTAAATTATTATAAAAAAATTAATTAGCTTTTAAAACCTCAATTTTTATAATGCTAATTTTGATAAAAGAATTACTAATTTATAAAAGTGGTTTACTAGCTATAGCCTTAAGCTTAACCTTAGTCTTATCCCATTGCCAAATGCACACTTTATGTTAATCAATTTAATTAATTGATTAGAGAGCCCAATGGGTGATTTATTGATCAAAATAACTTTGGGTGAACCCGTAGGCTAACCTTGAATCAATTTAACTTTCAAGTGAGCACACTAATTGACCATTAATTAGTTTGAGTTTTAGGCTATCTCACAACTTGACTTTTAGTCAATTTGGCTTTTAGGCAAGGCAACAAGTTATTATTAAATCGATTTGATTTTTGGGTGAGCCTGCACACTAATCTTGAGTCAATTTGACTTCAAGTGAGCCCGCACACTAATCTTGAGTCGATTTGACTTTTAGGGGATCTAAAAGATGGCTTTTAGTCGGTTTGACTTTCAAGCTGGTCCCTAAGTTGTCCTTCAATCAATTTGATTTTTGGGTGAGTCCATACACTAGTATTGAATTGATTTGACTTTTAGACAAGACTACAAGCTAGCCTTAGGTTAATTTGACTCTCAAAGGAACCCGCAGGCTAGCCTAAGCTGAATTATTTCTCATGCAAGTCCACAAGCTAGTCCTAAGCCTAATTAACTTTTGGGTGAGTCTGCATGTTTGCCCCAAATTAACTTTTGAATGGACCCATAGACTTGTCCTAGATCGAAAGTTTAAAGCATGCCAACCGAGGTGGAGGAGTATATTTTTTTTATTTTTTTAGTATTATTTTTTCATATTTTTTCCTATATGTGATTTTTTCATTTGCTCCCTCTTTTTGACAACAACAAATTCCTTTTTTTCCCCCTTTTTTTATATGTTTCCTTCTCCTCTTTCATACTGTGCTCCATCTTCTTCTTTCCCAAGTAGAGCCATAGCCAGCTCTTTGTTCTCTCTATTTTTTTTTTTGCCATTTTGAGACTGGATCTAACTAGATGGTGGCAATGACTCAATCACCAACTAGCAGCGACTAGAGCTTAGGTCGCAAATAGTGAACAGATAAGCAATCAAAGTGGATTTGGGCTTGGAGTGACAAGCAAGAACCCTAGGAGCAAAAGGCTTGATGAGATTGGGGGATGCAGAGTGTTGGCTAGTGGGCTTGAGCATGTGAGAGTGCTAATTGATAGGCTTGGGGGTACGGGAGTGCCGACCGATGAACTCAGGCTCAAAGATGAATGAGGGCTACGATGGAGTAGCACGAATCACCTAAGGTAGTAGCTCATCAGTAGAGCAGTGCAAGATGGAGGCACAGGTGGGTGGAGCATAGCTATGATAGTAGATGGGCAGGTCTGGCCATCTCCAGCCAGATCTGACCTTGGTAGCGGTAGATGGCCAGAGGAGAAGTTGGGCACTGTTTGGTTTGAGATCAGGATCAGAATCAAGGTCAAGACTAGTGAACCACTTTTGTAAACTAATTTTCTCTATCAAAATTAACCCTATAATAATTTAAAGTTTAAAAAATTATTTAATTTTTTATAATAATATAATTTAATAATAGTATAAAATAAATAATATTAATTTTACAAGATAAAAAAAATAATTTTTAAAATTATTAATCTTGATCCTGATCCCAAACCAAATGGTGCCTTGAAGGGCAATGGCAAGTATCTTCATGATGGGCATCTGGTTGCAGGTGACCGCATGTAGTGAATAGCTGAAGGGTGGCGGAGTGGTTGTAGAGGTGCAAGGTTGAAGGTAGGGAGGAAGTTCAGTGGGTAGCAGGAAGCCTCATAGGAATGGAGAGTGAAGGAAGGGGTGAAAGACAAAGAGAAAGAAAAGAAAATGCTAATCCTTGATCTTATCATGTCTTCGTCTCGAGAATTCTTGTTGACTTACAATTTCTAATCTCCTCCTCCCTTTCTTTTTGCAGGTTCTACGAATTTTTATAACTGTCGAGAAAATTAAATTGGATCGGGTCAGATTCATTCAAAATTTAAACCGAAGATTTTATTGATTCTTTTTTTTGTTTTGTTTATTGTGGATGGATAGACTCTATTTGAATTGGATATGAGACTATTGTACATAAAAGATTTAGAAATTGTGTTCACTATTAATATCAAAATTATAAGGGGTTATTTTTAATTTTTTGGATAATTTTAGACCAATTTATAATTTTATAAATTTTAAGATCCTTTTTGTAAAATGAATCTATTTGCAAAGTATTAAAATTTTCAAGGTCCTTTTTGTAAGTTTTGATTTATATAATTTGGACTTATTTATTTTTTGAAGGCTTATTTACAAAAGGTATGAAGTCTAACTATTTATTTGCAAACCCTAGATTTTATAAAGATTAAATTATAACTATTAATTTTTGGTTTATTGGCAAGTCTTATATTTTACAAGGACTAATTTGTAATTTCAAGACTTTTATAGATTTTTTCTTGAAAATTTCTATCCCGATGACCTATTTGTAAGAATAAAGTAGTTAGGAGCCTTTTGTAAGATTTTATTCGATCCATGACCTATTTGTAAAATATTTTATATTTTTATTTTCACCCAAATTTTAATGAATTTTGGACGTAATTTTGGTCCAAATATCCAACCTACTCAGGCCACTTGGACTAAATTTATCTTGAGCTTGAAGTTTCTAACAATTGGCGCCTAAATTGAACTTAATTTTTGGTCAAAGTTTTAATTTTTGGTCAAATTTAATTCACGGTTTAAGTCCAATAGTGATCTACATTTGAGCAGTAATTCAGTGGCATTCAATCCTTTGTTCTAACTAAGTTTTGATTAAATTTAGTTTTAGCCAAAATTGACCCAAACAATATTTTACTCTTGAAGAAGAAATAGTTCATAGCACTTTTATTTGCATGAGAAAGAAAATAGATCTTACCTCTCTCTCTTCTTTTTTTTAAACAAATCCCTTTATTTTTCTTGGATGCAATCTTCTACTTGATTGGGTCAACTTGAGCCTTGAAATTTTTATTTCAGATTATGGGTGGTTGACCAACTAGACTTTTTTCCATCTCTTGCTCTAGTGTGATGTTTTTTCAGAAACTCATTTCAAATGGTTAGGCTATTTTTTTCCATCCTCTCATAGTCAATTGATCCTCCTTGACTTAGCTTCAGCTTTTAGATGCCCTTGTCTTCAATCTCCTAAATTTATATACTCGTAAATACCATCTAGTACTTATTCTTTGGGTAATCTTTCTTTGCCTATAAGGCACTAAGATGAGAGTCGGTTAATCCTCCAAATTTTGGCATGCAATCCAATTTTCTCCGCATTTTCCTTTTCTCTTTCCCTTTCTTTTTTTTTTCTCTTTTCTTTTTTTTTTTTTGACTTGGCAATCTCATTCATGTTTTGAGGATCCAAGGTTTGAAAACTCATAGATACCAATTATTTCTTATTCTCTGAGTTTTCCTCTCTTGGCTTGGTCTTTCATATGAGATTTGTCTTTGTGGGACTATATATTTTATTATTTATTTGGGCGTTAATCCTTTGCCTCTAGAAGGAGAACCCTAAGAGGTAACTCTTTGACTTCTACACTTAGCCTGAGAGGTGACTTCCCTGACAAGCTCCTAATTACCTTGTGACTGATCACCTTACTTTTAAGCTTACATTCTTGAGGTCAACTTAAAGTTCAGGTGTGGAAGATAAGTTCAGGGCCTCCAAGAAACTTCACATCATTACCGAATCTCCCTCCACTCCTGGCCTCACCTTTATTTTGAATGTTTTGCCTTTAGGATAGAAGAGAATTTGTATAATTTTTTTTGAAGGAAAATATTTCTTTAAGCACATAGCATTCCAATGGTCATAAAGCACTTTACCATGAGAGTTAGTCAGTTGATAAGTATTACCGTGATAAGCTCTTGTAATCACATATGGTCCATCCCAACTGGGTTTCAACTTTCTTTTGTCCTTTAGTGGGGGACACACTTTAGCACCAAGTTTTGGATCTCGAACTTGCATTCAATCTCCTTCGTTTGGTAGAAGTGGGGATAGTTGCCACTGGGAAGCTTGTGCATGATTGGTAGCACTCAATCGACTTCATCTGGTAGTTGAAGCTGGCTAAGAAAGGACTCTTGCATCTGTAATGGAATTAAGTCATTTTGCATTGCTATTCTAAGTGATGAAATTTTAATTTCATGTGGTACTACTACCTCCATTTCATATGTTAGTGCAAATGGGGTTTGACCCTTTGGGGTATACCTGAAAGTATGGTATACCCATAGAGCCTCATATACCTTATCTAATCAATTTGATTTTTTACTAGCTTCTACTATTATTTTAATAATCTTAATTAGAGTCTTGTTAGTAGATTCAGCTTGTCCGTTACCTTTGGGTAGAAAGGATATGAATGTTGCATTCCAATAGAAAAGTGCTTGTATAAGTCCTACATTTGTTGTGAGAGGAATTGTGGCCCATTTTATATATGATCATTTTTTGCACCCTAAACTGAGCTAGGATGTTGCACTTGATGAATTGAACCATGCCCACAACTTTGAGCTCCAAAAAATATTCAGTTTTAATCAATTTATTGAAATACTTAGTTGTAACTAGAACCAAACATTTTCTACCATCGGTGATATTTTTCGAGAATGGCCTGACCACGTCTATGGCCCAGATGAGAATAGCCATGGTGCCGATAAAGTGTGGAGGGAGAATGTTGGAGCATGGATCTTGTCAGCATGAAACTAACATTCTTGGCATCTCGTTATAAAGTCCCTATAGTCCTCCATTGCAAGCCAATAGTACCTGATTCTGATGATCTTTCTTGGCTAGCATTTATGCATTAACATGGCCTTCACATACTCTTGCATGAGCTACCTTGAGGATCTAGGTGGACTTCATCTAATCTAGGCACCTTAGTAGGGTCCCATTAAATGACTTTTTGTAGAGGGTGCCACCCAAGATCATATTTTGGGTTGCCATCCTTCGAACTGCTTCATGATCATATTTGGTAGCATACTGAGGGAAAACTCCATTCTTTAAGAAATTCTTGTTGTTATGAAAGAACCAGTTTACATCATCATAGATATTTGCTAGCTCCATTATGGGCTACAACTCCTAGATTGTGTGACTCCTTCCATCTTTGAACAAGTAGGTCACTTGACTAGAGTATCGATTGCAAGTTCTTTTAGAGAAGGATATGGTCTAGTAGGATGCTAGAGGGGATATGAAATGCCTATCCAAATGATGTTAGGGCATCTACTAGCACATTGTTGGTTTTCAAGGCATAGGCGATAGTAAGCTTCTCAAATTGCTTAGCAAAGAAGAAGGCTAAGTCTTGATATTCTAAAAGCTTGGCATCATTGCGATATTGGCCCAAAACTTGTAGGGTGATGAGTTTTGAGTTGCCTTTGATCTTGAGGTACTTGACTCTCAGAGAAAGTGCCAGATGCAAGTTTGCTATAAATGCTTCGTACTCAGCTTGGTTGTTGGTGCAAGGAAATCCAAGCTAATATGCTTGGGGCATGAAAACTCCCTCAAACATGATTAGAATGATGCCTATTCCTCTACCTACTTGGTTTAACGCACTATCAAAGTACAAAGTCCACTTCTTGGGGTGGTCTTCATTAGAAATAAGCAAGATTGACTAATAAGGAAATAATTCATGAGTTGAGTCTATTGTAGGCAACAAAAAATCAGCAACTTGATCAGCTACAACTTGCCCCTTGACTACCTTCATGGTTATGAACTCAAGGTCAAATTCAACTAGGAGCATCTACCATCTTGTGATTCACCTTAACAACATTGACTTTTTAAACATAAATTTGATTGGATCCATCTAAGCCAGAATGAGTACCTTGTGAGCCATGAAATAATGCTTTTGCATCTAAGAGGTCTAGACTATAGATAGAGAAGTCTTCTACATCTTTGAATACTTCTTCTCATATTCCAACATTGTTCGACTAAGTTAGTGTATTGCTCTTTCTTTCTTGTCATTATCCTCCTATGCCAACATGATGCTGATTGTCTCTTTAGTGATACCAACATACGAGATCAGTGGCCACCCTGAGATTGGCACCATGAGGATTGACGGCTTTAGAAGGTACTTCATGAGTTAGTTGAAGACTTCTTGACACTCCAAGGTCTATTTGAACTAATCTCCTCCTTTTTTTTAAAGAATTCTATATAATGGGAGACACTTTTTAGAGTATTGAGATCTAAACCTTCAGATGAACTACAATTTCTCGATTAGACCATGAAGCTCCCTCATGTTTCTTGGGGGTGGAATTTCTACAATGGGTCATGCTTTAGTTGGATCCACTTCAATTCCTTTGATAGTTATCAAGAAACCAAGAAACTTGATGAGACACCAAACACACACTTCTTCAGGTTCCTTCTTAGTTAATGCTCTTGTGATTGGTGGGGGACTCGCTTTAAGGTTGAGACATGCTTTTCCCTAGTTTGGAACTTGACTAGAATGTCATTAATGTACACCTCAATACTATCATGGATCATGTCATGGCCAATTGGCCCAAATAATTTTTACCTCTTAGACTTCTAGTTCCAATTGGTCCAAACAAGTCTAGATGAAGAAGTTGTAGTGGCCTTTTTGATGTAACAAATGATTTGGGTTTGTAGGAGGTCTTCACTTTATTCCCCATGTGGCACGCATGACATACTCAATCCTTCATGAATTTGCCTCTGGGTTGACTTCTCACTAGCTCCTTCCAGTTTATTTTAGTAATAGTATCCATGCTTGTATGACCAATCCTTCTATGCCAAACCCATCCATTGCAATCTTGAGCTACAAAACATTTTTTATTTTCCAAGTCATCTTGATCAATGCTGCAAATATTTCCATTCAATGACCAATAAAGGCTACCACATCATCATCATCATCATGTCCAACTATGCAAACTTTTGATTTAAATAGAACATAAAAAGCTTTATCACAAGTTATCTAATAGATAGCAAGTTATCCTTAAAGCCTTCTACTAAAAGAATATTCTTAATTGAAGAGGATCCAATAGAAATATTTCCAATACCTGTGGTTTTACCTCTACTATTATCTCCAAATGTAACGTGTCCTCCATCCTTTTCTCGTAGATTGATAAACATGGATTGATTTCCCATCACGATCCTTGAGCAATCACTATCTAAAAA
Source organism: Trichopus zeylanicus subsp. travancoricus (assembly GCA_005019695.1). Lineage (NCBI taxonomy): Eukaryota > Viridiplantae > Streptophyta > Magnoliopsida > Dioscoreales > Dioscoreaceae > Trichopus > Trichopus zeylanicus. Next base: position 120,810 of record RXID01022576.1, read on the forward strand.
TCATTTATGTCTTTGACCCGTGGAGTGGAAGCATAACTAAACACAATCAAGAACGTCAGGATGGAACCGACTTTAAATATCAATCCATAAGTTTAGAGAGTAAAATAATTAAAGCAATAAGTTAAAAATGCAATGAATGATAAAATAATAAATAAAGTAAATCCTACCTTTGGGTTAGCTAGAATGTGGCCATAGGAGTGTAGCAAATTTAAAGCTCATGGGCCACTTGGAGCAAACTTATGCTCCTCAAGTGGGGGACATTTTAGAAGCCTGAACTCATTTGCAATCCTTGGCTTTACCAATTATCTCCTTAAGTGCCTAAATTTATTTAAGAGAAGAATTTCTCTTGATTAAGTAACTTGTGATGACATATCCATTTTGGCAACAATAGTTACATCTTAATTTTGAAGATGTACAACTTGAAGTCTTTATGAAAGTAGACTTTGTGCCTTTAGATTTTGAAGAAGATACGAAACCAAATCTGGATTTACTTAAAATATTTCTTTGATTTTTCAAAATCATATCCAAAGTAGTACTTCTAGAGAAAAAGTTTTCTAGAGTCCTACTCAAATTTGCATTTTTCTTTTCAAGCTTCTCAAGACTTTTTTTTTCCAATTACAAGACATTTTGGAGGATTTTAAAGTAATATTTTCCTTTTGAAGAATCTCAATCTTCTTTTTGCAATCACAAGATTTTGTAGAAGATCTTAATGAACTAAAATTGGTCTCAAGTAAATTCAATTAATTTTTCAAGGAAGTATGCTTGAGAAGTAATCTTTCATGTTTGGCATATATATTTTCAAAAACATCTTGTAATTTAGCAAATGATCAATCACATACCTCATCCTAAGAGGCCATAAGGCATCTTTACATTCTTCCTCCGAGTTGTCCCATGTAGTCACCATTGCCTTCTTTTTACTTCCTTTGTATTTCTTTGATTGACGGTTGAGAGGACAATTGGCATTCATGTGTCTAGGCTTCCTGACTTTGAAACATGTAGACACATCCATATCTTCTTCATCATTGTAGCACTTCACATGCCTTGTAGGTCTTCTTGCCATGTGTCTCTTCTTTATAAACTTCTTGAATTTTCTAGTAATGAGAGTCATTTCTTCATCACTTTCTCATCATCATCACTAGAGTCCTTGGCCTTGTGAGTTATGCCTTTCTTCTTCTCATCTTCACCATCCTCTTGACTTCAATCCTCCATAAGCATCTTATGGGTGATGAGTGAACCCAAGAGCTCCTACAAATGTAGTTTGTTGAGATCCATTGCCTCTTGAATCATAGTCATGTTGGGATCCCATGACTTTGGAAGACACCTTAAAATATTTCTCACCATTTCATCATTAGTGTAAGTCTTTCCAAGAGATTTTATGGTATTAATTATATCCATAAAAGGAGCAAATATTTTAGTTATTGACTCATTAGATTTCATTCTAACGAGTACATATTGGTTAACTAATATGTTCACTTTAGATTCTTTAATTTTGCTTTACCCTCATGCGTAACCTCAAGGCAATGCCAAATCTTATGAATCATTTCATATATACTAATACCATTAAACTCATTAGGATCAAGAGCACAATAAATAATGTTTATTGCTTTAGTATTTAAGGAATCATTTTCCTTACCTAAATCATTTCATTCCACTCTAGGCTTAGGAATTCTCACACCATCAATTTCTTTGGTGCGTGGAGTATAGCATTCTTCCACAATATGCCAAAGATCATAGTAAATTAATATTCTAATCCTAGACCTCAAATAGTTAAAATGTGTACCATTAAAATGGGGAGGTCTACTTGTGGATTGTCCTTCTTGGAGAGATGGAGAAATTCCAAAAATAGCCATTACACTGGATTGAAAAACTCTTAAGTCATTAAACTAAAACTAGAGCACCAAGCTCTGATACCAATTGAAAGCACAAAAAATCTCCTAAGAGGAGAGGTAGTGAATTAGGCGTTTTGAAGACAAATGATAGTTTTCAATAAATTCAAAACTAATTCGATCCACCAAAGTAATTTCAATCAATTTCCAATCAAGCACAAGTGCAATAATATAAGTGAGGAATAAGTGCACCATGATGTAACATGATTCGGGGACCAACAGCTCCTGCTTCATAGCTCTTATTTTGCTCTTGAGGACTTTAACTCTTCACTAGAGTGTCACTTCGTTGGTAAAGTCAATCCCTTACAATTGCACTTGCTCCAACTTGCAAGAATAATTTCTAACCGGAGCTTGAATCTCTCAACTACTACAAATAACTTGGAGTGTATACACTTGATGAGAAGGATAAAGATTAACATGTTTGCACCACTATAATATCTCTCAAAAGGAGAATAAGGTATTGGATGCTAGTAGGCTTTTGGGAGCTTGTTCTCTTTGATCTGGATTACTCATGAATGTGGAAAAGCTTTTGTAATGAGCAAGTTGCAAACCCTTAAATACCCATTTGTGAGAGCACTAGCCATTAAGTTATGCTTTGCCAAGTTCCAACATCTGAACCATAAACGTTTGGGCATCCAAAGAATTCCAATAGTCAAATTTAACTTCTTATTATTACTGATGTCATAGGTTTGGATATCCGGTAATTAGGTTTGGGCATCCAAACACCACAGGTTATTCCAACCAAGACACTAGGCATTCAAACTCTAAATATGGAAAGTCTAGAAGTTACAGCTTCTAAATCTTGAGGCATCCGATCCTAAGGTTTGGGTGTCCAAAACTATCAATAATTCTAGAGTTATATTTGTTAGAGTTAAATATCTATACTCTGAAGTTTGGGAGTCCAAAGTTAACAGAAAAACCTGCTAGGTCATTGTAACTTCAGTTCCTTGTTTAACATTTTCTCAATACTAACCTTAGGTAAATGATAAGCTAGTGAAGCCATTAAAAGATAAGTTTGAGTATTAGCCAAAGCTCTAAACTAAGAATTTAAAATGTGAAAAATCTTTGATTCAAAAAAATAAAAAATCTAAACAGTGAGCCATCTCATGAGCCTTTTTCAAGCCATCTTCAATTCTTCAAATTCCGTTCATTGATCTATCATGATGCCTCATCTTTAATGACATCTTCCTATTTATACGGGCTTGATCTTCACTGGGGTCAGCTTGTGTACATGCTACACATGCTCAAGATGGAATCAAATACAAAATCTATTTATCATCAAAACTATAAAAGGCAACAATCTCCCCATTTTTGATGATAACAAACAAGTTTATAAAATGGAATTTTTAAATTTAAGACATTTCAACATAACTAGAGTCATGCAAACATTGATATAACATGGATAAGAGTCCTTTTTAAGTATACAAAATAATTTTAACATTTTATACACACATAATCTATGACTCCTCCATACTACAATATTATAGGCACCAAATATAGGACTCCCCCTTTGCTATAATAACTTCCCATGTCTATAACTGTCCTATAACTCCTCATACCTATATTCTCCCCATTGTAACATCAACAAAAAGGGTCATACATAGGGAGACAATAAGAGAATTACAATGTAAGCATCCACAGTCACACTCATGCCACAAGTAAAACACAAAGATCAAGGGTTTACAAAATAGCATAAGGATCCAATATCCACATAAACCAAATATAACATAATCCATACAAACCAAATAAATCCAAGAGTCAAACCATCCATGGATATAGATACAACTCCAAAATATAAATAAGTCATAAGCCCAAAAATACATAAACCCACCACAAGCCACCAATTATCCACAAAGTGATCAACAAAACACAAGTCTAAGTCCAAACCACAAAACAAGACAAGGTCACAAAAATGATAAAAGGTTTCCAAGAACTTGGCCCCTATTTGAATCAATCCATGAATGTAGCTAACATCCTCTCAAGTTGGTCAAGATGCTCCAAGGTCTATTGGGATCCTTAGTAAGATGCTCCAAGGCCTGCTAATGCCCTATAGTAACTCTCCACTCAAGACAATCTAGCCGCTCAGTTAGCTCATTTAGCCACTAATCAATAGAATGTCAGGAAGAGCCAGCATCCACATCCCCAAAAGTAGCTCCAGTCTCAACATCCGCTTTACTGGTGCCAACAACGGTAGGGGCAACCTCTCATACTCGTCTTGTGGTGGGTGCTCGGTCCTGTGTCCAAGCAGTATCGTCATCCTCCTATGGGCTAAACCCCATGTGGTAGAGCAAAGCTTAGGTACAGGTTTAAGGACTAGTATGGCTATAGAGTGGACCCTAAGAAGTGGAGACAACCCTGAAATAGCAAAGAAGAGAAATGATACAAGGGTAGCTGAGAATAGTGTTTGAATGAAGAATGTAAGGGCCCATTTGGAATGGGGTCAAGGTCAAGGTCAAGGTGAAAATAAGGGGTAAAGTGTAAAATGCTATTGCGGTCAAGTAAATCTTGTTTGGTTACTGATCTGGCTAGCAGATGGTTAAAATTTTTTTTGGACAAAAATGCCCTCCGGTGAGTACTGTTCACATACTACTGTTCATCTTCTTCACGAGACCCACGACGTCGCCGGCCAAGCTTGAGCGGGCAATGATGGCGGTGACGGCCGGGGGGGGGGGGGGGGGGGGAGGGGCCGAGACGTTGGATCGAGATCCGACGGTTCAGATGAACCGAGGGCATTTTAATCAAATCCTTATTAAAATTTAAATAAATTAAATAATATTAGTGCGGTCAAATTTTTGGTGTTTGAAAGATAGTTTGGTCAGGGCGTGGTCACCCTAGCCTTGACCCCATTTCAAACGACCCCTAATGGGCTATATGAAGTAAAAATGACCAAGCATCTGGTCAGAAGATAAAAATTAAGAAGAGCTTGAGATATGAGATCTTGTTGCGATGCCCATCCTTCAAAAGGATAGTATAGGCAAGAATCTAGTGAATAATGTATGATCAAAGATGGAGGAGGTTAGAGGCCAAGGCTTTCCTCATGTGTAGGTCCTGAACATGGTTCTCCTCAAAAACTCTCTCAATAGCCTCAGAGAAAGTGGTGAGAAGGTTTGCACTAGACCATTACTGGGTGAAGGTGACATCTTCCCCCTCAATGGAATATCCTGATATCAATCCTAAGATATCAAAGTCAATAATAATCTTAGTATCCCCATAATAGAATGTGAGGGATGGCATCAGTTTAGGATGGCGGGGAAGAAAGACTATGTGTTGCCTGCCTCATCCTCACCTACGTCTTGCTGGCACCTCAGCTGTTTACCTCTTCCTTTCTCTTTTTCCTCCCTTGGCCTTAAGCTACGACCTGGGAGGGGGTATGAGTGTTTGACTTAGAAGGCTTCTTGTGAGCATGCAAAGTTAGTGACACTAGAGGGGCACCTCCCTGCTCCTTCAAAAACTCATTTATGAAGATATTTGAGTGATCCCTAAAATGCCACATTCATGGTTAGGCTGAGGAAAAACTTACATAAAAAAGGAGAGCAAGCCTGAGATGTGAGGGCCATGATTCATACTAGTTGTCTAAGCAATGGATAGGCTATGTTGCTCCAAATGGGCCTTGTTAGACCATGTGGAGATGGACCAAATGTTCTTGACCTCCTCAGGCTAGGACACAATGTGAACTTCGGGATGAATTTCGGTGTTAGCCCTATGGGAAGTGGGATCACACCACTCACAAAGTAGGTCTAAGTCAATTCTAGAGAAAACCCACACTGTGTGATCCTTCCAAGAGTGAATGGAGCAAGGGTTGTAGGCAAACAACTTACACTACTTTTTTGGGGTCAAAATACCATCTATCCCTGGTAATAGAGCTTTGGCAGCCCTTGAAAGCATCCCTAAACATCTATATAGTGGGGAAAAAGCATTTGGAGCTGGCTAAGGTTTGGAAGGCTAAAATGAATTTCGTGACATTTGGCACAATTTGGTTCAAGGCTAAGTTTCAATCTCTCAAAACATCTCTAGTAAAAGCATCTACAAGGTACCTATGTCTACTCTCAAACATCTCCGAGTAGGTGCTAAATTCAAACCCGAACTCTTACCTAAGAGCTTTATTATTCTCTTCTGACCACCACAAGTCTATTTTAGTCTCATGTAGAAAGCTGAATACATTGACTAACTGCTCAAGATTTTTCTCTTGAAGGATGGACTCAGAAATCCAAACCCTGACTTTGGGAATACCTAACAAAATATAAAGGCAGCCCTATATAATGCTCCAACTGGACCAAAACAAGAGCTTCATAATAGAGTTATCAAGAATAGAATCAGGAGATTAAAAGTTGAAACTCACTCAAAGCTAAAGGCAAGATGGTTGCTAAATCTTTGGAGGGGTGAACCATCATTGGCCTAAAGCTGGATCTCATGGTTGAAGGTGCAGCAGATGGTATGGCAAATTTTGTGGTTGATAGCATGGTGGACAAACTAGTAGCAGGCTCTCAAGCCTCCTTTGACATGAATGAGAAGCTAGATCTAGATGGACCTTGGCCTTTAGTGATTGATATTAAGGTAGCATGAGGGGTTGAGGACTTCTTTGTGGTTGGGGCCTTCTATTCTAAAACACCAAAAGAAGTCAAAGTTTTTTGTATAGAAGGAACCATAGCTTCCTTCAAAGTAGGTGATCCCTTCCCAGAGCCAAAGGGAGCAGAAGTAGATACCATTTGAGAGGAGGTTTGTTAATGAAAATCAAGGATGTAAAGAGAAGGAAAGCAAGGGTTTGTGAATTTGCAGAAGTAGAAGGGAAAGGATAAAGGATCCTTTATATAGGTCTCTTGCCACCATCTGATCACTTCCATGTGGCTTGCCCTATACCATTGAAGTCTAAGGAGCTAGAGTCTTAAAACCCTCACTTGGATCACCTGGTGACATGCCCTCCATTTTATTGAGAATGGCCTTGGGGAGAAGAATCGTGAGATGTGCAAAGCGCCACTTTGATAAGTGAGTGGAGGACTTCGAATCATCACCTCAAAAGGGGAAAAATCCTAAAAATTATGTAGGATTTGATAAAACAATGACTCATTTTCCAGAGCAGGTTGGAGCCTCACATCACAAAGTGTTGGGCTGAGTCATGATAAGATTCCCCAAGTAGCGCGATAGTCAATACCTCACATCTCCAAAGGGAAGAGCTGCAACTTGCATTATAAAGAGTAGTGATGACCGAAGGCTGATTTATTTTTCAGTCATTAAGAAAACTCAAGCCTCTAAGCCTACAAGTCAAAGACTTGAATTGGGGAACACTAATACCATAATGACTGACTCAGTAAAACCCGATAGGTGTGAATAGAAACTAGAGACACCAGCCAAGGTGATTGAAGATCGGGGTCTGAAGTAGCTAGCCGAGGTGAATTCTCCAAATTAAAAGTTCAATAAGGACCAACCTAAGACTAGATCATGAACTAATGCATTCAAGATAAAAACTCACCTTGACCCTTGCATTGGTCAGCTACACTAATAGCAAGTTGCACCAAGCTATGACTAAGCTTGGATGCTACGATTGGCTCATGGTAAGGACTAGATAATTATGGAATCTTATCCCTACATTCTTGATTCCCTTCTCTACTATATCCTGTGTGACTAACTTGAGCATCAAAGTGGCTGCCAGCAGAGAGTTTTAGGTAGTCTTCTTTATAATTTCTTCTGGTTACAAATTAGAGGGAGAGCAGCCTAGCAGATAGACCTCAAGGAGCGTCTCAAACCAAAATCAGTGGGGAACTAGGATCCGTGAATAGCACTCAAGGCTAGAGATAGTAGCCTTAAGAAGTATGCACAAAGGAACGATGATGATATTCCACTCATGAGAAAAATATTTTCCAAGTTCCTCAAGAAGAAAAAAAATACATATCAAAGAAGAATAAGAGGGAAAAGGAGGATTCAAATGATCATGAGATTATATGGTTCAAGTGCAGAAAGCGCAGACATCTCAAAGTACATTGCCCACTCAATCTTCAAGTCAAGAAGAAATCTTTAATGACTACTTGGGATGACATGGATAGTGAAAGTGATGGAGTGTCATCTGAAGAGAAAATTATAGATATTTGTCTCATGGCTATTGATGAAAAGGTTAGTGATTTGCCTTTTGAGAAATTGCAAGAAGTATTTAAGGAATTCTTTTCGAACCATGAAAAACTTCTTTCCAAATATGCTTCATTGAAAAAGAAAATAATTTCAATTGAAAATGATTTTAATTGTTTGAAATCTTCAAAATATTCATATGATTGCAAGAAAATTAGTAATTTCCTTGAAACAAAATTGGCGATTTGAAAAAGACCATGGAAATTTTTTTTATGACCAAAATACCTTCAATATGATATTAAAAAAAAATCAAAGGAATGCATTAAGTAAACCCGGACTTAGTTTTATCTCATCTTCAAGATTCAAGGAAACAAAATTAACTTTTGAAAAAGCATATGTTTGGGTGGATTTTGTCAAAATCATATTTGAAACAAATTGGACTGAAATCATGAGATTAAATGCCACTCGATTATGACTCAAATATAGGTCTTAGTTGGATCTGAATTGCAATCAAATTTAACAAAAAATTCAACTCAATTTGAACTTAAATTATTGAGAAATTTAGGTTTAAATTACATTCATCCCAAATGGGCTGAGTGGGATAGATATTTGGACCAGAATTAGGTCCAAAGTTCATAAATTTGGGCCAAAATGAAAAGTAATATTTTTATAAATAGGTCTCTAGACCAAATAAAGCTTTACGAATAAATAAATTTTTCTTACAAATAGGTCCTCAGAATGAAAATTTTTGAGAAAAACTTCATAAAATTCTTCAAATTGCAAATTGATCTATACAAAATGTAGGATTTACAAATGAATCCCTCAAAAATTAATAGTTATATATTAAACTTTATAAAATTTAGGCTTTGCAAATAAATTCTTCAAAAATTCATACTCATAACTAAATTCCTAAAATTTTTATCTTTTGCAAATAAACCCTCCATGAAATGTTCAATTATAAATTTACAAATAAATATCTCAAAGATTTTTTATTTATAAATAAGTTGATATTTTATTAATTTTGTAAATAAAAACTTATAAAAAGGACCCTAAAATGTTTAAACTTTATGAATAAGGTTTTATAAAAAGGTCCCTAAATTTTTTAAATTTATTGATTGTTCCTTGATGACAAGAAAAATGTAAACAAATCCCCATATTATGCAATATCGCAAAATGATATAATTTCATCCACAAACAATAGATCTCATCCACAAATTGAAATTCAAACAGAAAATCAATCCATCCATATCCAATCTCTAGATTTTCAAATTGGAATAAAGGTAGGCTTCATCCACTCATGCTAATGATGTCTATAAAATCTAAGAATATTGCAAATTCAAAGGAGATCAATCAAAGAATGGGAAATTAGATTATTCAAAGAGGATCATAAAGCATGGAAATAAAAGATCAAAAAAGGAAGATGACATTATCAAATGATTCTTCTATCCCAATTTACACCATCCCTCGGTGAAAGATATATGGTATATTTTTATGAACTAATGATCGCCATGGGGACAACTAGAGTTCATATAAGCCATAGAGCTATGCCTAGCTCCATCCTTTGCCACTATGCAGCCTTTCAGTCTTTTGCCTTCTCTCTTCCATCCCTTGTAGACATATTTTGGACTTTATTCCTCCATCCACTTCTACCAAAACATATAACTATCAAGGTCAAGGCTGCCTGCACTCAGGCCCACATGTTCCATTAGAACCTAGCTAGTTCTCGCCTAATCCCCACCAAATCCTAGACAGACCTCAACTGGCCAAGCTGGCTTCACCTTGTGACCTACCTCCCCCAAGCACCTCCTCTACACCATGCTCATCAAGCTTCACTACGAATGCCTATGAGGTTGGCTCCTCGCTTCTCTTGCATATCCTCTTAGCTACCATAAATATCAACCTCACTTGCTCTTGCCCCTACAAGACTTCATACAACAACTGCTACCCTCATTGGAGACCTTCTATCGCTGCTCTCTGCTAGACCTACTCGCTTCCAACCAGCATGCTCCAACCATGCCTTTGTCTAAGCCCAAGCATGCCAGCATCAACCTTTGCCTCTGCGAACCCAAGCTCATGCCACCATAGGAACTCTAGCACCGCACTTTGATTGGTGCTATTGTTGCTTTGCCCTTATCCTAGGTTGCTAGATTATGGCTAACTCCTCCACCATTGCCGACACTAACCCTTACTTGTTTAAGTAAGCTTTCAAACCCAACTTTGAATTTCAATTAGACTCGTGATAAGCCAAATTTAGATATTGGATCTGGGCCTAAATTTGTATCAAAAGCTAAAATACGATTTGAAATAAATTAGGATTTGTAAATAAACCCTAAAGATTTTTTATCCATGGATGAGTCCCAGCTTTTATTCAAAAAGACTCTAAAACTTTTAGATTTTTTTTACAAAAGATGTCCTTTTTATAAAAAACCCAAGAATTTATAAAATCACATTTTTGGTCCATTTTTCCCAAAAAATTTATAAATAAACCCCATAAATTTTTATTTGTAAAGAAGTCCAAACTTTCTTCGAAAAGGATCCCAAAAAATTCAGAATTTTACAAATATGTTCTTTTTACAAAAAGCCCTCTGAAATTTATAAAATTATATTTTTATCCAATTCTTTTAGAAAATTCACAAATAGACCCTCGAAGAATTTTTTTGTCTATAAATTCAAGCTTTTATTCAAAAAGGACTCTAAAAGTTTCAGAATTTTAGAAATATGTCCTTTTACAAAAAGACCTCTTGAGTTTATAAAATTTTGTTTTGGTCCAATTTTCTAAGAAAAAATTATAAATAACCCCCCAAAAATTCAACATCCTAAAATAGTATAAAATTAAAATTTTCTTATCGGTGAAACAAATCCCAATCAATAATATGTCAGTCATAACATTTTGGAATACAATTTCATCCCTAATCCAATCCTATTTGTTTCGAAAAAGAAATCAATTAAAGATATCAACATCCAATCATACTCATATTACATTCCGAAATCAATCCAATCAAATATTAGATTTCAAATCTCCTGAGCCTATAAACCCAATGAGAATTTGAAGAGAGCAAAAGCGAGCAAGAGAATTAGAGAGAGATCAGTAGCTAGAGAAAATGAGAAAACAGAAGAAGATCAACCGCGAATCGATCACAAAGAAGAAGAAGGAAAACACATTAAGGTGAACTCATATCTGATTGTCATTTTTGTTCTCTTCCACCTTTTTGCCTTTTCTCCCTTGCTTCCTATTCCTACCCAGCATAGCTCGCCAACTTCTCCATGAGCTTTGCATAGCTAGTTGGTCTCCTCCCCACTGTTCCCCACTGACCTAGCTGCCAATCTGGCCCAGTTCCTGAGCACCATGCCCACCATAGCCAACTCCTCCGCCTCCTTGCGTCACCACTGTCTTGAGCTCGACCCCACATTGATGTCATAGCCAACTTTCCTTCTCGTTGAGACTGCCCTTTGCCACCGGACCCTACATTGAGGCATCACTAGCTCTCTCCTTTGCTATGTTAGGGGAGTTGAAAGAGTGTGAAATCAGATCAATATAGTGGGCCGAACACCAAACCATCTCAAAAGCTTAAGCTCATTAGATATGGGCCTTTTCACTATATATATTGGATTCTATCTATCCAATAATGGGACTAATTCATCACACCTGACATTATAACAATCTCTCCCTTCAGGTGTGATTTGACCATATTAATTTTAACACTCTTAATCAAGAACACTTTTACTCGACCAGTTTCATAGTATGACCCATATAAACATGTGACTCAATTCAGTCACATCATTACAGTAATTTTGGTCTTAAGAGTTTGCACAGTTTTGAACCTAAAACTCTGATACCACTTATTAGGGGAGTCGAAAGAGTGTTAAACTAGATCGATATAGTGGGTTGGACACCAAATCATCCTAAAAGCTTAAGCTCATGGGATATGGGCCTTTTTCACTATATATATTGGACTCTATCTATCCAATATCCAATGTGGGACTAATTCATTACATCTAACATTATAACACTACTCATCAGATGTCCCAAGCACTGCCTCCTTCACCACATGAGCCACACTGAACTCAACCACCTCCTCAAGCTCTGATCACCAACTCCCACCAACACCAAGCCGCACCATCTTTGGTGAACCACCCTCACCTATTCACCTCCAGTTGACCGAGCCCCTCCCTCCACCAACTCGTGCTCGCAAAGGCCTATCCACTGGCCATCACCACTCTTGTCACCCCCATCATAACCTGCTAGCCACTGTCTCCCACCTGCCACTCGCTGGTGGCTGGATTTAGCCAAGCTCAAGCCAGATCTAATAATGAAACCAAAGAAGAGGAGCCATTGGCCTCTTCCACTACGCCAATTACACCCACACCTCCTCCAAGCTGCTTCGACCGCCTCTTACCACCATCCACAATCAGATCCAGCCAAGACTTGACCAAATCTGATAAGAACAAGCCTTTTGAAGGAGAAGCAAAGAAATAGAGAAGAAGGAAAAAGAAATAAAAAAGTGTTGTGACCAAAAAGATAAAAATAAAAAAAATAAAAAGGGGGTTTATCTTGATTTCTATGTCATCACTACTGCAGCTATCTATGGTCTGTTAGCATGTCGATGAACTCCACCAACCTCGTGGCAAGCTAGGGCCCCCCTAAAAGATAGTGATCCCTTGGCACTGGTACAGCCACTCGTGGCCACTCAATGATGGTGAATTATGGTCACACCTAGCTAGCCTTCAAGCTCGCACTATGTCAGCCTTTGGTTGCACATCCAAGCTAGCCTTCGAGCTTGCTTGCAGCCATACTTCAGGCTCGCATCTAAGCTAGCATTTAAGCTCAAACTTAGCCAACCTTTGGGCTTGCATCCAACTTAGCTTTCAAGATCACATCTCAAGTATCCTTTGGGCTTTCACCATACTAGCTTTCAGACTCACACTTAGCCAAACTTCAGGCTCGCATTTCAACCAGCCTTTGGGCTCACATCCAATCCAGCCTTCGAGCTCACATCCAAGCCATCTTTTGGGCTCGCATCGAAGCTAGACTTTAGGCTCGTAGTTCAGCTAGTCTTTGGGCTCACATCCAAGCCATCCTCAAGGCTTGCACCTTAGCCAGCTTTTGGGCTTGCACTTAGCTAGCCTTTGGGCTCACATCCAAGCTAGCCTTTGAGCTTGGATGAGATAAAACTAGTCTTTGAGCTCGTACTTAGCTAGCCTTCTGGCTCATATCTAGCTAGCCTTAGGACTTGCACTTAGCTAGCCTTTGGGCTCACACTTTGCTAGCCTTCAGGCTCGCATCAACGTAGTCTTCAGGTTTAAACTTAGCCAGCCTTCGGGCTTGTACTTAGCTAGTGTTTGGGCTCACACTCAGTCAACTTGTGGGCTCACACTCAACTAGCCTTCAGTCTCACACCCAGCTAGGCTTCAAGCTTGCATCTAAGCCAACCTTTGGGTTTGCACTCAACTAGTCTTTGAGCTCACACTTAGCTAGCCTTTGGTCTGGCACTTAGCTAGCCTTTAGGCTCACATCTAAGCTAGCCTTCAGGCTCACACTCAGTCAACCTTCGGGCTTGTATCCAAGCTAGCCTTTAGGCTCATACTTAGCCAACCTTTGCGCTTATACTTAACTAGCCTTTGGATTTGCATCCTAGCTAGACTTCAGACTCACACTCAGCTAGCCTTTAGGCTCACACTTAGCGAGCTCTCGGGAATACATCCAAGCTAGCATTTAAGCTCACACTCAGCCAGCCTTTGAGCTTGCACTTAGCTAGCCTTCATGTTCACATCCAAGTTAGCCCTCGCGCTTGCACTTAGCTAGCATTCAGGTTCACAATAAACTAGCGTTTGGGCTCACACATAGTCAGCCTATGGGGTCACACTCAGCAAGCCTTGGGGCTTGCACTTAGCTAGCCTTCAGGCTCCCATCCCAGTTAGTCTTTGGGCTCTCACTTAACCAACCTTTGGGTTCACATGTCAGCCAACCTTCAGGCTTGCACTTTGCCAATCTTCTGGTTCACATCGATCTAACCTTCAAGCTTACATTCAAGCTATCCTTTGAGCTCGCATCCAAGCTATCATTCGAGTTTGCACTTAGCTAGTTTTTGGGCTCATAATTAGTTAGCCTTCTGGCTTGCATTTAGCTAGCCTTCATACTCACACTTAGCTAGGCATTGAGCTTGCACTCAACTAGCCTTCAGGCTCACACTTAGCAAACCTTCGGGTTCGCATCTAAGCTAGTCTTTGGGCTCACACTTAGCCAACTTTTGGGCTTGCATCTAAGCCTACATTCGGGCTCACTCCTCAGCTAGCCTTCGAGATTACTCTTAGTTTGGTTTCTAGCTCGCATCCAAGCTAGCCCTCGAGTTCGCATCTAGGTCAATCTTTGGGCTCACAGTTAGTCCTTGGGCTTGTACCTCTAAACTAAGTTAACCCTTGGGTTCACACATCTAAGGCCAGGCCACAAGTTTGCTTAAAATTATCATAAACATCTAAGAACCCTCAAATCAAACTACTTAACATAAAGTAACTCAATCACATTGAAATTAAACTTAGCAAAAATAAATGGACAATGGTCAAGTTGACCTAAATGGAGCTAAATTTATCAAATAAATGAACTAAAATCTAAATCAAGTTGGATTCCAAAAATCCAAATTGAGTTAACCTAGACAAAAAAAACCCAGAATCAACCCCAACCAAACTTGATTTAAAATAAAGTTGAGCTCAAATCAAATCAAATCAAATCTAGATTGAAGTAAGCTCAAATCAAATCCTAATTGGGTGAAATCAAGTCCAAATCAAAAGGGAAAACACAAAGTCAAACCAAGACCAAGCTAGGCTGAGCCTGAATTGAAACCAGGTTGAGCTAAATTGACTTGAAATTGAACCAAAGATGCAAACTAGAACTTGATAGAGGTCCAACACAATGTTGAACTCAACCCAAACCAAATGAAATCAAACTTGAATCAAAATCGAGTCCCACTTAGTATGCTAAACCTTCGGTAATACTCTGAGGCTATGAACAAATGGTAATATTATCATCCTAACTTGAACTAAAATAGTTAGAATGGATCTAAGGAAAGTAAAACTGAGTCTTGCTGAGATGTGCTATAGAAGCCGTCGACCACACTTCAAAGTTGAGCCAACCCAAAAGCACTGGCAATGCTTCAATTTAAACTAAACGAAGGTACGCTTGAACTTGCTTAGTCAGTTAGCCATAATGCCTTATTCAAATGAAGTCAACCAACAACATACTCAAAGCTATTGGTCACACTTTATGATAGTCAACCCCACAAGTAGTTGATGATGCACCCTTAAGCTAGTCAACCCCATAAGTAGTTGATGATGTGGCCCTTAAGCTAGTTAGCCCCAGAAGTAGTTGATGACACACCCTTTCAAGCTAGTCAATCCCACAAGTAGCTGATAACACACCCTTTCAAGCTAATCAACCACACAAGAAGTTAATGATGCACCCTTTAAGCTAGCTAACCTCAGAAGTAGTTAGTGATGTGCCCTTCATGCTAGTCAACCCCAGAAGTAGTCGATGATGCACCCTTCAAGCTAGTTAACCATAGGAGTAGTTGACAATGAGCTCCCTCAAGCTAGTTAACTACAAAAGCAATTGATGATGCAACCTTTAAGCAACCCTAGAAGTAGTTGGTGACTGCCCTTCAAGCTAGTCAACTCTATAAGTAGTTGGCAATGCACCCTTCAAGCTAGCCAACCCTAGAGGTAGTTGGTGACATGCCATTCAAGCTAGTCAACCCCAGAAATAGTTGACAATGTGCCGCCTCAAGCTAGTCAACCCCAGAAGCAATTGACAATATACCCCTTAAGCTAGTCAACCCTAAAAGTAGTTGACGATGCAATTTTCAAAGCTATAGCCAACCTCAGAAGCCATTGGTGATGGCACCAAACCAAATGAAGTTAGCACTAATGCTGAAAACTATTGGAAACACTTTAAAATTCTCCCATCCCCTTCCACTTCCCATCAGATGATGTCATCAACACTTGCCAGAGACCGAGTCAATTTGAGTCAAATGCCACATGGTCCAGCACTGGAAAATGAGGCAACAATACAAATCAAAACTTCTTCTCTACTCTTTTTTATTTCTTTATTTCGTTCGTGCTTTTAATAATTCTATGTTGAAAGTTATTGTAAAGTAAGGGCATACCCTTTCTTAAGTCATGTATCATTTCTTAAATTCAATCAAATGCTTTCTTCTTTTCTTTTTTTGGTGTCTCTATTTTATTAGTTAGGTTTTTCACTTTAGGAGATTTTTGACAATCATTGAGGTAATTAACAATAGGAGCTTGCACTTGTTGAAAGTCAATATTCTTACAATACTTGATAGTGCACTTCAAATCAAAACAAATTATGATTTATGATTCAAAGTCATCCCTAGGGTTTTCGCTATCCTGAGCTACTAAAATTGTTCCCATATTGCTCAAGCACTGCCGCTCCACCATGGTCATCCCCACCTCAAGTTGCCTGTTAGGTGGCCACAGCTACCTCTAGGTGGCTATTGTTACCTCTAGGTGGCTTATATTGTTGTAACCTTCCCTCATTGCACCATTATTCATTGTTGCAACTAGCCTCTTAGCCTATTGCTAATTGGGGCTCGATCTGGACAAATCTAGTTAGATCTGGCTATAGATTCAAATAGGAGGGCGAGGCACGAGCCATGGGAGAAGCTCGGTGGAGAAGGAGAGAAGAAAAGGGAATGGTGAGGAAGAATAAAAAAAAATTGGGAGGGCAACTAGAGGAGGTAAAAGAATACAAAAAAATTTGGAAATTAGAAGTTGTTGTGGAGAGAAAAATGAAAGGAAAGGAAAGGAGAGCGAAAAGGAGAAAGGACAAGAAGAAAAGAAAGAAGAAGAAAAAACATTTCTTTTTTATCTTGATTCACATGTTTGCCTTAATTTTTGTGCCATATACATTGATCATTAGAATAGGCTTATGGGATTCCTTTGAAAACTCGACTGTCTCACTTTTCGACCTAAGGGATTCCTTCAAAAACTCGACCATCATACTTTTTACCTAAGAAGTTCCTTTGCAAACCTAATTGCCTCACTTAAAGTCTAAGAAATTCTTTTGAAAACCTAACTACCTTACTTTTAGGCCTAGGAGATTTCTTTAGGAACTCTATTGCTATAATTTTTGCCTAAGGAATTCCTCTGAAAATTCGACTGTTGTATTTTTTTCTTAAGAGATTCTATCAAAAACTTAACCACCATACGTCTGACCTAAAAAATTCCTTTGAGAACCTAACCATCATATTTTTGGCCTAAGAGATTCCTTTGAACACCCACCGTTGTATTTTTGGCCTAAGAGATTCCTTTAGAAAACCAAACATTGTATTTCTGGCTTAAGAAATTTCTTCAAAAGTCTTATTACCATATTTTTAGTTTGAGGGATTTCTTTGGGAATTTGAGCATAAATCAAATGAATCAAATTAAATTGATTAAAACTAAATCATATCTAAATCTGAACCAACACCAAAATCAAGTCTGAACCTAAATAAAAAAAAAGTCTAAACTTGAACCTCCAACTCCTTCACTCCATTAAGCAATTTAGATAATGGTAGGAGCAAATCACTGGGGGCCTAGTCTTGCCTTAAACTATGGCAAAGGACTAAATAAAGGCACAAGAGTCATAGTAAAGCTACAACCCAACATAAGGGTTTGTCAAAGGAGGCCACCCACACTGTCAAAGTTATTTTTCATTATGACTCTAAGAGGGACTACAAGCTCGCACTCTAGCTTGCCAAATGCCCAAAGAAAGCTACCTAAGTGAGATCTATGAATGAAGAAATCCAAGAGGAGAGGGCCATTGTGAACCAATCCTTGCTACTATGCCAAAGATAAGGTGTGGCGACCCACTCCATAAGTAGACTCTTGAATGAGATGACTCGATTGATTGGAGAACTTAGCCCCAACCCAAAGCCTAGACTTGATTCTTAAGACATAGACTATTATATTTTGATCGAAGTCTTGGTTATAACTGAAAGCTCTATCAAGAAGTGACCATTGAAGTATTACAAGAACATCTCAGGTTACAAGGCAAAGAGAAAGATGAAGCTCAAAAGATGGTTTGATGGAGATGATACTACAAATGAGCCAAAAGCTTGATAAGTTGGAACTATCTGAATAGCCACCTCAAGTAGTAGAAGCAACAGAAGGTGCATGTCCTATAGATGAGATCCATGAAAGTGTAGGTCCTTTGCAAGCACCCCCTCTAGTAAGGGATACTCAATCTATGATTTAAGAGATCCCTAACAACATGGAATTCTCAACATACATAAAATAGCAGGTATAATGAATGGTAGCTACATAGTTAAGACAAGGAAGTAAGATGGGTAGAGTAAATGATTGTAACAAACCATACCCTAGATATCACAACCAAGTACCATATCCCAGAGGTTATACAATGTATAGTTTCAAATAGTTTAATGACATAGGTAATCCTGAATAGCAGCACGTTGCTCACTTTGTGATTCTATGTGGAGATTCAAGTAATAGTCTCTCATTGTTCCTTCACCAATTTTTAGCAAGTTTGACAAAAGTAGCATTCAAGTAGTATGCTAGTTTGTAATCGAAATTCATATAAACTTGGGCACAAATGAAAGAGGCTTTCCAAATTAGATTCAGAGGAGTCAACAATAAAGTGATCATTGTAGTTCTTGTTTCAACACCAAAATGTGACAATGAGTTGATTTTGGATTATATCACATAGTGGAGAAATCTCAGCATTAAATGTGAATAACCCATAAGCCAATTTGAGGTAATGAACTTAGTCCTCAGTAACATAAGGGAGTATGGATGGCACCTTATCTAAGCACCTCTTTTATCCATATCTTCCAAGACCTCATCATGCAAGTCAAGAAGGTGGAAAGGATTGGCCCACTGACCTTATCGAGTTCACAAAGTTTCAAGCCAGAAAATGATAAGGTAAAACATGGAGAGCCTTCCAAAAATGTGAGGGCTGCATTCACAACAACCGAACATAATAAACATCCAAAACCCACTATGAACAAGGGTAATCGTCAAAAGCCACCAACTCTTAGAGGAGATGGAGAAGTGGAATAATCTAATGATTTCCAACAAAGGCTCAGAAAGAAATATTATTTCAAAAGAGAAAGAGTAGATAGAATCTTCCAGGATGCCCCAAAGTTAGGCCTCCCATTGCTATAATCCAAGAGGTCAGGTGAGGCTAATAAAATAGATCACCCAAACTATTAATATTACCATAGAGTTTTGGGGCATATTACTCAAGACTGCTGTGTTCAAGGATTGGGTTTAGAAGTAATACTTAGAAGACAATCTAACTCTCTCGAAGATAGCCCTATTTGAAACACCCACCAAATATATCATTCATATTACTATGTGTTGAGGACCATGAACTACTTGCTGAAATCTTCCTTAGGGAAGAAGCACAATGTACCCCCAAATAAGGGCACTTATGGAATGTCTACATTTTAAAAAGGCTAAAGAAACTAATGAAGAAAATGACTAGAAATCCTGAAGAGCCTAGGATGGTGATGAAAAAAGCCTCATCAAAGCAAACTATCTCACTTGCTCGAAGCATCAAGAAGAGAAACAATAAAAGCAAGAAGATGAACCTGTTCAATCAGATGATATAATGTCAAGAAATCAGCCATCCAAAAATACATCGATGCCCTAGATGAATATATTTAGGGAGAAAGAAGCCCAATAACTCTTGAGAAATTCTTCCCTAACAAACTTAGAGCTCTACTAGAGGACTTTGATTTGGAAAATGGAGAAAGTGAACTTCTAGTGGCAACATGCTCTCCATATTTACCATTGCAAGTTTACAACCATGTCGATCCCCACCTCATTGCTTCAATGATGAGAAAATTTAGGGTGCAAGGTAAGAAGAAGAGAATAGATTTACTGGAGATTTACTAATAAAATGAGAGATCCCATAGATCTCCCTGAGGGCTGCTCCTAAGATGATTATCTTAGAGAGTGGTTCATCCGTGAGTATGACTATGGCATGCTCAACCTATAACTAGATACTGTGAAAGAGATATCTATAATTAACATGAGGTTTGTTAGGAGTCAATTGCAAATGCTAAATAAGCATATGAAGGCTATGTCTTCTCACATGAAAAGTGTGACAAATACAACTACTATCCTCTGTGAGAAAGTTGAGAGGATGGAGAAGGTGCTCACAAAAAAGACAAAGCTATATAGAAAACCTCGTAGAGGTGGTGAGAAACCACTTACCGACCCTCCTTAGGATTAGAATGACCACTCATACCACTTACTCTAGAGACAAGTCAAGAAGGCTAGACACTATCAAGATAGTTATCTAAGTCTATGACCTCTTATCACATGGTGACTCATACGTCTGAGGTGAACATTGATGAGCTACTATCCCAGTCTCCATCAGGCAATGCAACAACAAATGTTTAATCCGTTAGGTTTGGTGAAGTCCTAGTCCTAGAACATGTGAAGGATATGCTTTACTAACTTCAGAGGAATTATGCATACAAGGAACAGTCGACGAATATGACTCCATATCTGACTCAAAGCAACTTTATGACCACTTTGGAAGGCCCTACACTAGCAAGCGCCAAAGGAAAAAGTAGGCATTGCGGGAGAGGATCAAGTGAGCTAATGCTAAAGCTCATATTTCCCCCCACATCAAGTTAATTTGAATATCCACAGTCAAGCCAATCTAAATATCTATAAAAGAAACATCCTAAATATGACGTCCTAAAGAAGGTTATGCCAATAAATGAAGTAGAAGGGTTTATCTAAAGAGTCTTTAAAGACCACTCTATGAGAAAACCCCATATGCCTAATTCTAATGTTAAATGGAATGATCATTAGTTAGTCACATCCTCCAAGGACATCCAAGGAACTATTGATTGGAAGGGTTTACTACCTCTTGTTGTGTGATTGGCCTCAGAAGTGATTATGAAGATGAACCTTATTAGTCTCATGATGTTAGATTTTAACTAAGGAGAGCAAACTAGATACAACTCTGAGGTGGGAAGGTGTTACCTCTGAGACAAGCTCCAATGCCTAGAGACAAAAATATCCCCAAAGACAAGGAAAAGAGAATTTAGATAAATGAGAGCATTGAGCCTGCACATACAAAACTTGCACCCAAAAAGGTGGAATACAACATAGTAGCCCACCTCAAGAAGATCCCTACTATACTGAGTGTGTTTGATGCCTTGATGATGTCATAAGAACTCAAGGATACACTAGTGCACATCTTGTAGAATTTGGCCAACTACAAAGCATACTTTGGTAAAAAGAAGATGAAAGAGTCTTTGTGTGCACTCCAAACTCCCATTCCCACCTTCACAAATGATGACCTACTACCAAAAATAATAGACCATAACAAACCATTTTATGCCACAGAAAATAGCAAATGGGATCAATATTAATCATATCCTAATTGACCTAGGTTTCTCAGTCAATTTGATGACTCTCTAAACTCTAAAAGCTCTAACTTTGGATAGGTGTCACCTATCATTAGAGATTATAATCATACAAGGGTCTAATTAGAACAGCCAAAGAGCTCTAGGAGCCATAACTATCTCTCTAAAAGTAGGTAACATGATGACAGATGCCAAGTTCTATGTGATTGATACTAATGTGTCTTATATCAATGTCTCAAATACTTTGAGGATGGTGAAGAACACTGAATTGAGAGAGATGTACACCCTTTTAATATTTATGAGATACATTATGATAATGCAAAAACTATAAGAGATCCGACGCTGATAGGGTTTTGTTTCCATCAGTCAAGTAAAGTAAAGTAAAAGATTGTTAGCCTGATCTTTACTTCTCCTCACCTAGGAAGTGCTTTTGACCTAACCTTTTTAGATGAAGAAGCCTCACAATTTTACCTTAGTTGTTATACTTCTGACAAAGATGATAACAATGGTCAAATAGAAAATACTCTCCTTATTACTAAAGTTTAGAAAGACTTATTTAAGCCATTAGATGAGTTGAGCATCAATATTATGGAAGAATTAATGACTTTCTACATTCTTCCATGGTGCAAAGGAGAAAAGGAAATACTTTTTTATACGGCAATCCATGTGCCTCAAGAATATATAAAATCCTGAGAACTAAAGATCTAGCGATTGATGGTGACCATCAACCATAGTCATGCCTCAATATTTCTCAGACCAACTTTATTATATAATTAACAAATCTGGCTATTGACGTCCACAAACAAAGAGAGAGAGTCATTTCTTCAAGAATCTATAGAAACCACCCCAAGGACATACTTACATTCTTGGAAGAGGAAACAAAAACAATAAACGACTAGGCTATATTACTCCAAATACCTACAAATGTCTTATGATCAACATTAGGCCTTTCTCTGATATCCAAGATAACAAAATGATATCAATACCCCTTAACATGTGCATTGAGGTGGCCATAATTTTGTAGACATCAGAAGGTGACATCCTTAGTGAAATTACATTAGAACCAAAAGAAAAGGTGCATGATGCAACCAAAATCCCTTCAAATGAACCTTTGCCAAACCTCACTCGATAAGATAAATCACTTGGTGAATAAATAATCCTCAAACCAAAAGAAACTCCACCAAAACTTGAGGATGGGGAGCAAGCCACAGTTAATGAATTGATAGAGATCAACCTAGGCTTAAAGGAGGACCCTTGGCCAACCTTTATCAGCACTCAACTTTCAGAGGAAAGCCAAATCCAGCTCAAAACAATGCTCCAAGTGTGCATTGATTGCTTCACATGGAGCTATAAAGAGATGCCCAAACTAGATCCTGAAGTTATAGTCCATAATCTAGCCATCAATATCGAGCTTCCACCTGTCAAACAAGTACCTAGGAAGATAAAACTCAACCTAGAATAGAAGGAGATAGAAGAAACAAAGAAACTGATCAACACAAGTTCCATCAAAGAGGAAAAACACCAAGATTGGGTGGCAAGCATCATGCCAGTCAAGAAAAAGAACAACCAAATCCATATTTTTGTGGACTACAGGGACTTGAATAAAGCATATCCAAAAGTTGATTTTCTAATACTAATAATGGAAATCATCATTAACAACATGGATGATTTTGAAATATTCTTTTTCATAGATGATTTTTCAGAATATAACCAAATTAAAATGCATCCTGATAATGTGAAACATATAGCCTTTATGACACCAATGGGCATTTAATGCTACAAGGTAATGCCCTTTAGGCTCAAGAATGTAGACACCACTTATCAAAGAGCAATGACTCAAATCTTTGATAATCTCATACACCAGTTAGTGGAATGTTATGTGGATGACTTGGTGGTCAAAGCTAAGTCCAAAGATAGGCATGTCTAAGACCTAAGAGTGGTATTCGACCATTTTAGGAAATATAATTTAAAGATGAATCATATGAAGTGTGTTTTTAGGGTATCATCAAAAAAATTTCTCGGCTTCATTGTCAAACATTGAGGGATTAAAATTGATCCATCTAAGATCAAAGCTATCTTGGATATGCCACCACCTAATAATTTAGAGCAATTGAGGTTGTTCCATGGCCAAATTACATACATAAGCAAATTATTTCAAATCTCTCTAGAAAATACAAGCCTTTTTCCAAGTTGATGAAGAAAGATACTCCATTCATTTGGGATCAAGACTACCAATAGGCCTTTGAAGAGATCAAGTAGTATCTCCTAAAGCTACCAGTCTTGACAATACCTCTACCTGATAAACCCCTTATCCTTTATATGGCAACAATAGAAGGATATTTGGGGGCACTTCTCACCCATAATAACAAAGAGGAAAAAGAAAATGCACTTTACTATCTAAGTAGAATGTTAGTGAGGGCAGAAAGTAACTACTTGCCATCAAAAAACAGTTTCTAGCGCTCATATTCATAGTCAAGAAGCTGAGACATCATTTACTTTCTCATCAAGTCATTTTAATATCAAAGATTGATATTATAAAGTCCCTGATGACTAGGCCTGTACTTACTAGAAGGCTAGCAAAGTGGGCTTTAATCCACAAGAAATACGATATCAAATTTACTCCCCAAAAGATAGTCAAAGGATAAACCCTTGCTAATTTTCTCATAGTTCATCCACTACCAAATGATTCTCCTTTAAGTTGCGAGTTCCTTGATGAAGAAATCCTTTTGGAAACCTTACTAGAAGCTATACTTTAATGGAGCATCATCCATCAAACTAGGGATCAAACCAAAGCTTTCACAAATCAAAGTAGGCATTGGACTCATTTATGTCACTCCAAATAGGGGCATTTTATGATACTCTTAGTCACTCTCAAAATCATGCACAAACAATGAAGCTAAATACGAGGCCCTAATTGTAAGATTGGAAATGACCCTCAATATAGAAATATCACACTTATATATTTTCAGTAATTCACAACTAGTTAGCAACTAAGTCCAATGTGAATATAAAGTCCACAAATCTAAGCTCCTGAAATCCCATGAAAGGGCTCAAGAGCTCATAAGGCAAATCCCACATGTTTAAATAACTAAGATTGTCTTGTCCATCAATGCAGAAGCTGATTCCTTAGACAAATTAGCTAAACCACTAGTTGACCTCAATCAAAGAGAAATTCTGATCATAGTCTATAATAGACAAGCGATGAGCTCAATCTTTAGCATCAAGCATGAGAGGACTGAATCTAAACTAATAGAAGATGTCACAAATTGGAGAGCATAATTCACCAACTACCTCAAAATAGAGAACTCCTAGAGGATATATCTGCATGGACAAAACTCAAAATAGGGATACACACTTTCTAGCTATCAATGACACTCTTTATAAAAGGTCCTTTGATCAACTAGTTCTGCACTGCCTCTCAGAGAAAGAGGCCAAAGAAGTTATGTGTGAAATGTATTTTGGGGTTTATGGGCCTATTACTCGCCCACGATGGTGGGAAATTTCATCAAATATACGAGAAGATATGACCTATGCCAAATTCATGATGACTTTATCCATCAAAACACAAATCCTATACATCCAATAGCATCATCAGGGCCATTCGAGATATTGGGTACATCATCGCCCTAATTGAGCAATCTTCTTCTAGAGGCCATTGCGTCATATTGGCAACAACTGATTATTTCTCTTAATGGGTTGAAGCAATTCATTGAAAGAGGTAAAAGTGGATACTATTATCTACTTCTTTCAAGAAAATATCTTGTACCAATTCGGTGTCCCTTAAATGATTATTTTTGATAATGGACCATCCTTTAGAAGTTTCAAAGTAGGACAATTCATGCACTATCACAAGATAGATTGGAGATATTCATCCATCTACAATGCCAGAGCTAACAAGCTCACTGAGGTATTCAATAAGACCCTTTCTAAGATCTTGAAAAAGGTTGTTGCTAGAAATAAGAAAAATTGGTACCAAAAGCTTGCTAAGGCACTGTGGGCTTATTACACCACATATCGAACCCCTACCCAATCAATACCATATCCATTAGTGTTTGGGATTGAGGTAGTCTTGCTACTGGAAGTGCAAATCCCCTCTCTAAGGATTAGCTTGCAAGAAGGAATCACAAGAGAAGACAATGTTCATCTTCCCCTTAACGTGCTAGACTTCTTGGACGAAATAAGGCTCATGGTACAGCAGAACCTGAAAATGTATCGAGCACAAATGTCTAGGGCCTACAACAAGATGACTTGGCTTAGATCCTTCTAGAATGATGAAATGGTCTTAGTCCTGAGAAGACTCATAATCTCAAACTGAAATAAGAAAGGCAAGTTTGAGTCTAATTGGGAAGGTCCTTATATTGTTGAAAGGATATTTGAAGGATGATCCTACCAACTAATCGATGATAAGGGGAAGCATCAAGGGCAAAAAAATTTGTGGCTCTCATTCATTAGTAGCTCACCGAGTGGGTAGCCACTAGGATACTGCAAGGGTATACCTACTTCAAATATGATTTTTCTCAACCACCACTTTTAGCCAGACTATGGTGCTCATAGTGATCTCTTTCTTAATGTTGTAGATGAGATGTTGATGGAGCAATGTATGGCACACTAATCTTCTAGAGGGAAAGCTTGAGAAGAGAAGCGTAACTCCTCTCATACATGCATAGACCCGGTTCCCATTGTAGTGATTAGACCAAAATCTTGGCTAGAAGCCTGGGGGTCTCTGACCTATGGATAATCGTTTGAGGTGATTTTTGCCAAGACCAAATACATTTTAAAAATAGGTCCTAAATAAATTTCTCTTAAAGAAAGATCCCTAAAATTATAAAATTGTATTTGGTCCAAATTTCAGAAATTTTTAAATATCCCCACTGAAAATTCAATGTCCAAAAGAATAGTACAATTTTAGAATAACTTCATAAGTAAATAAATTCCCAATCAATAGGATTACATGCCAATAAAAAAATGAAAATTCATATCTAATTACAAATCATAATCCAACAATATTCCAAAATCAAACTAATTAAGGATTTGATTTTGAATCTTTTTCAGGCTTATGAAAATTGATGAAGACTCTATAAGAAAAAGAAAGAGAGAAGCAAGAGGAGGAGATTGGTTGCAGCCACCCATGGCCATGCATTGCCCAGAAGCCTCTAGCTCTACCCATCTTGGCTGGAGCCCCAACCTCTTCACCCTCTTCACTCACCAAACCTATTGCCTTTGCTCCCGCATAATCGATGGCCTCTCCTATGGCCATCTACTACCCTCAGTAGCCTCTCAGAGCTACTTCACCAACCTAGCTGCACCCATGCTTAGTCATGTCACCACCGCTATTTAGAACCCCCCCCCCCCTCTCCTCCCAACCAAAGAAGATACCATGCTCACTGGCCTGAGCCCACTGACCACTATCCACATCGAACCAATTAGGACCATGCCATCATGTGCCTACCCAAGATCTATAAGCACCCCTATGCTATCCACTGGCCTCCAGCTACACCCCTCCATTGGCCTGTGACACTTGCCACTACCTTTGCTCGAGCTCTACCCACTACCTGTGCTCTCATCTGACCTAGCTTCACCCTCCTTTAGCCTGCGCCATTCACTAGCTTAACTCATGCTCAAGCTCCACCCATTGCCTATGCCCTCAGCCCTCCAACATCATCCACCCAAGCCATTAGCTCAACTTATATCCTCAAGCTTTGGTCCACCTAGCTAGCTGCCAATCTTTGCCTCCACAAGATCTACCCATCTACATCCTCCATGAAGCTTGCCACTGGTCCAACACCTACCTCCTTACCACCAGGAGGAGAGGATAGATCCAACCCGGAAGAATTCAGGGCCCCGATGGCCCAATTAAAGAAAGGGAGAAGAAGACAAATTAAGGAAGAAGAAGAGAAAAAAATAGGGTTGTTGGCAAAAAAAATGGCAAAGGGTTTGGTCTCAATTTTTGCACCGTCACCACCTATCTAGGACTATCCCATTGGCTCGCCCAAAAGTCAACTTCAGACTAACGCCAGCTCATGGGCTCGTTGATTATTTATTTCAACTAAGGCCAGCCTACCGGCTCCCGAATGTCTAGCCTTTGGGCTAGTCGAATATCTATTCGGACTAAGATTAGTTTGCAGGCTTGTCGATCATCTATTCAGACTAAGGCTATCCTATAGGCATGTTGATCATCCATTCAAACTAAAGCCAACCTACAAGCTCGTCGATCACCCATTTGAATTAAGGCTAGCCCATGGGCTTGCCAATTGCCCATTCAAACTAAGGCTAGTTTGCAAGCTTATGAAATGTCTATTCAAATAGCTTGAGAGCTCTCGAACCAAATTGATCAATTAATATAAATTTATTAACTTAAAGTGACTCAATCATATTAAACTTAAGCAAATTCGAGTGGAACAAATAAATAAAAATAAATTAACTTAAATGGACTATCAAATGGACCTAAATTGATCAAATAAATGAACTAAAAATTAAATTGAATTGGATTCAAATCCAAATCGAGTTTGCCCAAGTCAAATTAGTTCAGACCCAACCCTAGTTGTCAAATTAGGTCAACCCAAAATCAAACCAAAACTCAAGCCAAATCCTAATCAAGTTAACTAAAGTTTGAGTTAAACTCTAATTGGTTAAGGCCAACTTTAATTTGGTTAAAACAAATTCAGATAAACCCTAATTGGGTCAAAATTAGACTCACGTCCTAACCCTAATGGGTTGAGCTACGTTTGAACCAAAACCTAGTAGGGTCAAATTCAAGCCTAAACCAAAGTAAGGCTGAATCTAACTTGAAATGAATTAAATCAAACTCGAATTGAAGTTGAGTTTTGAATATTAAATTAAATCAAATCAAACTTGATCCAAGTCGAGTTTTGAACATTAAATTGAATCAAATTAAACTCAAATCAAAGTTGTGTTATAAACATTAAACTGAATCAAATAGAACTTGATATAAATCAAGTTTCAAATATCAAATTAAATCAAATTAGACCTAAGGCTAGGTAAAGTTTTGAATATTGAACTAATCATACTTCAATTGAAACAAAGTTTGAATTTCAAATTAGAACAAATTAAGTCAAACTCAAATCAAACTTAATTGAACTCAAACTAAACCAAAATACAGGTCCAATCAACTTAGACAAGTTTGAATAGAACTAAAACAGGGTCAACCTAAATTCCACTGAGTGTGCTAAATCTCTGGCAACATTCTAAGGCTACATCCAACCCCATAAATAGTGGATGATGCTACTATCCCAACCCAAATAACAAATTAGCTCGAATAAAGTTACATCAGGCAAAATTGAGTCCTACTATATGTGCTATGAAAGCCTTTGGCAATATTCCAAGGTCATGTCTAACTCTATAAGTAGTGGGCAATGCTACCAACCTATCTTAACCCAAAGCAAGCTTCAACAGAACTAAACTAAGTCTTACCAAGCATGCTATTAAAACCATAGGCAACACCTCAACTCTAATCAACAACAAATAAAAAAAAGTTATTGACTATGAAATCAAAGATGATTGGCATAAGCTAAGACCACTAACCATTCCTTCAAATCAAACCAAATAAAAGTTAGGCTTAAACTTATTTAGTCAATCAGGTAGAATGCCTTGTTTAGACAAAGTCAATTGACAATACACTCAAAGCAGTTGCCACCTTCAAGCTAGTCAACCCCCAAAAGTAGTTGGTGGAGCACCCCTCAAGCTTGTCAACCCCTCGGAGTAGTTGATGATGCATCCCCCTCGAGCTAGTTACCCTCCAAAAATTGATGATGCGTCCTTCAAGCTAGTCAACACCCCTGAAGCAGTTGATGATATGCCTTTTAAAATAGTCAACTCCTATAAGTAGTTGATGACGTGCTCCCTCAAGCTAATCACCCACCCCCTTACAAAGCAATTGATTACACACCCTTCAAGCTAGTCAACCCCTAGAAGCAATTGATGACGCACCTCTCAAGCTAGTCAATCCCCCTGAAATAGTTGATGGTATGCCTCTTGAGCTAGTCAACTACAAAAGTAGTTGATGGTGCACTCCCTTAAGCTAATCAACCCACAAAAATAGTTAATGATGCATCCAACCCTCAAGACACAACCTCCAACCCCCAAATGCAATTAATGACATTCTTCTTAAGATAGTTGATGATGAATATGACTCTAGAAGCTAGTGGTAATGTTCCCTTCAAGATAACCAATCCCCAAAAGATGATGATGATGTTCCCTTTAAGAGCTAAACCTAATATGCCATTAGTAATGACATCAAAAGTTAATTGCCAACACCTTAAGCTATCGATCACACTTCAAGCTAATTCTAACAAGCCATCAGTATTGCTATCAAAAGAAGTTAAATGTCAATGCCCAAAGCTATCAGCTATACTTTAGGATGAACCTGACAAGCTATCGACAATGCTATTAAAAGGAGTTAATCATCAATGCTCCAAGGTATTGGCCACACTTTAATCCTTTTCCATCACCTTCCATGTCCCACTAGATAATACCACCAAACTAAATCATCAATATCCATCGAAGATCAACCTGAACACCCATCTAAGTTAGACCTCACACAATCCAACATAGGGGAGCAAGGCAACAATAGACATCTAGCTCTTCCCATTCCCTTTTCTCATTTCATGTCATTTATGCATTCAAATCTATTAAATTATAAATTGAGGGCATGTCATTGGTTAAGCCATGTATCATTTCTCAAATCAATTAATATCATATTTTCTTCTTTTTTGTGTCTCTAATTTATTAGGTAAGCTTCTCACTTTAGGAGATTTTCAATAATTGTTAGGGTAATTAACAATAGGAGCTTACACATAATGGAAGTCAGTATTTCTATAGAACCTAATAGAGCACTCAAATTAAACACACTTTGATTTGTGTTCCAAGATTGCTCCTTAGGGTGTTTGCCATCCCAAGCCATTGAAATAGATCCCATAATGATCAAGCCTCTAGAGATAATTCCAGTGTTGAGATCTTTGTTGCGTCTTTGTTTACTCCCTTTTTCTCTCTTTTTAATGCCCAAACTAGGGGACTCATGCGCCCCAGCCATTTAATAGCTCCTTTTAGCTATTTCTTCAATAAAATGAGACTCTTTCTATTTTCTCTTCTATTTGAAACCTAGTTTATCATTTTGCATCTCGTCCCCTACCATATAGGATAGACTAATATTTGGTGATAGTAAGCACATCAAATTACCTATTTTTGTTACTAAAAATGGCACTCTCCTCAATTCGGTGTAGCCCCCCCTTTCTTGTTGGAATTTTGATCATCATGCATATGCTAAAATTGTAGTTGGGGTTTAGAGCATCTTGGAGTGAGGTTAGTTGCCAAATACATTAGCAATTGTCTTTTTGAATGAGATTTTGTGAATTGTTGTTTGGTAGGACAATCTAGAGATGGTAGCTTCTTATGGCTAAGTGCAAAGTTTGCAGAAAGGCCTTCATTTGAATGTCAGACATGTAGATCATAGCTTTGGGCTGGAAATCATGCATGCATCTTGTTACTTTAGGCATCCTATGAGCGTTAAGTGTGTAGCTTGTAACTCCATACTAGGAATCATTTTAATGTCAGGCATGTAGATCGTAGTTTTGGGTCAAACACTAGGCATGTAGCTTGCAACTTCGAATGCATATAGGTGTCAAACATGCAGCTTGTGACTCTAGGGCAAGCATCAAGAGTATAGCTTGTAACTCCAGTCTTCATCTGGATGCCAAGCACGTAATGTGTAACTCCATTCTTCATCTATGTGTTAAGCATGTAGCTGTTAACTCTAGTCTTCATTTGTGCATCAAGCACATTGCTCATAATTCTAGTCTTCATTTGGGCATCAAGCATATAGCTTGTAACTCTAGTCTTTGTCTAGGTATCAAGTACATAGTTTGTAACTTTGGGTTAGGCATCAAACACATAGCTTGTAACTCATCTTTGTCATGGAGTCAAGCACGTAGCTTGTAACTCTAGTCTTCATCCAAGTGTCAGGCAAGTAGATTTAACTCTGGTTCGAGAATCAAACAAGTAGCTTATAACTCTAGTCTTTATTCAAGTTTTAGTAATTTGGCAATAAACTAAAGTTAGTGGCAAAGCAAACTAGCAATTTAATTTTATTGATAAAACTTAAGCATACTATCCCCTCACTCAAGTTTGATAGGCAAAAGCCAACCTAAGAGGGGAGGAGGGGGGCTGAATTAGGTCTTATAAAAATAATAAATATTTTTTTGTGATTTAAGACCTAATTCATAAATCAATTCAAAAAATCACCAAGTCCACAAGCAAGAAATTAAACCATGAGTGCTTATAAAGTAAATGAAAAAAGTAAAGAAGGCACCATAATTTTTGATGTGGTTTGGTGACCAACCATGTCAACCCCATAGCTTTTGCCTCGATCCTGAGGACTTGGATTCTTTACTAGAGTCGTCACTTCGTAAGTGAAGTCACCCCCTTACAACTATTGCACTCCAATCCAAAGCCTTAACCTTAACAATCTAGGAGTATTTACAATTATCAAAAAATAAAAAATTTCACTCAAGCCTCACTATAAGACCTCTCAAAGGAGTACAAAGGCTTTTGAAGATTTGAAATTTGAAGAGCAAAGCTTAGAGCACTAGGAGATTAGTGGGCTAGTGGAATCTTGTGTTCTCAGACAAAAATTGCTCAAGATGTGCAAAAATATTTTGTAGAAAATAAGCCCCAATCTCTTAAATACCCATTAGGGAGAGAACTGGCCCTTACATGGCTATTCTATGTTGTGTTCGATCATCTAGATCATGAAGTTTAGGGATCCAAACTATTCCAATTGTTAAATATTACTAGCCATTATAACTGATGTCGTAAGATTGGATGTCCACTGATTAGGTTCAAGCACTAGAACATGCCAAGTTTGGGCATCCAAATTAGGCAGTTGGCATTCAAACTTTGAATATGGAAAATCTAGAAGTAGTTTCTAAACTTTGGGCATCTAAACTTGAGGTTTGGGCATCTAAAGCTATTAGTAATCCCCAAATTTTTTTTCTATCTCTGAGTGTCCAAACATTGAAGTTCAAGTATCCTAAATTTATAGAAAAATCTTAACTAGTTCATTGTAGCTTTGGTCCTAATTTGACATCAACTCATAACTAATCTTGGATAAAAATAATAGGCTAGTGAAGGCATTCCAAGATTAGTTTGAGCATTAGCCAACAATCTAAGGTAAGAACTCTAAGCTAAGAATTCAAACATTCAAATCTTCAACTCATTTAAAATGAAAATAAAAATTCTATACCAAGTGAGCTGACTTGATCTATTGAGCTTTCTTCAAGCCATCTCCAAATCTTCATGTCTCGTCCGTCGATCCACTACCATACCTCATCTTCAAGGCTATCTTCAAATCCATCTATACTTGAGGCTTTTAAATATGCTTGATCTTCATTTCAAGCTTGGCATGGCTACTTGCTACACATGATCAAGATATAATTAAATACAAGATTTATTTATCATCAAAACTACAAAGGGCAACAAAGTTTATATATGCCCTTACCTATACAATAGATGACCTTGTAAGGTCCCTCCCAATTTGGGATAAGCTTACTAGTAGCCTGGTTAGTGATGTTTTTCTTGTGTAGGACCAAGTCTCAAACCTACAAGGGTCAGTGATGAACTTGGTTCTACTACTAATAGGCCATGCTTTGTTTATAGGTTGCAATTCAAACCCTAGATCATTCCCTGGTTTTCATAAGAAAATCCTTCTATACTCGAGGGTCTTCTTCATTTGTCTAGGGGTTGTAAACTTGGATTCATGGTGTGTGAACTTGCATTTCTAGTGTAATGATTGTCTCATCCCATAAGTCAACATGAAAGGAGACCCCCTGTTATGAATCTTAGGGTGAGTGATGTGACCAAAAGCAGTATGGCAACTCTTCTATCCAAGATCCTTTTGTGCCTTCTTTGCACTTCTTAAATGCTTGTAGAATGGTTTGATTTGTTACCTCAACAAGTCCATTGGCCTATAGATGAGTTACTGTAGTGAATTTTGGCTTTATCTTCAATTCCTCACAAAACTCTAATAACCTTTTGCTATTGAATCATTTCCCATTATTGACAACTAATACCTTCAAGGCTTTGAATCTACAAACCACATTTTACCAAAAGGAACTCATTGATCTTGTGTCAATGATTGTAGCAAGAGTTTTAAGCCTTGATCCACTTGGTAAAGTAGTCTATCATAACTACAAGAAACTTCCTCTATCTTGATGTTGATGGAGATTATCTTGGCCAAATCTATTTGGATCATGGCCAGATCTGGCCACAAACTTCGAACACCAATGATGGGAGTTGGCTGAGACTGCTTGAACATGACTTGAGGCAAGGCAAAAAAGTGATAAAACAAGGAGAGCAGTAATAGGTTGTGGCAAACTCAACACAATGCTTAGGTCAGTGTGATTGAGCTTTAGATGGTGACAATGGAAGCTCGGGAGGGAGCAGCGCACAATAGTGCAATTGGATTTGTTATGGGGATAAGGCAGGAAGTCAAAGGCTAGTGCCACTTTGCCTTTCGATGAGGCTCTGTGCTCCTTCATTCATGGTAGGAGATGGTAGAAGCATCACGAATTGGTGAAGCAATGGTCAATGTGGGTCAATGGATCACGGCCTCTTCTCATACAAGGATATGTGGCTAGGGGCCTCTGATAGGGTGCAAGCCTATGGGTGTATGGAAGTTGGTCACTAGTGGGAGGCACAGAGGGTGAGGAAGGTGGCTTGAGGAGCTCAGAGGTGGTATAGGTTTTGGTGTTGGGGTTGGTAGAGCAGTCACCTATGCTAAGGAGAGGCTAGAGGTGAGGAGTGAATTTCTAGCGATGGTCTAGTAAGGGAGTAGCAGAGCAGAGGGGGGAGGGTGACAATGTGTCAAAGAAGAAGAAATAAAAGCAAAGTAGAGAGCTAACCTTGCTTTCTTCATTGAAGCTTGCCTCCTCTTCTCTTTTGATTATCTGTATGTGTTGTGCTTACTTTTTAATATCTCATCATGATCCTTTCTGATCCCTCTCTATGTGCTAATCTCTTTTCTTTCTTTTTTTTGCAGGAATATGAGTGAAGTTATAGGCTTCGTGAAAATTGAGTCGAGTTTGAACAAACTTCATTCAAATTTTTGAGTCAAGGATCTTAGAATTCCTCTTTATTCAACCTAAATGAGCTTTGTTTGGATTGGATTATTGTGGATCGGTTTGTTTGAGATTGGAAAATTTTCTAGAAAAATATGGATGAGTTTACCTGCTATAAATGAGAGAATTTGAAGAATGTATGTACTCTAGATATTGAGTATATAAGGGGTTTATTTGTACATTTTTTTCAAAAATTTTGACCAAATTATAATTCTATAAATTCTTGGGGCTTTTCATAATTATAAAATTTTGAAACTTCTAGGATTTTTTTTGAATCAAATTTATACTTATTTGTAAATAATAACTTTTGAGGGACTTATTTACAATAAATTGGGATTTTAGGGGTTTATTTATAAATATAAAATTTTTGAGGGGTTTATTTACAAATCCTAAGTGTCAAAAGATCAAATTATAATTATTGATCTTTTTATAGGTTTATTTATAAATCCTAAATTTTGTGGGACCAATTTGTAACCTTAGGATTTTATTGGATTTTTCCATAAAATTTTCATTTTAAGGACCTATTTGTAAAAAGATCTAGTCAAAGATCTTTTTGTAAGAATTTATTCAATCTAGAGACCTATTTATAAAGTTCTTATATTTTTTATTTTGCTCCAGATTTTGGATGAATTTTGGACCTAATTTTAATCAAAATATTCAACCCACTCAACTCACTTGGATTAAGCTTAGTTTAAGCTCGAATTTCTTGATGATTTAGGTCAAAATTAAACTCAATTTTTTGATAAATTTGATTATAATTCAAATCTAGCTAAAACCCATACTTGGGACATTATTTAGTGGTGTATAGTTTTCAATTATGATTATACTTTTGATTATGATAAAAATTACCTCATATAAATTGCCCCCTTTGCATCCTCTTCTCAAGTTCTAGAGAGAGGAGAGGGTGTGAACAAATTTTGGGTACTTGCATCCATGTCAATATTCTAGGAGTTAAGTATATTGATTTGAATTGCCATGTGAAAATGGACTTATTTTACCATGTGATGATAGACTTAATTTATCGTGTGACAATGGACTTTGTTTGCCATATGAGAGTGGATTTATTTTGTCACATAGGAATGAACTCAGTTTGCCACATGGAGTGGGCTTGAACTACAATATAACAGTGGACTTAATTTATCATAAAGAGTGAATTTGAGCAGCCATGTAGCAATGGACTTAGGTTGCCACATAGAAGTGGACTTAAGTTCCCATGTAGAAGGGGACTTGGTTTGCCAAGTAAAAGTGGACTTAAGTTGCCATGTGAGAGTGGACATAGTGTGCTATGGGAATATGGATTTGACTATCATATAAAATGGATGGGGTTTTATATCCATGTTTTACCTCAAGAAACATAGAGTGCATATTTTATCAAGCATTCCTTTCTAAGAAAGTCAAGGGTTCTTTCATAAACAGATATAGACACTTCTATTTTTTTGTTGTTGCCCCAAAGGCTCATGCATAATAGCTCTTTAGAAATTTGGCATTAATCAGTAGCATAGGCCTTTCTCCTTTGTCATCAATTAGTTGGCAGAATCCTTCTTCAAATATCTTTTCAATGATGTAAAGGTCATCTTAATTAGGCTCAAATTTTCCTTTCTTGCTTTGATTTGGGATTACGGGTCTTCTCAAGATCAAGACTATTTCTCCTTTCTGGAAAGATCTAAGTTGGACCATCTTATTGTAGGCCTTAGATATTTGTGCTTGTTATCTTTTCAAATTTTGCTGAGCTCAAGCCTCGTTTCATCCAAAGGGTCTAGCTCATCTAAATAAAGATAAATATTATCTTATTTTGTAATTTTCTCATGCAAAGTTATCCTTAGAGGAAATTTGTATCTCTAGTAGCAGGACTACCTCAGTCCCAAATACCAATGCATATAGTGCTGATTGGGTAAGAGTTTGATATGTGGTGCAATATGCCCATAATACCTTGGAAAGTTTCTAGTGCTAGCCTCATTTTTTTCTAGCAATAACTTTCTTTAGTATTTTGGAAGGATCTTGTTGAATGCCTTAGTGAGGCCATTCGCCCTTGCATTGTAGATGGATAAATATTTCCAATCTATCTTGTAATGATGTGTGAATCATCCTACCTTGATGCTTCTAAAGGATGGCCCATTATATAAAATGATCCTTTGAGGAATGCCAAATTAATATGGAATATTTTCTTCAAAGAAATAGATGATGGTGTCCATTTTTACTTTCCTTAGTGGAATTGCCTCTGTCCATCAAGAGAAGTAATCAATCGCTATTAATGTAAAGTGTCGACCTAGAAAAAGATAGCTCAATTAGGCTGATTATGTCCATACCCTGTATCTCAAATGGCCATGGTAATACCAATGGGTTAAAGGATTTGGGTGCTGATGAATGAGGTCATTGTGAATTTTCTTACATATTCAATACAATCTCTCACCATCATGGGCCAATAGTAGCTCATGCGCTTAATTTTTGTCATTATTTTTGGGCCTAATTGATGACTCCACAAATCCTAGAGTGTACTTGATACATGAAGTAGTTGATCAAAAGATCTCCTATAAAGAGTGTCATTAATGAGTAGGAAGCATGCAGCTCTCTTCCTAAGTTGCATCTGTGTTGATTTATTTTCTAGAAATTCTCCATTTTTTGAGATTGTTAGTGAATGGTATTATCCAATTTGTTGCCTCATTTATTAGTTTAGATTCAATCCTCTTATACTTGATGTTGAAGATTGAGCTCATCACCTATCTATTATGGATAGTGATTATAATTTTTCCTTAATTAGGATCAGCCAGTATCTTAGCTAACTTGGCTACGGAATCAACTTCTATATTGATAGACAAGGGAAGTTTCATTATTTGAACATGTGGGATCTGCCTTATGAGTTCTCAAGCCTTTTCATGGTATTTCAATAACTAAAATTTATGGATTTTATATCCACCTCCCACTTGATTGATAACCAATTGTGAGTCATGAAAAACATGTAGATATGATATTCCCATGTTGAGGGCCATTTTTAGTCCTGTAATTAAGGCCTCATAGCCAGTCTCATTATTTATATATGGTTCTGAGAGAGAATAGGAGTATCATAAAATGTCCCCATTTGAAGTGAAAAATACGAGTCTGATGCCTGTTTTAATTTGCAGAAGATTTGGCCTTATTTTAAATTTAATGGATGATGTTCCATCAAAGTATATCTTTTAGTAGGGCTCCCCTTCCTTGGCAAAAAGGATTTTTTCATCAAGCAATTCGCACCTCAATGCATAGTCATCTAGTAGTAAGTGAGTTGCAAGAAAATTGACAAGGCTTGTCTTTTAATAACCTTTTGAGGAGTGAATTTGATATCATACTTCATGAGGATCAAGACCCATTTTGCTAGCCTTCCAATGAGTATGGGCCTAGTTATCAAGTATTTTAGGGTCAATCTTTGATATTAAAATAACTTGATGAGAGAGAAAGTAATATTTGACTTTTTTAGTGTGATTATAAGTGCCAGACAATGTTTTTCAATGGGAGAATAATTACTCTCTACTCCCACTAGCATTCTACTTAATAGTATATTGTATTTTCTTTTCCTTCTTCATTATTCTAGGTAAAACATACCTCCAGATATCCTTCCATTATGATCACATAGAGCATTAAAGATTTACTAGGCATGGGTGCTACTAACATTGATGGTTTTAAGAGATATTACTTAATCTCTTCAAAGGCTTGCTATTATTTTTGTTCCCCAATGAATGGAGCATCCTTCTTCATCAATCTAGAAAAGGGCATGTATTTTTTAGAGAGGTTTAAAATGAATCTCCTTTTATATACTAGTTGGCTTTGGACTGACCTTAATTGCTTTAGGTTGCTAGGTGGTGGCATATCCAAGATGGTTTTAATTTTAGATGGATCAATTTTAATCTCTCAGTTCCTGACAATAAATTCAAGGAACTTCCCAGATGATACCCTAAATGCACATTTCATAGGATTCATCTTCAAGTTATATTTTCTAAAGTGGTCAAAAACCACTCTTAGTTCTTGGATGTGCTTGTCTTTGGACATAATTTTAACTACCAAGTCATTTACATAGCATTTGATCACCTGATGTATAAGCTTATCAAAAATTTCGTTCATGGCTCTTTGGTAGGTGACGCTCACATTTTTAAGCTTAAAGGGCATCACCTTATAGCAAAAAACACCAATTGGAGTTTGAAAGACCGTATGTCTTTTATCATTAGGATCCATTTTGATTTGGTTATATCCCGAGAAATCATCCATAAACAAGAATAGTTCAAGATCATTGTATTGTCAATCATAATTTCCATTATAGCTCTTGAAAAATTATCTTTTGGATATACTTTATTTAAATCCCTGTAGTCCACATAAATGCGGATTTGGTCATTCTTCTTCTTAATTGGCACAATGCTTACAACCCTATTTGGATATTGCTCTTTCCTGATGAAGTCTGCTTCTATTATTATTTATTTCTTCTATCACCTTTTATTCTAGGTCATGTTTAGGATTGATAACCAGCTTGTGGACTATTACTTCAAGATCTAGTCTAAGCATCTTCCTATAACTCCATGTGAAGTAGTCAATATATTCCTTGAGCACTACTTTGAGTTGGGTTCAACTCTCCTCTTAGAGTTGTGTGCTAATAAAGATTGGCCTAGGATCTTCCTCTAAACCTGGGTCAATTTTCATCAATTCATCAATTGTGGCTTCCCCTCTGTCCTCTAATTCTAGTGGGGCTTCTTTTGGTGGTTTGAGAATCATGTCTTCACCCAATGATTCATTAAGCTGATTGGAACCTGGCAAGGGTTCCTATTTTGGTTTTGAGGGCATTTTGGCTATGTCATGCCTCCTTCCTTTAGGTCTTGATGACATTTTGTTGAGGACTTATCTTCTTATGATGTCTAGAGAACCATGGTTGCCTTGATGCATACAATTTATGTCTCAAAAGGCATAGAGGATATTTGATTGGCTTGATTATCAGCCTCAATAGTGACCATAAGGTATGTATAGCTACTTCGACAATGTAGCCCAACCCTTTGGAATTCTTGTTTCCTCTTTTATGAATATAAGCATGCCCTTCAGGTGGTTGTTGATGAAATGACTTTCTTCTTTTGTTTGTTGAAGTTTACAATCAAATTTCTTAATTATTTGATGAAGAGTGTTTGGAAATATTTATGTATGATCATTGGCTGGTAGTCACCATCATCTTCTAGATCTTCAATTTTCAAGATTTCTTGCATGCATGGGAAGTAAGGAATTACTTTATAAGACAATATCTCCTTGTCTCCCTCATGTCATAGGGGAATATAGAAGGTTATCAATTCCTCTATAACATGGTACTTAGTTCATCTAGTGGCTTAAGTAATCCTTTTGGGACTTTGGTAACAAGGAGAGTGCTTTTTGTTTAACCCCAATTGCCATCTTCATCAGAAGAATAGCCACCCAAGTAGAATTGTATCACTCTCTAGGTGAGGAGGGGCAAAGATTAGACTAGCAATCTCCTTCTTTACTAGACTAATGGAAGTAGATCCTCTATCAGCATAAGGTCTTTTGAAGTATTTTGCATCATCATGATGTACCTCGTAAAAATTAAAAGGATGTACATCTCCATCAATTTGGCATTTTTGCCATCCTCGATGTATTTGAGATATTGATGTAAGGTTGATGACACAACTTTGTATTTCATGTAACCATGGTTCCCCTAATAGTACTTACACATCAATGCTAATGATATAGAACATAGCATCAGTCACTAATTTACCTATTTTTAGAGGCATGGTTAAGGCCCTAAGATCTCTTTGGTGATTTTAATTAAACCCTTGGATGGTTAAAATTTTAGATGACTGGTAGCACACATCTAAGTTAGAGCCCTTAATATGTGGAGAGTCATCATATTGACTGGGGAACCTGGATTAATGAGGATGTGATTAATTTTGATCCCATCACTATTTTCTGTGATATATAATGGCCTATTATGATCTATTATACCTGGTAGCAAGTCGTCATTTTTGAAAGCAATGGTAAGAGTCTAATGAGCATACAAAGACTCTTTCATTTTCTCTTCAGTAAAGTATACTTGATAATCAGTTGGGCTTTGCAAGATATGCACTAACATATCCTTGAGTTCTTATGACATCATTAGGGAATCAAAAAGCACTTATCATAGGAGGGATCTTCCGGAAATGAGATACTATGCTATATTCCACCTTCTTGGGTATAAGCTTAGCTTGTGAAGGATCAGTATCCTTGTTTATTTGAATCTCCATATCCTTGTCTCTAGGGATGTTCTTATCTCTAGGCACTAGAGCTTCTCTTGGGGATAGCACTTTACCACCTTTGAGTTGTGTTTGGTTTGTATTCCTCAATTAAATTCTAGCATCATGAGACCAATAAGGCTCTTCTTGAAAGTCACTACCAAGGCTAATCATGCGACAAAAGGTGGTGGATTCTTGCCCCCAGTTGGTCACTTTTTGGATATCTTTGGAAGATGTAACATGATGATAATCATCCCATTCAATATTAGAGTTTGGCATATGAGGCTTCCTTATAGAGAGATCTTCATAGACTCTTTGGATGAACCCTTCTATTTCATTAGATGGCATAACCTTATTTATGACTTTG
This sequence comes from Trichopus zeylanicus subsp. travancoricus, assembly GCA_005019695.1. Classification (NCBI taxonomy): domain Eukaryota; kingdom Viridiplantae; phylum Streptophyta; class Magnoliopsida; order Dioscoreales; family Dioscoreaceae; genus Trichopus; species Trichopus zeylanicus. The sequence continues at coordinate 161,877 of RXID01022576.1, forward strand.
TAATTAGGGCATTTCTTTCATGGATGTTTGAATTAACTTGATGCAGGTGTTGAATGGGCTCCAGTATTAGCTTTCTTAATCCTTTCCCAAAATATTTGCTTCTTGTTTTGGCGCTTACTGATGTAGGGGCCTCCTAGAGAGATCATAGAGTTGTTCTAATGTAGATATAGAGTCATATATCATCTATATCCTATATATATAACTCCTCTAAAATTGGTATAGTACATCCTTTCGTAGGTTCTAGGACTGGGACTATCTACTACTAGATCACTTGATGGAAATTGGGATGGAACTTTAGATGTGTGAGTCACCATGTAATAAGAGGTAGTGAACTCAGATAATTATCTTCGAAATCGTCTGGCTTTTTTGGCCCATCTGTAGAGTATGTAGCACGAGTGATAATTTTGATCCTAGGGAGAGTTGGTAGGTAATTCTCCACTATTCTTGTAGGGTCTTTTGTGTGGCTTTGTCTTTTTTGCTAGCATATTTTCCATCCTCTCAATTTCCTTATAGAGCATGGTCATTTTGCTTGACATGCTCTCTATGTGGGCAGTCATAGCCTTCTTGCATTCATTCAACACTTTCATTTACCCTTGACAAATTTCATATTCATTACAACTACTTTTACAGTATCTAGCTGTAGCTTGAGCATGCCATAATTGCATTATTGGGTGAATCACTCTCTAATAGTCATCTAGGGGATAGCCCTCGAAGGACTTGTCGGATCTTGTCAGATCTTTCATTTTATCAATGACATCCTCTATGAATCTATTTGCTTTCTCCTACTTTGCATTTTGAATTTTGTCATCACTAAAATGATGGGATGACTTCACTAACTAGCTTGATTGTAAACTCCTCATAATAAAAATGATAATGAGTGTTATCACTGGGAGTTCATCTTTTGCATTCTTAGTGCTAGATCATTCAAGTAAATCTCTGAGTTCATCAAGGAGGGACTACTCAAGAGTAACTTGATTTCTTTCTCCTTGGATGTAATCTTCCATGGCATTGATGTATTCTCATATTGCTAATTTCTTGATGTTGAATTCATTTGGCTAAACCAATTTTTTTTTCTTATTTTTGTTCTTTTTCTTTTGATATTTTGAGTAGGTGGGGAAGCTTGTTCCAATGAAGCTTTCATTATCATGATCCTAGAATTTTTGAGATTTTTAGTTATCTTCTTTACTAGTTTCTTTATCCTTTTAGAGACATAGATCTCCCACAATTGCTCCTATTCGGGTGTATGCTATCCTTCTTCCTTGAAGAAGAGTTCAGCAAGTGGTTTATGTGTTTTGAGCACAATATCATGACTGATGTGTTTGGTGGGTGTTTTGAGTATTGTTGATTTTGAGAGAGTTTGTTTGCCCTCTCAGTATTACTTTTCAATCCAATTCTTCAACACATAGTAGTTTTCAATAGCATGACCCAAGACTCTATGGTAAGGATAATAGTTTGGATGATCTTTTTTATTGGCTTCATTTGACTTTTGGTACTCTGGCTATTGGAGGCCTAATTTCAATGCTTCTTGGAAGATTTTACCCACCCTCTCTTTTTTGGAAGAGTATTTCTTGCTAAGCCTCTATTGACAAATATTGTAGGGTTGTACTTCTCCACCTACCCCAAGAGCTGGTAATTTTGGAGGATTTCCTCCATTTATGGTAGGATTTTTTAGGTTTCTTCTACTCATTTTTTGTGACTACTGCTCTCACATTTTTAGAGGGCTCCCCTCACTTCACCTTATCATTTTTTAGTTTGGAATTTTGTGAACTAGCTAAAGCTAGAGGGCTAGTTCTCTCCAACTTCTTGACCTATGCAATGAGGTCTTGGAAAGTATGAATAGAAGAAGCACTTAGATTGGGTGCAATCTAGTTCTTTTTTTTATTACCAAGGACTAAATTTACAGCTTCGAATTGGCTTATGGATTGTTTACACTTGATACTGAGATTTCTCTAATGTGTGATGTGATCCAAATTTGATTCATTATCATGTTTTGATGTTGAAATGAGGTCTACAATGGTCACCTTGTTGCTAACTACTCCAAACATGATTCAAAAAAGCTTCTTTCATTTGTGACCAAGTTTATGTAGATTCTGGTTGTTAATTGGCATACCACTCAAATGATATCCTAGTTAAGCTTACTAAAAATTAGTGGAGTAAAATGAAGGGTTATTACTTGAATTCCCACATAGAGTTACGAAATGAGATATATGTTGTTCAGAGTTACCAATGCCATTAAATTGTTTGAATTTAGGTATTGTATAGCCTTTAGGATATAGTACTTAGTCGTGATGACTAGGGTATAATTTATCAGCATCATTTATTATACCCATATCACTTTCTTATCTTAGTTATGCAGGCAACATTCATTATACTTGTTGTTGTATATATACTAGCAATTTCATATTATCACGAATTCCTAAGATAGGGGATTAGGTATCCCTTTCGAGTAGAGGATGTGCTTGTGAAGGACTTACATTTTTAGGGATTTCACCTACACGGAGTGTGTCTTTTGCTGCCGCTGCAACTTTTTGAGATGACCATTGAGATGTCCCAACATGTCAAGCTTTTGTTGTCTTTCCCTTACCATTGTTGTCTTAGTCATTCATCATAGTGCTTCTACAATCATTTCCTTATTAGATCTTTTCGATCTAACCAAGGATTCTGTCAGGACATAATGCTCCACATCTTGAGGATCAAGTCTTGGTTTGGTGTGTTTTGGGTTGAGGTTAACTTCTCCCATCAGTCGGGTTACCTCATTCTAGAGTTTGCTCATTGAACAAGTAGTTACACTTCTCTCTAGTATGGTAGCAAAGATTGGCTCACAAGGGCCCTTTTTTCCTAAACCTCCTTACTTGTAAGGCTTGTTTGTGTAGCCTTCTTTTGGTATTTGGCCTACTAAGGCATGGGCTCATGGTTTTTTCTAGAGTCATATCAGAAATGACTTTGATGGTATGGATAGTCTCTCTTTCTAGAGTCTCATGATAGATTATAGCCTTATAGTAGCTCTTGTTATTTGGCTTAGTTATCCATCCTTTTGCCACAATCTTGAGGTAGGACTAGTCCCCCTTTGACTTTTAACCTTCTCTAAGCCACTTAATTGGGTGAAAGAGTTAGAGGTGGGAATAGTACTGACCATCTTAATTTGAGGGGTAGGCTTCTCAATTCGGCTAAAAATCCTAGCAGCTTCTCCTTTGGTTGTGACAGTCAGGAAAAATTCTTTTTCATTTGTGTATATATCCAGAATAGCTTTTGGTTGCCCCCTGTCAGGAGTCAGGTGAACACAATCGAAGACTAAGCTTTGTTTCAAGCCTAGTCTCTGGAAGACTAGTGTCATCATTGGTTGAGGAATGGCTTTTGTCTGTTCATCCAAATGGCCCTTCTCATTCAAAATGATGACATTAGGACTCCTTCTCCTTGATGGAAGGCAAGAAACGGACTGGTCTTGCATGACTACAACTTCAATTTGTGTAGTAGCAAGTACTCTTTTGAATTGAATGACCTTAGAAATGGTTATAAACTCGACTTAAACTTTAGTTGCTTTCATGCTGACCATCACCTGAGGTATACACATGCCTAGGGTGATGTACTTTGGGATGGAGAAGTTCTTCATTGATGCCATTGAAAGTTTTATTTTGCAAGAAGGAACACAATTGGTTAGTTTTCAATTGTAATTCAATCTCATTAATGTATCTATTGTATTAGTTAGGTTGCTACATTTGGAGGAGAAGTTAGGTCCCATCGGGCATGCTAGAATTTATGAAGCCAAAATTAACCATTTAGGATAGCGAAGACCCTAGGGAGTAATCTCGAAACAACATATCAGAAAAATGATGGTCTAAATATACAGTGAAGTATTACGAGAACATAACCTCCAACAACACAAACCTCTATAGTTAATTACCCTAATAATTATCAAGAACCTCCTAAAGTAAGAAGCCTAGCTAATAAAATAGAGACACAAAAGAGAAGAAAAAAAAATTATTTGATTAATTTGAAAAAAGGATACATGACTCACGAAAAGGCATACCATCATTTAATAATAAATTCTAATACAGTATTGAGGAAAATATAAAGGAAAAGAAAAGGAAGAGGAAGTGGGAAAGAAGATTAATGCTCACTACTACCCTGCTCTTATGCATTAGACCATATGAAATTTGAATTGGATGGGTTTTGATTTGATCCTTGGTGAATGCTAATAACATGCTGATTGATGAGGCTGACTATCTTAACTTGTGTTAGTTGACCCTATTAGAGTTTGAAGTATTATTGATTACTTTTTACTTGTTGTCAATTGACTTCTTTGGATATTTGTTTCAAGAGAATGATTAGCGGTCTTAAATTTATACTAATCATTTCTAATTTGTGATAATCAATGGCCTTTTAGGTATGTTATCAATTAGATTTGGATCATCACCAACAGCTTTTGAGCGTGTGTTGGCTTAGCTTGAAAGGTGCATCATCAATGGTTTCTAGGGTTGACTAACTTTGAAGTATGGCCAAGGACCTTTACGCGTATTATTGGTTAACTTCATTTAAATAAGACATTTAGTTGACTGACTAAGCAAGTCCAAGTCTATATTTAGTTTGGTTTGATTTGATAATTGATGGCCTCTAAGGCATATTATCAATTAAATTTCAAAAGTTATTAATATTTTTGTGTTGGCTTAGCTTTAAAGTGTGGTTGACAACTTTTAAGCATATTGTCGGTTGGTTTCATTTAAATGAGGCACCTAGCTAATTAACTGAGTGAGTTCAAACCTATCTTAATTCAGTTCAATTTAAAAATTGATGAGCTCTAAGGTGTATTGTTGATTAAATTTGAAGCATTGCCAATGCTTTTAGGTTGGCTTCGATTTGAAGTGTGACCAACAACTTTTAGGCATGTAGTCGGTTAACTTCGCTTGAATACAACATCTAGCTGACCTACTAAGTAAGCTAAGCCTTCATTTAGTTTGATTTGATCTCAAGTTCAGACTTAGTTTGGTTTAAGTCTTATATGATTCAATTTGATATTCACAACTTCATTTTGATTTGAATTAGATTTAATTTAATGTAATGTTCAGAACTCAATTTTGATTCGAGTTTGATTTAATTTGATTTGGGTCAAGCTTGACCTTATTGGATCCTTAAATGGACCTTTGATCTGACCCTTGATGAGTTCTTTTTGGATTCGTAATGGATCTTAGATTCAATCCTTGATGGGTTCTTATTGGATCCTTAATAGACCTTGGATCCAACCCTTGATAGATTCTTATTGGATCCTTAATGGATCTTGGATCTGACACTTGATGATTTCTTATTAGATTTTTAATGGATCTTGGATCAAACCCTCGATGGGTTCTTGATGGATCATTAATGGATTTTGAATCTAAAACTAGTTAGGTTCTTGATGGATCCTTCATGGATATTGGATCTGACCATCTTGGTCTCCTAATGATCCTTAATGAATCTTGGAGTTGACCCTTGTTGGGTTCTTATTGGATCCTTTATGGATATAGGATCCCCTTAATTGGTTCATATTGGATTCTTTAATGGATCTTGGGTGCAACCCTAGTTGGGTTCTTGATGAATCCTTAATGGATCATAGATTGAGCCTAATTAGGTTCTTAATGGATCCTTAATGAATTTTGGATTTGACCCTTGATGGGTTCTTAATAGATCCTTAATGGATCTTAAATCCAACCTTGATTGGATTTTTGATGGTCTTAATGGATCTTTAATAGATTCTTGGATCAGACCTTTCATAGGTTTTTATTGGATCCTTAGTAGATTTTAGATTTGACCCTTAATGGGTTCTTAATAAATCTAGGCTCGACCCATTAATGAGTTTGGGTTTGAACCTTAATAAACATGGGTTCAAGTTCAAGTTGATTTATGTTCAACTTGGCTTTGGTTCAGTCTCAACCTAGTCCCAATTTAGGTTCGACCTAGTTTTGTTCAGATATGACTTGGTTGTGGGTTAGGTTCAATCTGGTTTTCGTTTGAATTTGAGTTGGATTTGACCCAATTAGGATTCTGTTTGAACTTGACTTAGCCTGATTAGGAATTGATTTGAATTTGGTTTGACCCAATAAGAGATTGATTTGAACATGATGCAACCCAAGTAGGGTTTAGTTCAAATTTAATTTGATTTTAGATTAACCAAATTTGAACCCGATTGGGGTTAAGCATAAACTGATTTAATTTGGACTAACTCAATTTGGATTTATGTATAGTTCAATTTGAGTTTCAGTCCATTAACTTCATTGATTTAGATTAATTACATGGTTCATTTGAGTTAATTCGGTTTTGTTCATTGAGTTCAATTTGATTCAAAAGTCCTCAAATTGTCATGATAAGTTTGGGTGAGCCTACGGGTTGGCCTCAGAAATGTGAGTTCAAAGACTAGCTTGAGAGTGTGAGCTTGAAAGCTGGCTAAATGTAAGCCTAAAGAGTAATTGAGTGCGAGCCTAAAGGCTAGCTATTGCAAGCTAGAAGTCTGGCTTAATGCAAGGTCGAAGGCTAGCTGAGTGAGACCATAAGGCTGGCTGAAAACAAGCCTAAAGGCTAGCTCAGTTTGAGCCTGAGGGATAGCTAAATGCAAGCCCAAAGTCCGACTAAGTGTGAGCCTGAAGGTTGGCTAAATACTAGCTCGAAGACTAACTGAATCCAAACCTAAAATCTAGCCAAATGTGAGCACAAAGATTGGCTTAGTGCGAGCCTCAAGGCTAGTTAAATATGAGCTCAAAGGCTGACTGAGTGCAAGTCCGAAGGCTGCTCGAGTATGAGTCTGAATGCTAGTTGAGTGTTAGCCCAAGTTTGGCTGAATGCGAGCCTAAAAGCTAGCCAAATGCGTACCCGAAGGTTGGCTGAGTGAAAACTCAAAGGCTGGACTCATGTTGAATGCTGGCTGAGTGCGAGCTTGATGGCCAGCTAAGTGCCAGCTCGAAGGCTAGCTGAGTGCGAATCCTTACACTGGCTGAGTGCAATGGGCTCATGCATACAAGTCGAGGTCACTTCATTTTTTTGTTTTTTTGCTGCAACTTCCTTCCTTTTTCTTGCTTTTCCCCTTTTTTCTCACCAGATATTTTCTTTAAGACCATAACTCCTTTTTTTAAATATTTTTTTTACTTTATTTCTTTTCTTCTCCTTCTTCCTCAAGCCTCTTGTTCCTCAGGCCCAATATTCCTTTCCTTCATCTTCACTTGATTGGGCCATGGTGGCCCAAGGTTCATCTTAGTCGAATCTGGCCATAGACTCCAACAACTAGCGATGGAAGCTAGCTTAGATCACTTTTAAGGCCACGCAAGGCAAGGTGGAATGGTAGCGGGACAGGGCAAGTAGCATTAGGAGATGGCAAAATCGACATGGGGCTTGGGTCAATATGGTGGAGCTTCACACAGTGCCGATTGAAACTCAAAAGGGACCTGGGCACGATGACATAGCGAGATTCATCATGAGGAGAAGGCAGAATGCTAGAGGCCTGTGCCACTTTTCCTTCCGATGGGGCTCTGTGGTCCTTCACGCACAACGGGGTACGAAAAAAGTGTCACGAGCTGGTGAAGCGGTGTCCAATGCAATCATTTCTCCTTCGAGGTGCCTCCAATGAGGCTATGTAGTTAGGGGCTCTGATTGGGTGTAGGCCAACTAGCATATGGAAGATGGTCGCTTGCTAGTGGTGCATATGTGGAGGAAGGTGGCACGAGGAGCTCAAAGATGGTATAGGTGCTAGTGCTGGGTTGGTGGGACAACCGCCTATGCTGAGGATAGGTGGCTAGCAAGTAGTGGAGCTCTAGCAATAGTTTGGCAAGAGTAGCAGAGCATAGTCAAAGAAAAAGAAATAAAAGCTCAATAGAGAACTAACCTTGCTTTGTTCATTGAAGTTTGTCTCCTCTTCTCTTTTGATTCTCTCTATGTACTGTGCTTCCTTTTGATCTCTTATCTTGATCCTTTCTAATCCCTCTCTATGTGTTTTGACTAATCTCTCTTCTTTCTCTTTTTTTGTAGAAATATGAGGGAATGTATAGGTTTTGAGAAGATCGAGTTTGATAAGAACAAACTTTGTTCAAATTTTTGAATCAAGGATCTTATCAATTCCTCTTTGTTTATGCTAAATAAGTTTCATTTGGATTGGGCTATTGTGGATGTATTTGTTTGAGATTAGATTGTTGAGTTTTAGGTGTCTCAAACTCGAATTAGAGTTTGAGTTAAAGTAGGAATCCAAAGTTGAATTTAGATTTATGATTGATTTGTAATATTAGGAGTTGTAATTAGAGTAAAACTCAGACTCAATAAGAGTCTATAAATATACTATAATACATAGGACTTATGTGTGGCATAGTATTGAGGTTGAACTAAAGAGAAATAGAGAGAGAGGAATAGAGAGAATAGAGAGAAGAGAAAGAGAGAGAGTGTCAGCTCTCGTGTGTGGGTCTTTCTAGTGCTTCTCGGTGGTCTCTCGTGGTGGTTCCTCGTGGTACTCTCTTGGAGATTCTTTCTGAAGGTGGAGGGATTGCTGAGGCTTGATGAAAGAGTTTAGTTGAGTAAGAAAGAGTGAAGTCTTTCTTGTAAATTCTTGTAAAAGCCTTTCTTTTTATAGTGGATCTCTCGCTGCCTTATTTTGTTATTTTCTTTTATCTTATATTACTTCTTGTTTCTTGTGTTGTTCAAGAATAAGGTGATTCGTGAATCTTCCGCTGCGAATCCCAACATTAGATAAGTTTCTGCAAAGATATGGATCAGTATATCTACCATAGATGAAAAAATTTTAAGAATATACTCAATCTGGATATTGAATTTATAAGTGTTATTTGTAAATTTTTTGAAAAATTTAGACTAAATTATAATTCTATAAATTCCAGATCACATTTTACCAAAAAATTTATTTACAAAATTTTGAAACTTTTAGGGTTTTTTAAATAAAATTTAAACTTATTTGTAAATAATAAATTTCAAGAAACTTACTATGAAAAATTAGGATTTTAGGGGTTTGTTTGTGAATATGAAATTTTTGAGGAATTTATTCGCAAGTCCTAAATTTCATAAAGATCAAATTATAATTATCGATATTTTGAGAGTTTTATTTGTAAATTCTAAATGTTGCAGGGAGCAATTTATAGATTTAAGATTTTATTGAATTTTTTCACAAATTTTTTATTTCAAGAACATATTTGTAAAGAAAATTTGGCCAAGGACCTTTTTGTAAGAATTAATTTAGTCCAGGGACCTATTTATAAGGTTCTTACATTTTGCAATTTTGCTCTAGATTTTGGATAAATTTTAGGTCCAATTTTGGTCCAAATATCTAGTCCACTTCACCCACGTGGATTAAGCTTAGCTTGAGTCCGAATGTCTTGATTATTCAAGTTGAAATCAAACTCAATTTTTGGTCAAATTTGATTGCAATTCGAATCCAACTGAGACCCACAATTGAGATATAATTTAGTAGTATACATGTTTCAATTATAATTGTACTTTTGATTGTGGCAAAAATCATATTAAACACCAGAAAATAAACGGGCACTGGATGCAACTCAGGAAGAGGGCCATGTACTTTTTGCTCATCATGATATTCTTTATAGAAGATCTTTTGATTAACTACTTTTACGCTACCTTTTAGATAAAAAAAACAAGAGAAGTCATGTATAAAGTACACTCTAGGCTTTGTAGAGCTCATTAATCAGGCCTCAAAATGATGATAAAAATCGAACGTATAGGCTACTATTGGCCTATGATGGTGATAGATTGCATCGAATGTATAAGAAAATATTACCTATGCTAAATTTATGGTGACTTTATTCATCAACACTGAAATCCTTTACATCCAATGATATCTTCATATTTATTTGAGGTATAGGGTATGAATATAATCAGGCCAATTAGTCATCTTCTTTCAGAGGTCACCACTTCATATTAGCAGAGACTAATTATTTCTCTAGGTAGGCAGAGGCAATCCCACTGAACAGGTTCAAGTGGATACTATCATCTATTTCTTCTAGAAGAACATCCCACACTGATTTAGTATTTCCCAAAGAATCATTTCTTACAATGGACTGTCCTTTAGAAACTTTAAGGTAGGACAATTTGTGCATTATAAGAAGATAGATTAGAGATATTTATCTATCTATAATGCAAAAGCAACTAGTCTCGTAGAGTTATTTAACAAGACTACTCTCCAAATTACTAAAGAAAGTCATTGTCAAAAATAAAAGAGTATGACACCAAAAACTTTGTAAAGTATTACAAACTAATTGCACTATATATCGAACCCCTACATGATTAACACCATATGCATTGGTATTCAATATTGAAGCAGTCCTACTATTGGAGGTATAAATTTCTTATTTAAAAATTATGTTGCAAGAGAAAATTACAAAAAAAGATAATATTTATTTTCACTTGGATAAGCTAGACTCGGATGAAACAAGTTTCATAACTCAATAAAACCTGAAAAAGTACCAAGCACAAATATTTAGCGCTTACAAAAGGATGACCCATCTCAAATCTTTCTAGAAGAGAGAAATGATTTTAATATTGAGAAGACCCATTATTTCAAATCGAAATAAAAAAAAACAAATTTAAGCCTAATAGGAGGGTCTTCATACCATTGAAAGAATATTTGAAGGAAAATCCTACCAACTGGTTGATGACAAAGAGAAAAGACCTATACCACTGATCAATGCGTGACTCCAAAAGAGATAACACACATGAGCCTTTGGAGGCAACATCAATAAATAAAAATTTTTATGTTTTGTCTACGATGAAACATTGGTTTTTCTCAAAAGAATGTTCAATCAAATATGCACTCTATATTTCTTAAGACAAAACACGAATATCAGACTCCATATGACCCCAAATCTACATAGAAAATTAAGTCTACTCTGACGTAGCAAATCAAGTTTTCTTTTAGGTGGCAAATCAAATTCACTCCTGCATGGCAAATGAAATCCACATCCATATGGCAATTAAACTCGACTTTCACGTGACATCTCAAGTTGAATTCCACACGGCGACTCAAGACTACTTTCATATAGTAATTTAAGTCCATTTATACATGGTAAATTAAATTCACCCACAGGTGGTGAAGCATATCAAAACACAGACACAGAGTAAGTATTTGAAAATTGTTCGCATCCTCTCCTCTTATTAAAACACGAGAAAAGAATATGAAGATGGTACTTTGTTTGGATCAATTTTAACTAAAATTAAATCTATTCAAAATTTGGTCAAAATGAAGTCTTGAATGACACTAAATTATGGCTCAAAAACATATTTCAATTAGACTTAAATCTAGGTAGATTTTGACCAAAAATTAGTTCGATTCAGATACAAATTATTGAAAAATTTGAGCCCAAGCTAAAATCAGTCCAAGTGAGTTGAATGAACAAAATATTTGGACCAAAATTGGACCTAAAATTCATCAAAAATTTGGACCAAATGAAAATTAGTAAAATTTTTACAATTAGATCCTTGAATCAAATAAATTTTTACAAAATGACTATTGGCTAGATTTTTCTTACAAATGAGTTCCCAAAATAAAAAGGTAGGGTTTACAAATAAACCTATCAAAAATTTTATATTCATAAATAAATTCTACAATTTCTATTTTTTACAAATAAGTTTCTCAATGATTATTATTTACAAAAAAGTATATATTTTATTATTTTATAAGTAAAATCTTACAAGAAAAACCTAAAAATCACAAGTTTACAAATAAGTTCATTTTATTAAAAAAACTTAAAAAATTATAAAATTATAATTTGGTTCAAATTCTCCAAAAATATTTATAAATAATCCCTTTATTATGCGATGTCACAAGATAATATATATCTTATCCTAATTTTCATCTCCAGCCAAAGATTTCACAACTTATTCATATAAAAAATTTAAACAAATCCATATCCAAGCGAACCACAACATCGACGTTGTCATATCCATTCAAAACTTAAAACGGAGATTGACCTATCATATCCATTCAAAATTTAAAATGGAGATCGACACAATTTGATAATCTATTTGCCATTATAAATCATGCAAAGATCAGTAAAGGGGGAGATTGCAGATTGAACACAGGAGAAAGGAGAAAGCTGAGGAAAGGAAAGACAAGTCAGTAGTGAACAAACACACAAAGAAGCTGTTACCTTATTCCTCTTTTGTATCTATTGATTTTCTTCCTCCCTTCTTTGAACTCTCTGAGGCTTTTTTGTCACTTGTTCCTGCTACCCCTATACCCGCTGCCTCGGCCATTGTTCGATCATTCGTGACAATGTCTAAAAGCTCAACTACGAACTCCTCCTCCTGCCACACACCATGCCACTTGTGGCCATGTTCGACAGTCCTCTACTAGCCAGAGACTACCTTCCCGTAGCCTTAATCAAACTTTGACAAGCCTCCACCATCGTGCCACAATGTGCACCTATATCGGCGCCGCCGCCGCCTTCGTGATAACAGCCACAACCAAAACACGCATCCGCTCATTGTCGTGCCATCGCCGACCATCTACCCGACCTCCCATCCATTGCTCCACCATCTCCCTCATGCTAATCCTTCTCAGCGTTGCTCATGCAGGATAACACTGCTCTCGCCAAATCCCTCATCTCCAAATAGGACCCAGCCACCAACCCAGAGGCAACGATGATGTGCCTTTTTCGCTCTGCCCCCAAAGGCCTACCTCCTCTCCACCGCGCCTTACTCTTCTTCTGCTCCTACAACCTTGTGGTTGACCCCGCTACACCTTGCATTCTCTCACCCGCTCCCAAGCCCTTATGAATGCCTTCAGCTGCACCAACAAATCTAACAAGGTCCTCTGCATCTTCCGAGAGATGAAGCACTCTAACTACACGCCCAGTCTCCTCTGTGATGCAGCAGGAGAAAGGGGGAGAGGAAGAGATCACCGTCTTCACTTGATGTAGCAGGAGGAAGGCACCAGAGATAGGTAGAAGAGCACCATCTTCTCATCACGATAGATTCTTGAATCCACAAGAAAGATAGAAAGAAAACAAACCCAAAATAAGAAAATATTATTGATAGAAAAGACTCTTTTTTTTATTACAACCTTTGACTGTATATATATCCCTATAATAAACTTAGAGTCCTATTTGGTATAAACTAAAATAGGATTTAGACTCTATTAAGAATTTTACTTAACATATCTTAAATAAAGATATATAAATCCTATTTCTTATTGGGCTAAGACTATTATTGACTCAGACTGATAAATAAATCCTAGTTTTGATCAATACAAAGTCCGAATTATCCAAAATAGTAAATAAGAGACTTGTAGGAATCGATCTCAGCTTTCCAATGGATAGTTATTTGCTAGATTTAAATCAATATCTTAGGAGATATGGCCTTTAGACTTTACCTGTACAAATCTTGAAGGATTATAATTGGAGTTGGAATTTAACTTGGACTGGATCTCTAATTTTACTGCAAAAAAAGGATGTAGTTATCCTACATCAGACCCCTCCACTTGTAAAAGACTTGTCCTCAAGTCAAATATTGAAGTCTTCATTGTTGTAGTTGTGCTCCTCTCGAACTCTTTATAGTACAAAACTTGATGATGAAGACCAACTAGACTTTACCGAAACATGTTAATTATTTGATCCTTATTCTTCTAATGACTCAACCTGTTTGCCTCTGCTATTAGTCGGTCCTTGTACTTTTGCTCAACTCCTAAAATAGTCTTTATGACCTGTAGACTTTTATGTTCAATTCTGCCCCACGAGTAATTATAATAAACTTTTGGGTATGATGAATAACAACTCAAATTAAGTATTATTTCATCATCCTTAAGTGGTGAAAAATTTTGTGGCATTTTCACATCTTCACTAGTAAATTTTGGATAAGATAATTGGTCCTCTGTAAAGATAATATTGTGATTTGTATCACTAGTAACTTTGCAGCTTTGATTGAAATTCTCAATATGTGCTGATGACTTCTCTTGTAAACTGAAAATTTCTTGAGAACTATTAGTAAGCATGTACAAACCCTCATTTAGACTTACTTCATCCATAGGAAAGGTATTTAGAATTACTTTTTCACTATCATCTTCTTCTTTGACATTCATCATTATAGAGGAACAAGGTGTATAAGAAGAAATTGTAGTAGAATTCATGACAAGTCTAACCTCTGAATGATTTATCTCAAAATTTATGATTTTCTTTTGAAATTTTTGAGAAGCTAGATTGAATTTTACCTTTTCTTGAATCTCATGCTTCAATTTGGTGTGTACCTCCTTATAATGAACAAAATAGTCCTCTTGTAGGAATTTTCTTTCTAAAAGATGTCGCATCTCTAACCATGTTTGGAGTTTTTGATGACCTTCTTTTGCACGTTGTTATTGAAGTTGCTCCCACCATGATGAATCTTGTCCCTTGAGTTTTAATTCAACAATCTTAATTTTCATTATCTCAGAAACCTTTAGATGCCTAAAGAAGTCTTAAAGTTGTTATGCCCAATCGATAAAATTTTCATATCCATAAAAATCAGAAAGGTGATTTGAAGAAGTTATCTCATGTGATAATCTCCAAGACATCGGATTGCGAGCCTCTTCGATGATCAACTGATAAACTTGGTTCTTAGTTTCAATCTGTTTCAAAACTTCATACTTCCTAGTGATAGAAGCAAGAAAATTTTGTTTAATCAAATCTCAAATTTGATAATCTCCTAAATCACCGTCCATGGAGTTGTCGCCACCAACTACAATCAATGGAGTTGAGCTCAGGAACAACGTTGCTCTGATACCACTATGTGACGCCTCCAACCTAGCACAATATTATCCTAGGGCGTTTGCGGCCTGCGGCCCACCTAACCCCAGAATTTTGTTTTTCCCAGTTTTCTGAAAAAGGCCTCGTTGTTGGGTTTACGGAAGTCATCATATTTAGCCCAGTCTCAACTCCAACACTTTGTCGATATGGGACTAAAGACAACTGCTACCAGTTACAGGCCCACTGCCTGCCTACTGGTCCACTGGCCCCACCGGGCCTTACAATCTCCCCCCTCAAGGGCTCAGTGTCCTCACTGAGCTATCCCACATCGATCAAGAGGTGCGGAGTGGCTCTGATACCACTTGATGCAGCGGGAGAAAGGGGGAGAGGAAGAGATCACCATCTTCGCTTGATGCAGTGGGAGAAAGGTACGAGAGATAGGGAGAAGAGCACCGTCTTCTCACTATGATAGATCCTTGAATCCACAAGGAAGATAGAAAGAGAACAAACCCAAAATAAGATAATATTATTAATAGAAAAGTCTCTTTTCTTTATTTCAACCTTGAGCTGTATATATAGCCCTCTAATAAACTTAAGAGTCCTACTTGGTATAGATTAAAAATAGGACTTAGACTCTACTAAGAATTCTACTTAACATATTTTAACTAAAGATATATAAATCCTATTCCTTATTGGGCTAGAACTGTTATTGACTCAGATTGATAAATAAATCCTAATTTTGATCAATACAAAGTACAAATTATCCAAAATAGTAAATAAGAGACTTGTAGAAATCGATCTCAGCTTTCCAACATATAGTTATTTGCTGAATTTGGATCAATATCTTAGGAAATATGGCCCTCAGACTGTATCTATATGAATCTTAATGGATACTAATTGGAGTTGGAATTTAACTTAGACTGGATCTTTAATTTTACTGTAAAAAAAGGATGTAATTGTCCTACATCACTCTGCTACACCACCGCCACCCTCTCCCTTACATGCACTCATTCGGCAAGTGAAATCCCCACCTGCTCCACCTACCTGGTGTTGGCCCTACCCATGCCAAACCCACGTCCTCGCTAATTGGAGCCTCCCACCATAGCTTGTTGCCCATGCCTCACCTGCGTCCTCACTGATCAAAGCCGCCCACCATCACTAGTCACTAATTAGGGCCGGGGACTCCCTTAAAAGTCAATTAATTTAGATTTGCTTGCGAACTCATACGAAAACTAATTTGAAAGTCTAATTGATTTAAGACCAGTTTGAAAATTATATGAAAGTCTAATTAATTTGAGACCAGCCTATGTGCTTATCTGAACGTAAAATTAATTAAAGGTCAACCTGCGAACTCACATGAAAGTGGAATTAACACAAGATCATCCCATGAGTTTATCCAAAGTCATTTTAATAGCCAGAGAGCTCTCTAATCAATTGAATAAATTGATTAATATAAATTTATTAAAAATAATTAACTTAATTTAGATTAAAACTAAGTTAATTCACTAAATTGAATAACTGATTAAGTCCATTTGACTCAAATGGACCACCAAATGAATATAAAATGATCAAATAAATGGACCAAGACTCAAATTTAACTAGATCTAAATCCAAATTAAGTTAATCTAATTCAAATTGGTTTAGGCCCAATCCAAATTGGGTTCAAATTCAGTTAAACTGAATCATATTGGATTGGGTCCAAATCCAATCCGGTCTTAATTGAGTCAATCCAAATCAAATCAGTCTAGATCCAACCTCAATCTGGTTCAAATTGGGCCAACCCAAATTGAAACCATATTTGAACCAAACCCTCATTAGATTGAATCAAGTTCAAACTAGAATAAGTTCAAATCGAAGCCTAATTAAGTCAAAAAAAGTTCGAATTAAACCCTAATTAGTTCAAACCAAGCTTGAATCGAACACTAATTTGGTCAAACCAAGTTTGAACCAAGTATTAATTGGTCAAACCAAGTGCGAACCAAATCCTAATTGGGTCGGATCAAGATCAAATCAGACCCTAATTAGGTCAAACCAAATTTGAATAAAGCCCTAATTAGATCATACTTGAATCAGAACCAGGTCAAACCTAAACCCAAATCAGGTCAAACTTGAACTATAATAATGTCAAACCTAAATCAAAACCAGGCCGAATGTGAACAAGAATCAGGTTGAATTTGAAGTAAAACAGGTCAAACCTACACCAAAAGCAAGTCTAACCTAAACCAAAATTAAGTCCAACATGAACTAGATTTCAGTCAAACCTGAGCAAAAAACTAGGTTGAACCTAAATAAAAATTAAGTTAAACTTGAACTAAAATGAGGTTGAACTTAAATCCAAAATAACTTGAATTTGAACCCAAGTCCATTAAGGTTTGAACCCAAATCCAATAAGAGTCCAATATGGATCAAGCCTAAACCTAGATCCAAAATAACTCATAAGGGTTAGATCTAAGATCCATGAAGGATCCAATAAAAAACCCATCAAGGGTAAGATCCAAGACAACTAAGGATCCAAAAAAAACCCATCTATGGTTGGATCCAAAATCCATTAAGGATCCAATTAGAACTTGATTAGGATTGGATCCAAGATCCATTAAAGATTCATCAATAGCCCAACAAGGGTCAAACATAGGTCAAGCTTGAATCTATTAACCCATCAAGGGTTTGTTTCAAGATTTGTTAAGGATCCAATAAGAACTCCTTAAGGATTGGATCCAAGATCCATTAAGGATCTAATAAGAACCCAATCTGGGTCAAGTCTAAGATCCATTCAGGATCTAATAAGAAACCAATCAGAATTGAATCTAAAATCCACTAAAGATCTAATAAGAACTAAATTGGTTGGATCCAAGATCTACTAAAGACTTAATAGGAATCCAATTGGGGTTGGATCCAAGATCCATTAAGAGCTAAGTCTGAGGTTCGATGAAAATTTAACATAAGGTCGAACTCGACCAAAATTGAATCAAATTAGACTTGATCAAAATTAAGTTTTGAACATGGAATTGAATCAAATCAAACTTGATAAAAATTAATTTTTGAACATGCAATTAAATTAAATCAGACTTGATCAAAATCAAGTTTTGAATATCAAATTAAATCAAATCAGACATAAACTAAAATCAAGTTCTGACCATTGAACTGAATTAAATTAGACTTTAATTGAAATCAAATACAAACTTCAAACCGAATTGAATCAGAATTGAACTAAAATTGAGTTTGGGTTAGGCCAAATCAATTAGGGTTAGTTGACAATAAGTTCAAAGTTATCGACAATACCTCAAAGTCTAATCAACACAAGAAAGATTGTCGGTTATCAAATTTAGGACAATTAGCACAACATTAGACCACTTATTACTTCTTCAAAATAAAACCAAACAAAGATAGGCTTGAACTCGCTTAATTAATCAGCTATGCACCATGTTTAAGAGAAGTCAACCAACAACACGCATAAAGCGATCGACCACACTTCAAGCTTAGCCAACACAAGCTCAAAAGCTATTAATGACACAACAAACTTAATCAATAACATGCCAAAAAGACTATTAATTACCAAATAAAATATAGTCAGTATAAGCCAAGACCACTAATCATTTCGAGCTGAGTTAAGATAGGCTTGAACCTACTTAGTTAATCAACCAAATGCCTTATTCAAAAGAGGTCAATAGACAACAAGCATAAAGTTATCGGTCACACTTCAAGCTCAACTAACACAAGTTTAAAATCATTAGTAACACATCAAATTTGATCAACAATAAGCCAAGAGATTGTCAATTATTAAATTTAAAATGATTAACATAAGCTAAGACTACTAATCATTCTCTCAAATCATAGATAAAAAGCCAACAAGGTCAATTAACACAAGCCAAGATAATCAGTTCACACTATAAAATCTAGCAAAATTATTAGCATTTGCTAAAAATCAAATTAAGACTCATTTGAGTCAAATTCCACTTGGTCAAGTATACAGGAGTAGGGCAGCGATGAATATCAAGTTTTTCGAATTTCCTTTCTTATTTCATATCATTTATGATTATGAATTTAAATTCATTAAATTATAAAGTAAGATTATCCTCATAATTAAGCCATTTATCCCTTTCTTAAATCAATTAAATTTTTTTTGTCTCTATTTTATTAGCTAATTTTTTCATTTTAGGAGATTCCTGACAATCTCTATGGTAATTAACAATAAGGGCTTGTGTCTATTGAAAGTTATATTCTCATAATTCCTTATTGTATACTCAAACCCACTCTCAATTTTTATTTGTTATTTCAAGATTGTTTCTTGGGGTCTTTAGCTATCCTAGGTAGTCGATTTCGACTCCACACGCTCCAATTCTTTGGCATCCAAATTTTTTTTTAAAGGAAACCGATTGGCCCCTATTTCTACTCTTATTATTTTTTTCTCTTGTGTGTGAAAATGTTGGCTCAAGACTTAAAGATGGGGTGCCAAAATATTGGTGCCCAAAATTTTTTTAGACACCAAGGTATTGTCACCTAAATCCATTTTAGCTATCCAACTCCTTGCTGCCAAACATTTTTTTTTTAGTTATTGAGAAAATTGGTCTCCTTTTTTTTAAAGTATTTGATAATCCTTCCTTTTCTTGTAGCTCAAGGCTAAAGTCGTAGATTTGAGATCTCGACTAGTGATATCTAAGTGATACATGAATGGTCAATGTGTCATGCTCGAATGGGATCATAAACTGTTCATCCCTCTTAGGGTGTGTCATTCAGGTTCCGGTTCTTCATCCTTAAGCTTAACATATCACCACTCCCCTATAGGTTCTAAGGCTGCATACTTCTTTAGTTTAGAAATGAGGCATTGTCACTTGTTCGATGTACTTTTCTTTCTATACTTATGCTCATATCCAATACTTTAAAAGAAATAGATAAATTGAATTTTTATTTACATTAGAAAGGAAATGAATCTTGCCCCTTTTTTTCTTGAACATAGATAACATCTTTCATTTTTCTTAGATACTATCCTCTACTTAATTGGGTCAGCCTGGGCTTTGGAAATTTTTTTTTTTTGTCTCAAATTGTCAGTTGTTGACCAACTAGACTTTCTTCCATCCCTTACTCTAGTGTGACATTTTTTAGGAACTTGTTTTCAATGGTCGATTGGTTTTTGTCATCCTCTTATAGTCAGCCTACTCTCCTTGACTTGGCTTAGGCTTTTGAATGTCCATTGACCTTAATCTCTAAGATTTACAAACCCACAGATGTCATTCATTATGTACTCCTTGGGTAGTTTTTCTTGGTTAGTAAGGTATTGAGATAAGGCTAGATTAGTCCTCCTAATTTTAGCATACGATTCAATTTTCTCCCTTTTCATTTGCTTTTATTTCTTTCTTTTTTCTATTTTTCTAGCAATCTCAATCCTCTTTTGAGGATCCAAGGTTTGCAAACTCACAGATACCAACTGGTTCTTACTTTTTGAGTTCATCTCTCTTAGCTTGGTCTTTTGTATTAGATTTGTCTATCTGAGACTATGTTTTTCATTATTTATTGGAGGAGGAGGAGGAGGAGGAGGAGGAGGAGGAGGGCAGGGAGGAGGGGAGGGGGGTTGGGGGGGCGGGCGCAGTGTTGGTAATCTTTTACCTCTAGGAGGTGATTTCCTAGAGGTTATCTTTTGAGCTTTGCACTTAGTATGAGGGGTGGCTTCCTTGATGAGCTCCCAGTTACTCTTAAACTAATCACCTTAATCTTGACCTTGAATTCAAGAGGTCACCTTAGAGCTTGAGCCTAAAAGATAGGTCTAGGGCTTCCAAAGCCACTTCACATCATCACTAACTCTTCCTTCACACATAGCATCATTGCCTTCTCGAAGATCCTACCCCTAGGAGAGAATGGGGTTTGGTTTTTTTTTTAGAAAAGTTTTTCTTTAGGTGCATGGCATTCCAAGGTTCACAAAGCACTTTATCTTTAAAGTTGGTTAATTGATAAGCATTAGCAAGGTAGACACTTGTGATCATGACCTTGAATTCAAGAGGTCACCTTAGAGCTTGAGTCTAAAAGATAGGTCTAGGGCTTCCAAAGCCACTTCACATCATCACTAACTTTTCCTTCACACATAGCATCATTGCCTTCTCGAAGATCCTACCCATAGGAGAGAATGGGGTTTGGTTTTTTTTTTTAGAAAAGTTTTTATTTAGGTGCATGGCATTCCAAGGTTCACAGAGCACGTCATCTTTAAAATTGGTTAATTGATAAGCATTAGCAAGGTAGACACTTGTGCTCACATATGGTCCCTCCCAATTAAACTTTAACTTTTCTTTATCCTTAAGCGGGGTGATGCGCTTCAACACTAAGTCCCCTATCTCAAACTTATAACCAATCACCTTCTTATGGTAGAATCGGGATAGTCACTGTCAATAAGCTTGTGTCAATAACCTCATTCAAGAGGTCACCTTAGAGCTTGAGTCTAAAAGATAGGTCCAGGGCTTCCAAAGCCACTTCACATCATCACTAACTCTTCCTTCACACATAGCATGATTGCCTTCTCGAAGATCCTACCCCTAGGAGAGAATGGGGTTTGGTTTTTTTTTTTAGAAAATTTTTTCTTTAGGTGCATGGCATTCCAAGGATCACAGAGCACTTCATCTTTAAAGTTGGTTAATTGATAAGCATTAGCAAGGTAGACACTTGTGATCACATATGGTCCCTCCCAATTAGACTTTAACTTTTCTTTATCCTTAAGCGGGGTGATGCGCTTCAACACTAAGTCCCCTATCTCAAACTTATAACCAATCACCTTCTTATGGTAGAATCAGGATAGTCACTGTCAATAAGCTTGTGCATGATTAACTATCCTCAACCATCTTTCAACTAGTAGTTCAAGTTGGCTAAGAAGAAATTCTCACATCTCGGTTAGACCTAAGCCATTTTATGTTGCTATTATAAGTGATGGGATTTGAATTTCACCTCCATTCCATACATTAGTCTGAACTGGATTTAACCCATTCTGGTACATATGGAAGTAAGTAAGCCCATAGAGCCTCATTTAACTTATCCATCCAATCTGATTTTTTGGTTGGCTTCCATTGTCTTTTTAATAATCTTAATTAGAGTCTTGCTATTGGCTCCAACTTGACAATTACATTAAGAGTATTCCAGAGATGAATGGTGCAACCTAATAGAAAAATGTTTACATAAGTCTCACATTATCTATGAGAAAAATTATGGCCCATTGTTTATCACAATCATTTTTGGCATTCGAAACTAAGATAGAATATTGTGCCTAATAATTCAAACCATGCCTATGTTTGAGATAATTTTTACTATAAACAAATTTGATCAAAATATGATAAGAATTAAAACTTAAATGTTATAGAATTATGACTCAAATGTGTGTCTCAGTTGGATCTAAACCATGATTGAGTTTGACCAAAAATTGTGCTCTATTCGAACTCGAATTTAGTTTCAAACTAAATTTAGCCCAAGTAGGCTGAATGGGCTAGATATTTAGACCAAAATTTGACACAAATTTTATCCAAAATCTAGACTAAGATGAAAACATAAATTTTTGTATAAATAAATCCTTGGACCAAATAAATATTTATAAGTAGGTCCATGACCAAAATTTTCTTATAAATAAATCCCTAGGATGGAATTTTTGCAAGAAAAGCCCGTAAAAATCATAAAATTATAATTTGATCCCTAAAAAAATTTTACAAATAATTCCCTCATACTTCATGATTGATACAATCTCATGTGAACAATAATATTAATTCAAGTAGAAACTAATCCACATCTGCAACAAATCTCATCCACAACCATATAAACATATCTTTAATTCAAATTTTGAAAGGGGAATCCAATTATTTCTGTAAGTTGAATCATAATTTTGTTATCGTCTCAACTCCTATATAAGCTTCATAATCTTGTAAAACAAAGGGGGAGGAGATGAGGACCAAAGGAGATTGATCAAACAATAGAAAAGGAAATTATTCAGAGAGGATTGTGATGGATGGAAATAGAAGATTGGTAAGTCCTTATCTTTAGGTCTCTTTCTTCTATGTTTTCTTTCTCCTCTCTTCACTTCTCTTTCCCTTATAGGACCATCTTCACTCCCTATTCCCCATGCTAACCTGCTACCAACTTGCTCGAGCCCTCATGCAAACTCCACCATCCATCTACCTAAGCTCTGTCCTTTTCTAGTCCGAACCATGCCAACATGTTTGACCCCATCTCTTGGACCTTACGACTGGAGCCCCCCCACCCCTCCCCCTTTTTTGCTACTTGTGCTCATTGTCGAGAGCCTCACCATCCCCTTCAACTTCCTTTGCTTCCTCAACCTCATGAGCCACCACTTCAGTGATCTCCTACTGTAATTCTAGGCCCAACCACCCTCAATTGCCTCCATGTGCCTCGTGCTCCGGTGACCTTTAGTTGTAGATCCTTGCTCACTTTCAGGAGCAATGATGGAGAGTAAAGGAATAGCATTTTCAGTGGGAAGGAAGAGAAAATGACAAAATTAAAAAAAAAAAAGAAATAGAAAAGAAGAACAGGTGTGGGAAGAGGCAGGTGGAGAGATAAGAAAAAAAAATACAAAAAATAAGGAATTTTTACATACAATTCCCGAGATTTACTCAATGTATGAGGAAATCCCTACAATTTAGTATTTACCTACAACCTCGTTTCTTTTAAAATTTATTACTCAAAAACCCCTAATTATAATTAAATTAAAATTTTGGCAAAAATTCTTGTTTTACCCTTTGTAATATTTTAATTAACTATCAAAGTTTTTATATTTAGTTTTTTATAAGATTATTTTAATTAATTCTCATTTTCCTCTATGTCTCTTTCTCACAATTTGTTCTCCTTCAAAAGTTCTCCTAACCCCGACCGACCTACACTGGCCTTGCCCTACCCTAGCCCTATCCTCCTTCAGCGTCGCCCTCCTCTAGCCTGGATTGACCTCCTCCTCCAACCACATAACCAATCACAATAACAATTTATTTTGACTTCCAAACTTCTTATCTCTACAATTATACAAGAATTTACAGTTCAAAAATCAAACCACTCATACCTCTACATCTATGCAAGACTTGGAAAATCCAAATAAATAAAAAATATGCATTAGAGAGAGAAGCAGTGGAATATACCTATGGGTGCCCCAAATGCTCCAAGAGGTAGCGGATTGAAATTCACTCCAAGAATAGGCCCATCCTCCCTTAATGCATGCCACAACTGTGCCTCCACAGATGCAATCACTCGCATCTCCACCATTGATAGCTGTGGGGCAAGGGATGGCACCATGGGCTCTAGCATAGGCACTGATTCATAGTACTTCTTTCCCATTATTGGCTGTGACATCTTTGTTACAACCATTGCTATCACCTGTGAACCACCAACTTTCCTTAGTTATGCAAAGGATCTAAGACATGGGCTTGAGCCCCACGCTGACGTGGAGCCTACCAGCATCTCATCCTCCACCACTTGCATGGGCGCCAATGGTGCATGAGGTGCGGTGACCTCCTCATTCCTTGATTGCTTTGCTGATGGGCACTTCTAGTCCTTGAGCTTTCGATGGCAGAATAATCAAACAACCCCATATTCATTGACAACTTGGCCAGAGGAGGGTGGGGTCAGAGCAAAGCAACACTAGAGGAGGGCTGGGTTGGAGTAGGGTAGTGCCAAAGGAAAGTAGGGCCAGAGCATGGTGAGGCCAAAGTAGGTCGGTCGAGATTAGGAGATGGAGAAGAAAGCATGAGAAATATAGAGGAAAATGAGATTTAATAAAAAATCTTTATAGAAAACTAAATGTAGAAAATTTGAGGATTTAATTAAAAAATCACAAAGGATAAAAGAGAAATTTTTTATTAATTTTTTTGATTTAATGATAATTAGGGAGTTATAGATAATAAATTTCAAAAGTTGTAGGTAACTACAGAAATCACGGGGGAGGGGGTTCTAGCAAATCCCAAAAAATAAAGCGGGGCTCACGTGGGCAGTAATCTAAAAGAAGAGGAAATGGTGGAAGAATAAAAAATAATAAAAAAGGAATGTGATTTGGCTTCTAGCTAAACCAAAAAAAATCAAAAGAAAAAAAGGGACATAAGAAAAAAACTATGTTGCTATAAAAAAGAAAAAATTTGGACTCGATTTACGTACCTAAGCAAATGGTCTAGGGCCAACTGGTAGGTTCACCCAAAAATTAATTTCTAACTCAAGGCTAGTTCACGAACTTGTCTAAAGTCAAAAGGTGTAGAGCAAGCCTTCGAGCCCACACCAAAACCAATTTCTGGCAACCTGTGGGCTTACTAAAAAGTCAAATAGTTTAGAACTAGCCTACGGATTCACCTAAAAATTAATTTTTGACTCAAGACCAATTTGTGCCCTCATCTATAAATTAATTTTTTAACTCAAAGCCAGCTCACAAGCTCATCCAAAAGTCGAACAAACTAGGGCTACCCTATGGGCTTGCCCAAAAATTAATTTTTGACTTAAGACCAGAACGTAGACATGCCTAAAAGTCAAACGGTCCAAGGTCAGCCTCTGGAGTCACTTGAAACTAATTTTGTGACTCAAGCCCAGCTTGTGGATTTGCTAAAAGTCTAAATTGACTCCATGCTAACTTGTGGGCTTGCCAAAAGTCTGAAATGACTCAAGACCAACCTGCAGACTCACTAAAAATCTAAATCGACTTAAGACCAGCTT
Organism: Trichopus zeylanicus subsp. travancoricus; assembly: GCA_005019695.1. Lineage (NCBI taxonomy): Eukaryota > Viridiplantae > Streptophyta > Magnoliopsida > Dioscoreales > Dioscoreaceae > Trichopus > Trichopus zeylanicus. Next base: position 187,226 of record RXID01022576.1, read on the forward strand.
GCAGGCTCACCAAAAGTCTAAATGGACTCATGGTTAGGCCGCTAGCTCACCCTTTGTCATTATGACAGCCCAAGGGCTCTTGAACCAAAATCAATTAACATAAATTGATTAACTAAATGACTTAATCACATTGAATTTAATCTAAATCAGCTAAAGCAAATAAACTTATTAAATTGATTCGAATAAAGTACCAAATAGACCTAAAATAATCAAATTAGTGGAGTAAAACTCAAATCAAGCTAGACCTAAATCCAAATTGAGTTAATCTTGGTCAAATTGCTTTAGACCCAACCCCAATAGAGTTCAAATTGGGCCAAACCCAAATCAAGCTCAAAACAAACTTTGATTAGGTCAAATCAAGTTCAAATCAACCCTAATTAGGTCAAACCAAGTTTGAACCAAACCCTAATTAGGTAGAACCAAGTTCAAACTAAATCATAATCAGGTCAAACCAAGTTCAAACCAAATTCTAGTTGGGTTAAACCATATTCAAAGTAAACTCTAATTGGTTCAAACCAAACCCTGAATGGGTCAAATTGAGTTTGAACGAAAACCTAATTAGGTCAAACCAAGTTCGAATGGATCACTAATTTGGTCAAACCAAATTTGAACAAAATCCTAAATGGGTTTAACCAAGTTTGAACTAAACCCTAATTGTGTTAAATCAAATTTGAATTAAAAACTAATTTGGGTCAAACAAATTCAAACCAAACCCAAATTAGGTAAAACCAAACTCAAATTTGAATAGAATCTAGGTTGAACCTAAACCAAAATTAGCTCAAGCTTGAACCTAAACCAGGTCACCCCTGAACCAAAACAAGGTCAAACCTAAACCAAAGCTAGGTCACACTAGAACCAAAACTAGGTCGAATCTGAATCAAAAGTAGAACCAAGTTGAACCTAAACCAAAACTAGGTCAATCCTAAACAAAAATCAAAACTATCAAACCTAAATCGAAACTAAGTTAAACCAAACCAACTTGAATGTGAACCCAAGCCCAACATGGTTCGAGCCCAAACCCATCAATAGGTTGAACCGAGATTCAATAGGAACCCAATCAAGGTCAGATCCAAGACTTATTAAGGATCTAATAAGAATCTAATCTGGGATAGATCCAAGATCCAATGAGGATTCATCAAGAACCCATCAAGGGTTGGATCAAGACTCAATAAGGATCCAATAAGAAACCATTAAGGGTTGGATCCAAGATCCATTAAGGATCCAATAAGCATCTAATCAGGGTCTGATCCAAGGTCCATTAAGGATCCAATGAGAACCCAACAAGTTCTAAATCCAAGATCCATCAAGGGTCCAACTAGAATCCATTAAGGTTGGATCCAAGATCCAATAAGGATCTAACAAAAATCCAATCGATGTTGGATCGAAGATCCATTAAGGATCCAATTAGAATCTATTAAGGGTTGAATCCAAGATCTTTTAATAATCCATCAAGAACCCATTAAGTGTTGGATCTAAGATCCATTAGGGATCCAACAAGAACCCATTAATGGTTGGATCCAACATCCATTAAGCATCCAATAAGAGCTTGACAAGGGTTGGATCCAACATTCAGTAAGGACCAAGGCCAAGACTTGAACGTAAGGTCAAATCAGACCCAAATCAAATCAAATCAGACTTGATCAAAATCAAGTTATGAATATTAAACTAAATCAAATCAAAATTAAGTTCTAAATATCGATCTAAATCAAATCAAATTCAAATTAAGATTACGCTTTGAACATGGAATTGGATCAAATCAGACTTGAATAGAAATCAAGTTTTGGATATCAAACTGAGTCAAATTAGAACTAAATCAAAATCAAGTTTGAATTTCAAACCTAACCAAATCAGACTTGACCTAAAATCAAGTTTGGGGTGAGTCAATTTCAAATAAATTAGGGTTAGTTGACAATGAGCTTAAAGCCATCAATGACACCTCAAATACTAATTGACACAAGCAAAGATAAATTGTCAATTATCAAATCAAAGATGATTCACACAAGGCAAGGCCAATAATTATTCTTTCAAATTAAACCAAATTAAGGCAAACTTGAACTCACTTAGTCAGTCAATCAAATGTCATGCTAAAAAGGAGTCAACTGACAATAAGCATAAAACTATTGGCCATGCTTCAAATTCAACCAATATAAGTTCAAAGCCATTGGTGATGCTCTAAAACCTAATCGACAACATGCCAAAGAAGCTATTGATTATTAATTTAGAAATGGTCAGCATAAGCTAAGATCACTAACCATTTTCAAGCTGAACTAAAGGCAGACTTGAACTTAGTCAATCAGCCAAATGCCTTCTCCAAAAGAAGTCAACTGATGATAAGTATAAAGCCATTAGTCACACTTCAAGCTTGATTGACATAAGCTTAAAGCCATCAGTGACACTTCAAATCTAATTAACAATAAACTAAGAGACCATCGATTTTCAAATTAGAAATGATTAGCATAAACTAAGCTCACTAGTCATTCTCTTAAATCAAAGATCAAAAGAGCTAACTAATAATAAGTAGAAAGCTATCGATGAAACTTAAGATCTTAATGAAGTCAACTGACACACGCCAAGACAATAAGTCACATCCTAAAATCAAGCAAAATTATCAACATCCACCAAGGATCAAAACAAACATCTATTCGAGTAAGACTCCACATGATGAGGTGTATGGGAATAGGGCATGCCCTTACTTAAGCCATGTACCTTTTCTCAAATCAATCAAATTGCACTTTCTTCTCTTCATGTCTTTATTTTTATTAGCTAGGTTTATCACTCTAAGTAGTTCTTGATAATTGTCAGGGTAATTAATAATAAGAGCTTGTGTCTGCTGAAAGTCATGTTCCCATAACACATAATTGTGTATTCAAATAATCTCAAAGTTCATTTTTTTTATTTTGATATTACTTCTAAAATTCTTTAGCTATGCTAGGTGGTTGATTTTGGCTCTACAAACCACTTCTTTGAGCCCTTAAAATATTTAGTTTTAATCTATTTAATGAAATACTTGGTTGTAGTTAGGATGAAACCTTTTTGCCTCTAGTGGTGTTTTCTATAAATGGCCTAACCATATCAATGGCCCATATCAAGAATGGACATAGTATATAGAGTATGGAAGGAGGATGCAAGAGCATGGATATTGTCAGCACAGATATGGCATTATTAGCATCTCCATGTGAAGTTCCATAGTTCTTCTCTATTGTAGGCCATTAGTACCCCATCCTGATGATCTTTTTGGCCAGCATTTGTGCATCAACATGGCCTCCACATACTCCTACATGAGCTTCCTCGAGGATTTGGGTAGACTCCTTCTTCTCTAGGCATCTTAGTAGCATTAAATGAAATTTTGTAAAGGGTGACATCTAGGATCACATATCAGGCTACCATCCTATGAACTGCTTCACAATCATCTCTAATGACATCTAGGAAAAATTTCTTTCCTAAAAATATTTTTACATCATGAAATCAAGGGTTCCCATCATCATAGATATTTACCAGCACCATGAGGATGTGGGCTACAACTTTAGGGTTGTGTGACTCTTTCCATCTTCAAATAGCTTCACTTGATTATTAGTTGTGGGTTCTTATGAAGAAGGATTAGGTCTTGTAGGATACTAAAGGTGCTATAAAATGTTGGTCTGAATGAGGACAAGGCATATGCTAGCATGTTGCTGGTTCTCAGGATATAGGCAATAGTAACCTTTTCAAATTCCTTAGCCAAGAAGAAGGCTATGTTTTGATATTATGAAAGCTTGGCATCTTCAGTGTAATATTGGTCTAAAACATGTAGGATAATAAGCTTTTAACCCCCTTTAACCTTGAGGTACTTGACTCCCATAGAAAACACTAGATGCATGCTAGTTATATAAGAGCCTCGTACTTAGCTAGATTGCTAGTGTAGAAAAATTCAAGCCAATATGCTCAAGGCATGAAAACTTCATCAAGCATGAATAGAATAATGCCTATTCCTTAACTTGCTTGGTTTGGGGCACCATCAAAATGTAAGGTCCATGTCTTGGGAGGGTCCACCTCAAAAATTACCAAGATCAACTCATCAAGGAACAACTCTTGAGTTGAGTTCATGGTAGATAATGGGACATTGATGAATTGATCAACTATAGCTTGCTCCTTGACTATCTTGTTGATTATGAACTAGAGGTCAAGTTTAGCTAGGAGCATCAGCCATCTTGTCACTCACCCTGACAACACAAGCTTCTCAAATGTGAACTTGATCAAATCCATCTAAGCCAAGATGAGTACCTTGTGAGCCATAAAATAATACCTTAGCTTTTGGGAGGCCTAAACTACAGCCAAACAAGTCTTCTCAATCTTTAAATGCTTATTCTTGTATTCCAATATGGTTTGGTTGAGGTAGTATAACACCCTTTCTTGCTTGCCTTCATCTGCCTATGCCAATATGATGCTAATTGACTCCGTGGTGATAGCAACATACAAGATTAGTGGCTACCTTGATATTGGCACCATGAGGATTGGTGGCTTGGGAAGGGTACTTCTTGTGTTTTGGCACTCTAGGGTCCATTCAAACTAAGCTCCTCCTTTAATCATCATGTAAAACTGGTGATATTTTTCAATGTGTTGAGATATAAACCTTTAAATGTGTGGCATTTCTACAATGCCTCATTCTTTAGTTGGATCAACTTTAATTCCTCTACTAGTTACCAAGAAACCAAGCAATTTGCTCGATGAGACCCCAAACATGCACTTCTTTAGGTTTATTCTTAGCTAATGTTCTCATGATCAACAAAGACATGTCTCTCCCTAGTTTGGGATTTGACTAGAATGTCATCAACAAATACTTCCATGTAGTCATTGATCATGTCATGGAATATTGTTGTCATAGCCCATTGGTATGTTGCCCGAGCATTCTTTAGTCCAAATGGCGTAACCACATACTAGTAAGTCCCCCAAGGAGTAGTAAATAAAGTATTCTCTTCATCTTCTTGTGTAAGGCATATTTGATAGTATTTCGAATATCCATCCATGAAGGACAACATTTCATGTTCATAAGTATTTTCTACTAGAGTGTTAATGTGAGGTAGGGGGAAATCATCTTTCAGACAAGCCTTATTCAAGTATTTGAAATCAATGCACACTCATACTCTGCTATCCTTTCTCTTGACTAAAACAATATTTTCCACCCACTTGGATAGAGGACTATAGGTATGAATTTAGCTTTGTGGAGCTTATCGATTTTCATCTTCACCTTAAGCATAATGTTTAAATGTAATCATCTCAACTTCTGCTTTCTTGGCCTCGTGTCATCCTCCAATCTCATCTTGTGTTTCACCAACTCTCTATCTAATTATAGCATCTCCTCATATGTCAAACACATCTTTGTATTCCATGAGGGTTGAGATCATCTGAGCTTTTTTACTTGGTAGGTTTGTAATGAAGAATTAGCTTGTGGTTCTCAAACAACCCTATATTGACTTCCTTAATTAATTCTACGATTTCAATTGTCTCCTTATTGAACGTTGTGAGTGCCTTCATAAAATCATTGAGTACATCATTTTCATCTTCCTCTTTTTCGATCTCATATACTCTAAATAGGTCTTCATGTGGCCTCTTGTGTGAATTAGGGAGGGGTTCATCAAGGTAGAATAAATTCTTCTTTTGCCCTAGGTTCTCAAGAGGTAGCTGACCTATTTCAAATGTGTTAAGCATTTTATATTATGGAATGTAAGTATAAAAATTTTCTAAATCTAGCCTACTATAATATTTTAATAAAAATGGAGAAAAAAAAATCTAAACTACAAGGTCTATCATCCTTTGGGGGAGGACAAGGTGCCCCTTGTTGACATGAGGGCGTGCTCCACTTTGGGTGAGGGGGTGGATCACCCTCTTCAATCAAGAATAGTTGGTCAATCTCACTTATGATGCTTTGGAGGTTGTTAGCTTCACCATGTAGGTTAATAGAAGGGATTGTAGGGGCATGCTCAATTTTCCAACTCTGAAGTGTAATTTGAGCATCTAGATTAGAGGTGGATGTTGATTTGAGCTTTTGAAGTGGTAAAGGGGATGATCCTTCTTCTTGCATTCCGTCAATGAGCTGAGACCCTCCCTTCCCCTTAGAACCCCTTCAAAAAGTGGTTCAAGATCTCCTTGGTTTCTCCTGCCAAGCCCTTGACTAGGTTGGTAGTTGATCTTGAGCATCATTTCCTATGGCTTATCGAGGTGAGGTGCGTTAGAAGTTAAGTAATAAAGGCTTGGATTTAAGGGACATGGAGAAGAGGTTGTTTCTTGTGCAGCTTGAGCTAGGAAGAGCACAGAGATTATTTTTCATGGTTACAGTAAGAATTTATGAAGATTGGATTGAGCTTATGTTTAGTTTGAATGGGATAAGGTTTTCTGGGAGTTGGCAAAAGGATATGGAGTGTAGCATGGAGGGAAGGCTCTCTTGTCTAAGCCATAATGGTGGGTACCTCACAAATCACTTGGCAGTCTCTATTGCGAGCTATTTATTCACCATGGATCTTGATGATAGTGCACTTGTGAGGAAATTTCAAGCACTGGTGATGGGTTGATGAAATTTCTCTCATGTCTCTAACCAACACCTTCCAAAAATGAGGTTGTAATATGAGGGAATATCAACCACATGAAAATCTATCTCGATCATCTTAGGACCATAGGTGATAGGTAAATGAATCCTCCCTTAGTACTTTTTCTTTGAGTTATGCCACGCCATTATGTTGATGTCAAATTCCATTAGTCGGTCCTTTGGAATGTTCATTGCTTTTAGGATGAATAGTGTATAAATGTTCAGTGATGCTCCATGTCCGTGAGCATTATGTTGACCATTGCACTACTAATTTGAATGGTTATATAAAGTGGCTCATCCCTCAACTCCTTCTCATGAAGGTTTCAGCAAGAAAAGGTTATATTAGGGTTTTACAAAATACCTTTACAAATGGTTGCTACCCTTGAGCTTTGCCTCACTAAAAGTTTTAAACAATACCTCTCTATGTCTAGGAGAATCAGTTATGAGTTTTGACATGAAAATTTTAGGGTCTTAGCTAGTTGTTCTAAAATATTATACTCTTTCTCTATCTCAACCCCCCTTTTGTAGGTTTAGGTTCTTGGCTAGTTACAAGGATTATCCTATTAGTCTATTTGCCTTGGTTCCCAATAGGTGCAACCTAATTATTGTTGTTTATATTATTTCCCTTTTAAATAATTCTCATATAGGGATGAATCTTTGTTTACTATTTTAAGGGATCATAATCATCATCCTCCAAATCATATCCATTATTGGTATTATTGTAGGTATAGAAAGTCCCTACATGGCCATCAATCTTAGGTTCATATTTGAAAGTTCATATTTTTTTGAGAAAGTCCTTATGAAGGAGAAAACCTTTCCAAGGATCCTTTACTTTCTAGATGAGTTATTTAGGATGTGATTTAATTAATTTAGGAATAGTTTGCTCAGAAATCAACTCTTCATTTAGCTTAAGAGTGTCTTTGCAAAGGAGAAAGACTTCCCAGGGATCCTCTACTTCCTAGTTAATGTATCTCATTTGGAGTATAGAAATAGTTTGCACACAGTTCACATTATTATTATTGTAAGATAGAAGTGGATTACTTATAATAGTCATATTTTTTACCCTTCCCCTATTACATAATTTTGAATCAGTTCTCAATCTATTACATTTTAATTACTCAAGTCATAAATTACATCTTTTATAGTGTAACATTATTCAAGAGTGTGCCCAAGTATCCTGTGAAAGGGATAGTACTAGGAGTAGTCTACATCTAGGGGTAAGAGTCTTGGTTCAAGGAGTTGGTTGTAATAATTATCTAAGAGGGTTGTGAATGTGTTAGAGATGGATTCAGGTAATGAAGGATAGCTCTACCATCATGGGTCATGGTGGAATTGGGTGCTAGGAGGTGGACCACGTGATACACAATTATTTGGTGGAGGTACATTTCAATACTTGAAGGAAGATTTAGGGTTTTGAGCTGATTGGGGCTGTGGTCATGGAAGCTTAATAAGGGATTGAATTTCTTGGAGGTTCAAGTTGGGTTGGAGGTTGATAAGAAGTGGGTGGTGGAGGTTGATATGCAACTTGAGGAGTTGGAGGTTGACATGGAACTAGGGGTTGGTAAGAAGCTGGAGGCAAAAGCTAGCAATGAGCACAAGGATGTGTCCTTGTATACCCACCAGTCTTCAAGACTTAAACTTAATTAACTTGGGCCTTGCTTCCTCCATGAATGGTTCCCTCAACTGCCCTTTTTGTTGCCTTCTTAGAGAATCTCATCAGCTTGTGCACTATGCTCTCGTATAAACATTTTCATACATGCACTATCTAATACAAGATGTTCAAAGAGTAAATGTTAGAAGGCAATAAACAAACTTTATGAGTAGGTAATATACTTTCAATTAAAAGACTATTTTAGTACTTCTCTGTGAAAGGGATCTAAGCCCTTATGGTTTTTCCCCTCCAATAGTTGGGATAGTCAATGAAGATTTCACTAGCCTGGATCTTTTCAAATGTCAGCTTGATGATATTTGGAGTGTGGCCACCTAGTATGCATAGCATTGCTGAGATGTAGAGAAAATCATCTCAAGAGATTGCAACTTGTCCTAAGAAAGACCAAAAAGCCAGCTGAGGGTAGTTAAGCACAATGACTTCTAGAATAGGTGGAGCATTAGTGGTTCATTAGCTCGATATGCTTACACAGAAAAAACCAGCGATATGATGTTTTGGGTCTATTGTCCTATCGTATAGACAAAATCTTGGCTTATTAAAGCCAATAGAGAAGTTGACAATGGGGAGCCAGACATCAGTTACTACCAGAGTAGCAACATGTTAGAATTTATGTGACAAAAACTTCATGAGAAGCTAAGACACTTGTTTCTCAATCAACTCAGATGGTGTAGGCTACTACTAAATGGTTTATTTATGGGCATGAAATTTATAGTGCCACCACATGATGGGGATGCAGAAGGTTCCCTTCTAATGGTCAATTGATTCCCAACATAAAATTAGCTATTCTAATAAGACTCCATTTCTAACTAACAAAATTCATAAGCTCAGAAAAATCAAGATTTTGTACTTCAAAAATCTTGTTAGACATGGTTGGTAAATAATTTATGTTGATTTTGGGGTTTAACTTTGGATTATTATCATTTTTCAACTTGTATGGTGCTCTTCTATTCCTAAGATGGTATTCCAAGTGTTCCTTGATCTTCAAGTTCACACAACAACTATCTTTGAAAAAAATATTACAATTAGCCTACAAGTTGTAATCCCCATGACCACAATAGGCTCTCCCACAGTGAGCTCCTACTTGTATAAATAACTGTGTTCTAAGTTTGCATGAGTCTTTGGGCTAGCACGAGGGTTGTGGGGACTTTCATTTGGACCACTAGTCCATTGACCCACTACTCACACCTAGAGGGGTGCAATCCAGTAGCCTTATTATGAGAAAATGAGCATAGCTCATCTCCTTTTGAGGTGGGAGTTATGGAGGTCTAGCCAAGTAGTGCGTGACCCTGGATCTCACCTCTATGTCTAAAGCACCACCACTTTTAGCTGGATGGTATTTAAACATAGAGGATCCACAAGGCCTCTACTCGACTAGGGTTAGCTTGAATCCAAGATTTTTCTCATAATTATTTTTTGTTGACTCAATAAAGAAGTTGAAAGTAAATAATCTTTGAGCACTTCATAAACATTTAGAAATAGAGAATTGAAAAATCCTTTTTTTCTCAAATAAGGCAAATGTGAAAAATAAACCTAGCATTAGAAGATCCCATTGTGATTGCCATTTTGTAGGTCTATCTAGTCAGCTATGGTTTGATTTTGGTTTTGAGCTATATAGTGAGTCAATTCTTAAGCTTGATTTGATTCAACTACTTTTTGGTGCTTGCACTTTCCTTGATAATGTGCATGCCTGACCTACAAAATATGTGAGGTCCATATGAAGGTTATGGGAGCCTCATCACTAGGTGTGGATTACACCTAGCCTAGTGGCCTTACCTTTTGATTTACCTACAATGAAAGAGAAAAAAAGGTAAATTCGTGGGTTTCTTGGGTAACACATCCAACTCATGAGAATAGATGAAATCATAAAAAGAAAATGAGCCTAAAACTTGCCACATCGACAAGGGAGGGCTTGAAGGTCCCTCCCTACCTACTTTTTATGTTTAAGGATTAATTTTAAAATACAATGTAATAAAAGAAACTAAAATTTTAATTTAAATTCACGAAATGGAATAAAAAAAATGAGAAAGACAAAAACGAGGTTGGAGAGATGTAGCCTATATCACCAAAAGAGGATGGTGATTGAATGCCAATTTTGCAGTCAAAATTTTGACATTGACAAGGAATTTGACTTTGAATCTCAGTAAAGTTTCATGATCATTGTAGAACTCCTTCTTCTTCATCAAAACACCGAGAACTTCTCCCACAAGATAATAATTTCTAGTATAATTTTCTCTCTAATTTTTTGGGTTTTTTGTTAATGGAAATGGGTGGTATTTATAGATTGAATAGAGAGCTATTTAAGAGAGATTTTGCCTACTAATTTTGGTTGATTTTTGAATTAATTGTAGGTGTGTGATTGCAAGTAAAAGGCATAGAGATTAAGTGGTGGAGATTGTGCCAATGTCATCAATCCATACTAAAGAAAACTTAGATAAATGTTTGGAAGGGGTTGGCACCCTAAATTATAGGTGCCAAAATACTAGCACCCATGCCAAAATGGAGGTGCCAACATCCTAGTGCCCCAAATTCTAGGCACCCAAAAATTTGAATTTTAAAATTTCAAATTTCGAATTTCTAGTGCATTTTCTTGCGTAGTTTTTTACCCATTTTTTGTTTGTTTTTCAGCTTGATTTTTCATGAATTCCAACCAATTTTTCCTAGTGCACTTTTTACATAAAAGTCTAGATTTTTAATCACATAGCAAATAAATAAGTTTGTTTTAACACAATTTTGCAATGGCCTTTAAAACATCAAGTTCAAGATAGTTTGCAGAAGAAAATATGAATTTTTGTAAATAAACTCTCTACATGTGAATAGGCCTTTAAAATTTATAAAATTATGATCAAACCTGATTTTAAATATTAAACCCATTTTTTTCATAAAGGCAAATACAAGGCAATTGAAAATGTGAGAAAGCCGATTGGGACATGGTACTTTTGTAAATAAAACTCTCAAAACTTGTGGCATTGATAAGGGTTTGAACCATAGGATTTGGTTGATTGGGTCAGGTTGAGCCTTCATGTTTAGGATTTAAAACACCGAAAACACAGGTATCTACACCAACAATAAGCAAAAAGTTATGAACAATACTTCAAGATCAAGTATGATTAGCCAACACATAGCAAGGCAGTTAGCAATACCCTAAAATCAAGCAAAGTTATTAGCATCTATCAAAGACAAAACCAGGTGCATGGGAGTGGGGTAGTGGGCGAGCATGAAATTTTCTTTCTAATGTTATTTTATTTTCTATCTTACATTATGAATTAAATCATTTAAATAGTAAAGTGATTGTATACCTTTGCTTAAGCCATGTGACCCCAAATTTTGGATTAATCAAATCATGGTTTTCTTTCTTTTTGTCTCTGTTTTATTAGCTAGGTTTTTTTATTTTAGGAAGCTCTTGGGAATTGTCTAAATAACTAACAACTAAGGCTTATGCTTGGTTGAAGTCATGTTCTTACAATATCTAATAGTGCACTAAAACAAAATTATCGGTGACACTTCAAAGCTAGAACTAAGACAAGTTTGAATAAAACTCTAAATCGAGTCAAAAAATATTTGAACCAAACCATAATAAGTTTAAATAGAACTCTAAATTGTGTCAAATAATATTCAAACTAAACCAGCACAAGTTTGAGTTGAATCCCTAACCGCATTCAAACTAAACCACAACAAGTTTGAATAAAACTCCAATTGAGTTAAACTACACTAGAAATAAATCAAAACAAATTTGAATTGAATTCTAATAGAATCAAGACATCCTTGAATCAAATCAAAATGAATTCAAATCAAATTTAAACTAAACACACATCTGGTCAAGCCCAATTTGAACCAAGTCCCAACCAGGTCAAGCCAAGTTTGAATCGAGTTCCACATCGGGTCAAACCAAGTTCGAACCAAGTCCCAACTAGGCCAAGGCTAGTTCAACCTGAACTCTAATCAAGTCAAATCGAGCTCAAATTCAAATTCAAACTAGGTTTGAACCAAGCTCTAATTGGCTTAAACCAAGTTCAAACCAAATCCAAATTGGGTCAAGACAAACTTAAAACTAGAATAGGTCAAACCTAAACCATCATAGGCCAAACTAAATTGAAACCAAGTTGAATCAAACCAACTTGAACTTGAAACTCAAGTTCATTTAGATTCATTCCCAAACCCAACAAGGGTTCAATGTGGGTCGAACCTAGACCAAATAATGGGTTGAACCTATGTCCATCAAGAAACCAATCAGGGTTGGATCTGAAATTAAGTTAGGGTTAGTTGACAACAAGGTCAAAGTCATCGATGATACCTCAAACTTAATCAACAACATGCTAGTAAAGCCATTGATTATTAAATCAAAAGAAGTTAATTGCTAAAATACTCAAAGCTATTGGTCACACTTCAAACCTATACTATCCTCCATAAGCTGGTGGGAACACTATTAAATCAAAAGAAGTTAATTACTGAAATGCTCAAAATTATCGGCCACACTTCAAAGCTATACCCAACCCTATAAGCTATTGGTGACACTATCAAACCGAAAGAATTTAATTGCCAATATGCTCAAAGCTATCAGCCATACTTCAAAGTTATACCCAACCTCATAACTATTAGTGATGCTATCAAACTAAAAGAAGTTAATTGTTAATACGCTCAAAGCTTTGAGCCACCCTTCAAACTTATACCTAACTCCATAAGGTGTTGGTGATGCTATCAAATCAAAGGAAATTAATTATCAAAAATACTCAAAGCTAATAATCACATTTCAAAGCTGTACCCAACTTTATAAGGTGTTGGTAATGCTATCAAACTAAAGGAAGTCAATTGCCAAAACACTCAAAGTTATTGGCCACACTTCAAAGCTATACCTAACCTCATAAGTTGTTGGTGATTCTATCAAACTAAAAGAATTTAATTGTTGATATGTTCAAAGCTATTGGCCACACTTTAAAGCTACACACAACCCCATAAGGTATTGCTGATGCTCTCAAACTAAAAGAAGTTAATTGCCAATACACTCAAATATGTTGGCCACACTACAAAGCTATACCCAACTCCATAATGTGTTGGTGATGCTATCATGACTTATTGGAAGTTAATATAGGATCTCCCACACCCCCCCCCCTCCCTGCTCAAAAGTGGCTGAACAAGGATCTTTCACAACTCATTATGCGAATGCAATGGAAAGGTAACCCTTTAGTTTGCTTCTAAGTTGATCATTTACAAGGCTAACCATCATTTTTGTATCTCATTCAACTAATAGATGTTCTACAAGAGGTCATTGAGAGGCTCTCCAAGTTTAAAAAGATGGCTTTTCAAGTTGTTGACATTGAGATAGATGCATTGAGTGACTTGAAGAGATCAAGGGAGTAGGTGAACCAACTCATAATTGAGTTGGCTTCTTCTTAACAATAGGCAAGAGCTATGGAGGCTTGGGAGGCTGCTTTGAGATCTAAACTCTCACAAACTGAAGAACAAGCTAGTCTAGCCATTTTGGAATTCTAACATAACACTGAATTCTAATTTCTTTTTATAAATTCTTAGAGGAATAGCATGGCAAAATTATAGTCTTCTGTCGTATATCATTAAGAGCTTTCTACCTGCAAAGCCATGAGGATTCTACAAGGCTATTGCAAATACAACTTGCTAGAGCCTACACCCCTTTTAGAGTGCTACCGACTCGCTTGCATTATGGGCTAGCTTGACCAGTGGATTGTCTCTAACTATGATTTTACCATACCTACTAGAGGAAATAAAAGAAGGAAAACTCTAGCTCTTTTACCTCTCGAGTGTGAAATGTAGCATTGCTACTGATATACACCCAAACTAAACCTTATTGAAGCATTGTAGAAGGAATCTCAATCAAAGCACCATGCATTAAAGCATGATCGAGTCTAGTGAGGTATAAGTTGAGCTTTATCTAAATGAATCCTCTCTGAGCTCTAAGTTATCAAGAGCATATCTACAAGAAAAATGAAGCCACTACCCAGTAGGGCATTTCCTAGTGAAACTCACTCTGACATCCAAGTTAGATGGAGTTTTAGGATCAATCCAAGAGTGTAAAGGGTACCTAAGATGCTGGAGATCCATCTTGCATTATTTACCTTCTATGGAGATGACTATCTATCCTATAAGCCAGTAGATTGTGGATAGAGGAGGCTATTTCCATGGCTCACTTGCATTTTTCTCCCTATTCTCTTGAGGTAGAAGAGACCCACTTTCCCTCTCATGGAGTGAATCTTCATAGCCATTGGCTGAATCATAATTTCGAAGAGTTTTTGGGGTAGTAAGGGGGTATTCATACTCCTACGATGCCTCTTGTTGCCATATAGCAGTTGGTGGTGCAATGCATGATTTAGTATTTGTTGGGAGCATAGTGAGGAGAACACTTTCGAAGGATAAGGTGACAACACCAAATTATGAAACTCAGAAGATACAATCCTAAATGGTGTGCTACTTGTGGAATCATGGTCGACCACCTCAAATAGCTAAGGAAAACAATCTTGAAGCAAAATTATTAGAAACTTCCTAAAATAAGAGAGGTAACTAATACAAGAACAAAGAGAAGAGATAGAAAATATGTTTTATTATATCGATTAAGGCCTGTTGGAAGTCATGTTCCCATAACAGCTAAATGCACATTCAAACCACCCTCAAAAATTTATTTGTTATTTTTTAGATTGCTCCTCAAGGTCTATAGCTACCCTGGGTGGTTGATTTTAAATCCATAAATTCTAGCATACTTGGTGGGATATGACTTCTCCTCCAAGCATAGAAGCCTAAACAATGTAATAGAGATGCTAATAAGAAAGAATTACAATTAAAAACTAATCAATTGTGTTCTATTTTTCAAAAAAAAGCATCAAATAGCATCAACAAAGAACATCTCTACCTTAACATACACCATCATCTTGGGAGAAGGATCAGTTGTGCATCTACCTCAATCGATGATCATCACAAGAACAATTGAAGCTCAAATCGAGTTTGGAACCATCTTTGAGGTCATCCAGTTCAAAAGGGAACCTAATAGTCCACCAAAACTAATGTTGAAATCATATGAGGTGAGTCTAATTCTTGCCTTCCATCAAAGGAAAAGAAGCCCAATATCATCATTCCCAAAAAGAGGAGTCAATCTAATGAAGATCCAGAAGCTATGCCTCAATATGTAAAGGCATCCATCTTTTAGAAGTTAGGTACAAAGTAAAGCTCAATCTTCAATCACATTTGCCCCAATCCCAATAAGGAGTAGCCTAAAGGCAAGTCCAAATATATGCATGGATGAAGGACTCATATGACTATCACAAGCAAGGGAAAGGCTATTGAAATTTTTAGCTGACTTGGGAAGTCTGCCCCTCAAATGATGACAGTCAACATCATTCCAATCTTTAACTCTTTTTCTCCATTATATAATTTAGAAAAGGAGAAAAGTAAGTCAAAGAAGGCACAGTCTCACCTCAAGGCTACAGATAGGGGGCGAATAGCTAAACAAATAACAAAAGCCACCATAAGGCTACAACCCAGCTTGAGACCACAAAAGAGAGACCATCAACACTATTAGAGTCATTTCTTATCATGAATCTACAAAGGACTGTGAGCCCACACCTCAGGCCACCAACTGCTAAAGAAAACTCCACGAATAAGACTTACAAAGAAAGAGGTTTAGAAAGAAAAAGCCCTCATGAGCCAATCTTTCTTACCATGTCAAAGAGAAAGTGTCACTACTTGTTCCATGAGTTGCCTTTTGAATGAGGCAACTCGGCTGATGGAAGAAGTTAGCCTTGACCCAAAATACATTAGGCCCAGACCTGATCCTAAAAATGTGGACTATCATGTTTTGACAAAATCCTTAGTCATAATTGAAAGCTCTAATGAGGAAATGACCGTAGAAGCACTACGAGAATAGCTAAGATACCAAGGGAAAAAGAAAGATGAAGCTCAGAAGAAGGTCATGAAGTTGATGAAGATGATATTACAAATAAGGCAAAAGCTCAACAAGCTGGAGTGAGCTCAATAGTCATCTCAAGCTATGGAGGTGGCAAAAGATGCACCTCTTGTAGATGAAATCTATAAAAAAGTAGGTCCTTCACAAGCACCTTCTCCACCAACAAGGGATATCTAATTCTCGATCTCATGGATCCCTAATAACATGGAATTGCCAATATACATATAATAGCAAGTGTAACGAATGGTGGTTTCACAACTAAGATAAGAAAGTGACATGAGTATGATAAATGATATAGACAAACTTTACCCTAATCATAACAATCGTGTGCCATATCCTAGGGGTTATATAGTACCTAGCTTCAAATAATTTAATGGCATGAGTAACCCTGAAAAACACATAGCTTATTTCATGGCTCTATGTGGGGATTCAAGTAATAACCCCTTATTGCTACTCTGCCAATTTTCAGCAAACTAAACAGGGGATGGCATTTGAGTGGTATGCCAGTTTACAACCAAAATCCATACAAACTTAATTGCAAATAAAAGAGGCTTTCCAATCTGATTTGGAGAAGTTAGCAATAAGTTGACTATTGCAAACTTGATTTCAACACCATGACATGACAATGAATCAAGGTTAGATTATATCATATGGTGGGGAAATCTCAATATTAAATGTGAATAATCCATGAGCTAGTTTGAGGTTGTAAATCTAGTCCTTGGAAATATAAGGATTAGATAGCACTTATTCTATCTATATTTTTTAAGACCTTATTATGCAGATCAAGAAGTTGGAGAGGATTGGTCCACTAGCCTTAGCTAGTTCACAAAATTTCAAACTAGAGAAAGATAAGACAAGGATCATTCTAAAAATCCTCCAACAAATGAGCAAAAAAACCTACAAATCCCACCATGAATAGAGGTAATTCTTAAAAACTACCAACTTTTGGAAGAGATGGGGAAGTAGAACCATCCAACGATTTCCAATAGAAACTCAGAAAGAAATACTATTTCAAAAGAGAGAGGGTAGGCAAAATCTTCAGGAATGCTCTGAAATTAGACCTCAAACTACCAGAATTTAGAAGGAGAATGAGGCCAAAAAAAAGGATCATCCAAATTATTATCCTTATTAGAGGATCTTGGGACATACCATTAAATACTATTATGTGTTTAAGGATTAGATTGAAAGAAAAAACCAAAGCACAAACTGACTCTCCCAAAGTCAGCCTTGTTTGAGATACTTACTGAATAGATCAACTATATTACTGTGTTCAAGACATATGAACCACTTTCTGGACTCCTTTTGGGGAGGAGGAGCAAAATACACCTGAACAAGAGCACATGTGGGAGATCTATATTTATAAAAGGCTGAAAAAACTGATAAAGAAAATAGCTAAAAACCCTAAAAGCCTAGGATGGTGATAAGGAAAGCTTTATCAGAATAAGCTTCCCCACCTACTCAAAACATTAGCAAGAAAAAGAATATAAATAAGAAAAGGAAACTAGTTCAACCATAAGGGTACACCATTGAGAAAGGATAAATGCAAGTTCAAACTAATCCAATAGTTCAAACTAGTTCCTCCCTAGTAAACTTAGAGCTTTTCTTAAAGGCTCTAACATCGAGAATGGGAAAGAGGAGCTTCTAGTGGCAATATGTGCTACCATTATCACTATTGGAAGCTCATAATCGAGCCAATCATTGGGGTCATCTCATCACTCTAATGATGCTGAAATTTAGAGCACTAGGTGGGAAGAAAGATAAATTCATTGAGCAAATCACTAATGAAATAAAGATTCCCAAGGGTCTCCTAGTGTGGCTATCACCAAGATGGCTATATTAAAGAGTGGTTCCCCCATGAATGTGATTATGGTATGATCAAACTTTAGCTAGATATTGTGAAAGATTTGCCATAACTAATATGAAATATGTCATAGGATAAATGCAAGTGTTGAATGAATGCTTGCAGGTTATGACTGCCCATGTCAAGAACATGTCAAGTGTGGTTGTCATGCTTTATGAAGAAATTAAGAAGATGGAAAAGATTGTAGCTAAAAAGGCAAGGGCACACAAAAGGCTCTACACGAGTGGTGGAAAATCACTTACCAACTCTCTTGAAAACCATGATGATGATTCACGCCATCTATTTTGAAAATAGGTAAAGGAGGATAAACATTCTCAAGAATGACCATTTGTGTCCATTACTTCTTTCACATGGTGATTCATCAGCCATCCCAATCACCATCAAGCAACTTAGTAGCAAATGATCAACCCACTAGGTTTGGTGAATTCCCGATCCAAGAACCTGTGGAAGGATGCCCTCTACCGACTTTAGAGGAATTACACATATAGGAAATGGACAATGAATATGACTCTATATCTGAGTCAAAACAACTTTATGACCACTTCAAAAGGTCCTACACTAGTAAGAGCTAGAATAAGAAGCAAACATTTCAAGAAAGGATTAAACATGCTAGTGCTAGAGTTCATTTGGCACTTGCATCATGCCAATTTAGACATCCATAAAAAAAGGCACTAAATACAAAATCCTAAAGAATGTCATGCCAGCCGATGAAATAGATGGGTTCATCCAAAATGTCTCTAAAGATCTATATACAAGGAAGCCTCGCATGCCTAATTTTGATGTTGAGTGGGACAAGTAACAACAAGTCACATCCTCCAAAGACATCTAGAGAACTACCAATTGGCGGTAAGGATTCATGCCTCCTATCATGTGATTACTCTTGGTAGTGACTTTGAAGAATAGACTTGTTGGTCTCAAGATGCTAGAGTGCAATTGAGGAATGCAAATCAAATACAACTCGGGGGAGGTAAAATGTTGCCTCTAAAACAAGTTCCAATGCCTAAAGACATGAATATCTCCAAGGACAAGGACAAGGAAAAAGAAATTCAAATAAATAAGGACATTGAGCCTTCGCAAGCTAAACCTACACCCAAGAATGCGGAATACAACATAGTAGCTCATCTCAAGAAATTCTTGTCATGTTAAGTGTGTTTGATACCCTAATGATGTTGCAAGAACTTAGGGATATGTTGGTGTACATCTTACAAAATTCAACTAATTATCAAACATACTTCACTAAAGAGAAAATGAAGGAGTCTTTGTATGCTTGTTGGACTCCTACCATTACCTTCACAAATGGTACACTGCTACTGACAATGATAGACCATAACATGCCATTATATGTCATAGGAAATAGTGATGGGATCAAACTTAATCACATCCTCATTGACCCAAGCTTCGAAGTCAATTTGATGACTCTCTGTAATCTAAAAACTCTAGCTTTGGACATATGCCACCTATTGTCCAAAATTATAACCATCCAAAGCTTTAACCAAAACAGCCAAAGAGCTTTGAGAGTTATAACCATACCTCTAAAAGTAGGCGAATTAATAACAGATACTAAGTTCTATGTTATTGACATGATGTGTCATATAAAGTATTATTAGGAAGGCCATGGTTACATGAAAAACAAAATAATGCCATCAACCTACACTAATGCCTCAAGTACTTTGAGGATGGTGAAGAATCCCAAATTGATGAAGATGTACATTCTTTTGATGTTCATGAGGTACATTATGATAACACAAAATATTATCAAAGATCCCATATTGATAAAGGATCTACTTCCATCAGTCAAGTGAAGAAGAAGATTGCTAGCTTAATTTTCACCCCTCATCATTTAGGGAATGACATAAACTCTTCAGATAAAGAAACTCCATAATTTCACTTAGGTGGATATTCTTCTAATGAAGATGATAATGTAGGTCAAACAAAAAGTATTCTCCTTATTACAAAAGTACCAGAAGGCTTATTTAAGCCATTACATGAGCTATACACCAATGTTGGGAAGAAATTAACAAACCTCTATATTTCGCCCACAACATAAGAGAGAAAAGGAGATATTATTTTATATGTCAATCTCTTATGCCTCAAGAATACATGAAATCTTGAAAACTGAGGATCTAAAAGATGATGGTGATTATTAGCTAGTGTCTATGACTAATTAATTTTTTTTAGCAGCTTCATCAAATTATCAAGAAATGTGGCTACAAATTTTAACAAATAAAGGAAGAAAGCCATTTCTTCAAGAAACTATGGGATCCACCTCAAGGGTGCACTTATTCTCCTAGAAGGGAAAATAAGAATTCCAAAGGATTGGGCTACATTGTTCCAAGTATCCATACGTGCCTTATGATCACTATTGAACCTCTGTTTGATAATGAGGCTAATCAAATATCCTCAATGCTTTCTAGCACAAAAACCATATGCATTGAGCTAGTCACAACTCTCTAGACATCACATAAAAGGTAAAGTCCTCAGCAAAGCTTCATCAAAACCTAAGAATAAGGGCATGATGTAGCTAAAACACCCTTAAAATTAGACAAGGAACATTATCCAAGTTCCATTCAACATGATAAACTACTCAGTGAAAATATGATCCTCAAACCAAAAGAAGCTCTCCTAGAACTTGAAGATGAGTGGCAAGCCACAATCAATGAACAGATAGAAATTAACCTCAATTTAGAGGACCCCAAGCCAACCTTTATTAGCACACAACTCTCAAAGAAAAGCCAAGCCCAACTTAAAATACTCAAAGAATACATTGACTGCTTTACATGGAGCTATAGGGAGATACTTGGACTAGATCTTGAGGTCACAGTCCACAAGCTAGCTATTAATCCCAAACTTTTGTTTGTCAAACAAGTACCTAGGAAGATAAAACTCGACCTAGAAAAATGGTGATATAAGAAAAGAAGAAAATAATTGAAGCAGTCTGTATCAAGGAAGAAAAATATTCAAATTAGATTGCAAGCCTTGTGCCAATCAAGAAGAAGAATGGCCTATTTCGCATTTGCGTGGACTATATGAAATTAAATAATGTATATTCAAAAATGACTTTTCATTACCAATAATGAAAATTATGCTTGACAATATGACCAGTTTTGAATTGTTCTCCTTCATGAATGATTCTTTATGATGCAACCAAATCAAAATGGATCCTGATAATGAAAAGCATACAACCTTTTGAACTCCAATTGGCATTTACTACTACAAAATAATTCCCTTTATGCTTAAAAGGGCCATGACCCAAAATTTGGATGACCTAATACACCAGCTGGTGGAGTGTTACATAGATGACTTGGTAGTCAAGACTAAGTCCAAAAACATGCATATCTAAGACCTAACAGTGTTTTTTGATTGCCTTACAAAATATACCCTGAAGATGAACCCTATCAAATATGACTTTGGGGTATCATCTTGAAAATTTCTTAGCATCATTGTCAGACATCAAGGGATTAAAATTGATCCATCTAAGATCAAAGCTATCTTAGATATACCACCATCCAATAACTTAGAATAGTTAAGATCATTCCAAGACCAACTTGCATGTATAAGGGGATTTATTTCAAACCTCCTGAAAATGAAAGACCTTTTCCAAATTGATAAATAAGAATATTTTTGTTGGAAATCTAGTCAACTAGTTTTGATCTACAAGAACTTACAAAATATTTCTATCGATCATCCAATTCTGATGTTCTAGAATTCACAGAAAGTTTCTGTTGATTGTCTAATTCCTTAACCAATCGTTCAGTTTTATTATGAACAAAAGTTTGAATCTTCTATTTGATACAACTGATCGTCCATTAAACCAAGTAAAAAGCTGGTTCTATCAGAAAAACTATGTTAAGAGCGTCCTACAAAACCTAACATGATAAATGCTCTAAAACAAATAATCTCAAAATCAAGTCTTTGACTCGACTAAAAATTTTTTTTAAAAAAAACCTATGAGCTTTGACTTGATCTTCTGTATTGAAAATTTTTGAGCTTTCACCTTCAACTTTAAATTTGACTTTAAACTATCATCCCTCTTATTTTCGAGTCATTGTCTTTATCACCCTATGTGTTTTATCTTCAGACTTGATCTTTCTTGAGTTTGGATGATCATTTATAATCTCGAAGCTTATCATCGCTAGACAAACTTGTTAAAATTTAGTTTGATAGCCACCAGAATCTAAATGACAATAATCTCCCCCATTTTGATGATGAAAAACTATATATAATTAGCATGCTAGAATGTGTGACACTGAAAGTAACAAGTAATGCTTTTAATGAAATTAAATTGAAGTTCAAATGTGTTTAGAAAGCAATGCAACTATGTATCATATTGTTCTCCCCTTTTGACATTTTCAAAAGGGTAATTCCCCTAAATGAGTGCATTGCATTAAGCATGGAGCAAAGACTAACAATAGCAATAGTTGAAATTTATCTACCCTAAATCATGCATCAAGTGATCTGAAAATTTTGAAGCATGAGCATTTTATATGGATAATTAATATAAAATAGCTCTACAAATTTGGATTAGCAAAATTTAGACAAAGCAACAAAAAGAAGATACAATCAAGACTCCCCCTTAAATATATGCATGGATAGGTTAACAGCTTTAAGTTAATATGAATATAGAATATGAAACAATACGAAGCTTAAAGGTTGAATAACTTATCACCATAAAAGGAATTTAAAAGGTTATGCACATATATACATGCTCCCCCTATCTAGAATACATAGCTTCTACCAAAATAGTTCCAATGGCTATGCTCAAGATATTGCATATTCTCTAAAAAGATATTAAAATTTATACATAAGAGCATTGTATTAATCGAAAGTCAATAAGAGTAGAAGAGTTTAAAACTACCACAAATAATTATATAAGCTTTGAAGCATGTTGGATGTCATCCACATGAATCCCCACTTTATTTTCTACAAAATACAATATGGTTATCTTTCAACAAGAGATTAGTAATATATGATCAAGTATGAGTATCACGAGTTATTGTAAGTAAGATCAACACCAAAAATAAAAATAATATGTAGGCAATTAAAATCCTAAATACCCTATTTAAACTAGCATAGCTAGAGGATGACTAAAAGATAAAACTTTCAAAAATAGGTGTCATCCCTAACTAACAAAAATAGCTTAAGTTAGGGAAGATTTTGGAACCAAAACTTGTTTGGATTCCACAAAATTTGAAATCATGCTCTTAGGTGCCCAAACTTGTTTGAAATTGATATTTCTTCCAATTGGGCAATAAGTAAAGACATGACCCTTGTAAGAGCAATAATGATAAGTCAAATTTTGTGAAGAAGAATATACACCAAGAATATTTGAAAATTACTTCTTCTCATTACAAGTAGTAGATATGCTCTTTCTTTAAAACTCATTCTCATTTTATAGAGTATGAAATTTACTTTCAAGAGATGAAATTTCAAATTTTAATTTACAAATCAATATATAAAATCACAAGTCCATAAGCAAGAATTCAAAGTATGAATGCTTATAAATGAAATAAGAAGAGTAAAGAAGGCACCAAAACTTTTACGCTATTTGATGACGAACTGCTCCTACTCCAAGAACTTCCTTTGATATTGAGGACTTGGACTCTCCATTAGAGTCTTCACTTCATGGGTGAAGTCACTCCCTTATAACTTCACTTCCAATAAAGTGAATATTCACTCCAATCAAGAGTCATAATCCTCTCACACTCCTAACAATTTAGGAGTATTTACAATTAAACAGAAAGATAAAAAGCTTCACTCAACTAAGTCTCCCAAGTTTAAGCTCAAGGACAATGAAGATTTGATTTAAAATTGGAAGCTTAGAGCACTCTAGGGTTAGAAGACTTGGAGAAATTTGATCTCTTCTCAAAAATAAATTAGAAAATATAAAAGTTATTTAGAGAAGCCCATCCTAACCTCTTTATAGTCCATGGGTCGAAACTAGCCATTGGGAGTAAAATTTCACAACTAATTTTTCTCCAATGGTCAAAAAACTACCTACTAGTTATGTAGAAAATTCAAACTAGTCGATCACTTGGACAACCAATTGGCCAATTTTGGTCTACCAAAACTTACAAAATAGTTCTATTGATTATATAGATTTTCAACCAGTTATCCAATTCTACTGCTAGAACTAGCATAAAGTTTCTATCGGTCATCCTATTCATCAATTGATAATTCAGTTTACATAAGATCAGAAGTTTGAATCTTCTGTCTAACACAACCGATCATCCATTAAGCCAAGTAGATGTCCAATCCTGTCAAGAAAACTTTGTTAAGAGCTTCCTACAAAGCCTAATACAATAAATAAATAATTTCAAAAATCAAATCTTCCACTCAACTAAAAATAAAAGAAAATCTAAACCTATGAGCTTTGAGTTGATCTTCCATATTAAGCATCTTTGAACTTTCACCTTGATCTTTAAGCTTCATCTTCAAATTATCTTTCCTTTTATCTTTGAGTTATCGTCTTCCTCATCCAATGTGTTTTATCTTAAGACTCGATCCTTCTTGAGCTTGGATGGTCATTGATAATCCTAAAATTTATCATTATTAGACAAACTTGATAAACTTTAGTTTGATCATTATTAAAATCCAAAGGGCAGCAACCATGACACCTAAGCTAGCTGCCATGCCATCTAAGTTGGCTATCACACCATCTGAGTAGGCTACCATGCCACACCTGGCTACCACACCACCTATAACTAGTACCATGTTGTACTTTCTTCCCCATCATTAAAGACTAGCTCTCATGTTGTTGAAAGACTAGCTTTCATGCCAATTAAGATTAGCTACCACACCATTTGAACTCCTACTCAACAAAGGTAAATGTCTACATTGTACAATTTTTTTCCTTGCCTTAATGTTGCTCTTATAGCACAATCTTATGACTCGTAATGGCTCATTCAACCAAGGCAACAGAAATAACCAATAGAAAAGATCCAACACTGACCTGCAAGGATTCATGACCTTAACACTGACCTACGAATGCTATGCACCCATGACCTACCTTCCCTTTCTTAGAAGACCATGTTGTGTTGCAACCAGATATTTACAAGTTCTAACATAATCTGAAATGCACTAACAATTGTCAAAACTTGGAGATGCCTCACAAATGCACATGCATTCTCTACAACTCATGCCAAACCAAAGGGAAAACATCCATGACATTTGAGCTTAAGTACAAAGAAGATTGTAGACAAAAGAGGTATCATTCATTTGAGATGCTACAAAATATATACATACATATTGTAGTGCAATAGGACTTCACAAAATTAGAACAAGGCCAAGAAATGAAGAGAAAATAGGGAACATAGAGTGGAGGCAGTTTGACAATGGGGTAACTACTTAGACTAGCTAGCACTAGTAGGTTGTCTATTATGTCCTTGCCTACCTCAATGCTTGATGAGAAACGAGACCTCTTCTTCTTTGTCCTCCTACTCTTCCTACTCTGGCTAAGAACTTGCACGAGCACTACCCTCAATGAGGGGCTCTACTTGGACAATATCATGGATCTCAAAGCTATATCATAGTCCTGCAAAATTACTATGCTAAAAGGAGGTCATACCCCTCATCGATGCTCTCAGGTAGCCAATTCTAATAAAAATGAGACCAATCGAGCCCCAGTTGTAAGGTAGCCTTAATGCAAAGGTAGTGGCCAAGGAGAAATTCCTTAGGGACATTGGGAATGACATCTTCTTCAAGTTTAAACTTGAATTATGCCATCTCTAGTACTTCTCAAACCTTTGGCCTGACCCCTATGGACCTAATACTACATGGCCTCTTGAAGGTGCAACTTTGTGGCACAAGCTTCCATGATAGCTTGCTTGCCTACCAAATCTTGGGCATACAAGTCAATGACAGTTTTACCTCATTTGGCTATCTCCTTATCCCGCACCTCTAAGCATGCCTTCATCTCTTGTTGCTTGATGTTTAGGTAGTTTTTGGTCAAAATAAATTTAATCAAATTTTGACCAAAATCTAAGCTTGGATGCCACTACAATATAGCTAAAATAAGGGTTTGATTTAGACTTGAATTGCAGTCGAATTTAATAAAAAATTGAGCACAATTTTGACGTGAATTATTATTAAATTTAGACTTAAATTGAATTCATCCCAAGTGGACTAAGCAAGCCCAAAATCTAGACTCAAATTGTGTCTAAAACTCATTAAAAATCAAAGCTAAAACAAGAAAAAAAGCTTTTATGAATTGTTCCTTGACTGAATTTTCTCTTACAAATAAATCACTGCCCAAAATTTTCCCTTATCAATAGGTCTTTGGGTTGAAAATTCTTACAAAAAAGTCCATAAAATTTTTAAATTACAAATTGGTCCTCACAAAATCTATGATTGAAAAAAGAAACCCTCAAAGGTTGATAATTGCATATTAATCCCCATAAAATCTAGAGTTTGCAATAGGCCACGCAAAGGTTCACCTTTGCAAATAAATCTTTGAGATTTTCTATACTTGACAAGTAAATTCTCTATAAATATTAAATTACAAACTTAATATTTATAAATTTATAAATAAACCGTTCAAAGTCTTTTTGTTCACAAAAAAAATCTAAGTTTCATTATTTTATAAATAAAAATTTATAAAGAGGACCTTTAAAGTTTTTAAAATTCACAAATAAATCCTCATAGTCAATTTTATAAAAAATCTCCTCAATTCATCAAAATTACAATTTAATCCCTGAAGCAAAAAACTTTAAAAATAACTCCTTGAGTTTTGTAATTTTGTAAAATAGTATAATCTTATCCACAATTTGAAATTTGAATAAGATCTTTATTCATGTTCAAATATTAAAACAGAGGATCCGTCCTCATCTAAATTGAAAAAAAAAAATTGTTATCCACACCTTCAATTTAAAATTTGAAACCAAGTTAATATATTATCTTCTCAATGGCTATAAAAACAACTCCAAGTTTTACACAATAAGGAGAGAGACAGAGAGAATTGAGAGACTATATCAAAGAAGAGAAGGTGAGGAACCATTGTGTTAAGTTGCAAATGAGTAAAAGGTGAAGATCACTTAACTTTTTTTTCTCTTGTTTGTTCTTCTTCCCCTCTATTTTTTTTCCCTATGTTCAATTTTTCTTTAGGTCCCCAGCTCGCCAAACTACCTCCCTCCCCCGCTCACTATGCAAAGCCAAGGCTACAGATATTTTGTGCCCTTCCATATACTCAACCTAGCATCCACCACCAGCCTCCTTCGCAAGCCACCTCCTTTGCAGTCACCATTGGAGCTTCACATGGTCTCCAAGTTGCTTACGGCCATTCCCATCACCCTGTGCACACGCGCTCAAGCACCACCACTTCATCGGGCCATGTCACATTGTGCTTGCACATAACCTGCGTGGATCGCATTGCCACAACTAGCTTCACCTATGCTGTAGTCACCCATGAGCCTCCCCTACTGCATCTGATACCCGCATCTGGGGGACCAAACCATTATGTTCAAAGAATAGAATTGCCTCTTTGCAGCGGCCCAGTGCTCTGCAACCTCCATCAATCTTGCCACCATCATTAGTAGTGATGGTAGAGATCAAGAAGCTCTCTGAATGTTAGGACCTAACTCAGATTGAGCAGATCGACACTTACTCCTGCATCCATGGCTTTGGCTTCAACTCCTTCCACAAAGCCCACTCCATCCCCAATGACATGGTCAACTAACTTCTCACCAACCATAGCCTTATCCTCCAACTCGTCCGTGAAAGTTGCACCTCCCTCCACCATTGCCGCCACCAAGGAGAGCGAGACTAGTCATGAATCAAAGAAAGAAAGATGGGGAAGAAGAGTTCATAGTGGGGAAGAAAGACAAAACTGATACGTTTTGGTTGTTTCGGTTTCGGCATCTAACAAAACTGATACGTTTTGGTTGTTTCGATTATTTCGATTTTAGTAAAAATATTTTTTTAATTATTAATTATTTATTGACTAAAGTTTGATTTTATTTTTACTGTACTTTGAATTCAAATTAAAAATATGATAATTTTTTTTTAAAATTATCAAAAAATTATAAAATAATTAATAATTATTAATAATTTCATTATAATAGTCAATATAATTTTAATTAATTTTTATAATTAATTACTTAGTGAGTAGACCAACCTTTAAATTTAGAAATAATAATTATATTTAATTTCACTAAAAAAATTTTACCTATAAATTCTTACATGTTTCTACTTTGGTTTATATAAATTCTCTGAATAATTTATATCTGTGTTTAACGATTTTAAGTGTATACTAACCTTAGTTGGTTAGTAATATCAATTTCTAGAATTCGGCATCAATTTATTGGAAATAAATATTTAAAATAACTTACATGTAAATAGTAAAGATTATAGGATATTAAATATAATCGTCTTTAAATTCTAACGCTAATATTTCAATACTCAGATTTCATGTATTAACTAAGGTTTTGAATTTCGATTTCGAAAACGGTTTCGACACTTAGAGAAATGAACGTGTTTCGGTTAAAACCATTTCTATTTTGATTGCGACCCAAATATTTTTTTTATTTATTAATTATATTTTAACCAAAATTTAATTTAATTTTAATTATTTGTTAACTTCAAATTAAAAATATTATTTTTTAAATTTAAATTTAAAATATTTTTTATTTATTAATTATATTTTTTAATTTCTCACTGGGAAACAACCCGCAGGATCTGTCATGCGCAACTTTCCGCGCATGACAAAAATTCACACAAATCTCATTGCAAAATTAATGGCTGCAAACTCTTCCCGTGCTTTCTGCGTAGGACACGCACTCCCTAAAACCCCGGCCATGTATGCATTATAGCCCGCCATTAGAAACAGTTGGCGCCACCGTGTCATCTCCTTGCATCAGCACTTGTCACCATAGCGCCACCGCCCCGTGCCACGTCTTTCTTCCTCCCCACTCCACCGTAGGGGTGTGCATCCGGTTAAAACCGAACCGAACCGAGTCGAACCGACCGAGCCGAAATTTCCGAAATTTTCAAAAATCAAAACCGAACCTAGCCGAACAGTAATAAAACCGAACCGAATCGAACCGAAATATTTCGGTTCAGTTCGGTTATAACCGAATTACAAACCGAATTTAAAACCCTAATCCTAACCCTAATTGCGCCGCCTCGGCCTCGCCCTCGCCCTCGCCCTGACCCCGTGCTCGCAGCAATGCACCGACGCCGCCGCCTCGGCCTCGGCCTCGCCCTCGCCCCCGAGCTCGCAGCAATGCGCCGACGCCGCCTCGGCCTCACCCTCGCCCTCCCCCCCGAGCTCGCAACGACGCCGCCTCTCCCTCGCCCTCGCTCTCGCCCTCGCCGGTCGTCGCGACGCCGGAGCTCCGGTATATCGGTTTTAGAACCGGTTTAGAACCGAAACCGAAAAACCGGTTTAGAATCCGGTTCCGGTTCTAAAATGAGCCGGTTTTGCTCACCCCTGATATATAGGTATATATAAAATTCGGTTCGGTTTGGTTTTTACGGTTTTTGAAAATCAGAAACCGAAACCGAACCGAAATTTAAATTTTTTTTTTTCAAAACCGAAACCGAACCGAGAACCGAATAACCCGAACCGAATTGGTTATTTGGTTTTGGTCGGTCGGTTCGGTTCGGTTAAAACCGAATAGTGCACACCCCTACTCCACCGTATCTCCTCCAAATAGATCCCCTCTCGGCCCCTTGTTTCCATCCATCCCGTCCCGCACGCCACGGCTCTTCTTCAATCCTTCCTCATTCTCTCCTTCCTCTTTGGCGAAGCCTAGCTGGAAATCTACATCGTCCAAGTCCACGACCAACTGGAAAAGACCATCTTCCCCACCGTCGACCGCTGTTACTCCACACTCTGATCCCTCTCCTCCGAGTCCTCCTCCACCGTCCGCTTCCTGCACGTCTACAGAACCGTCTTTCATGGCTTCTCAACCAAGCTCACCCCATCAGAGGCTGACCTCCTCCGTTCTTGCCC
Organism: Trichopus zeylanicus subsp. travancoricus; assembly: GCA_005019695.1. Taxonomy (NCBI): domain Eukaryota; kingdom Viridiplantae; phylum Streptophyta; class Magnoliopsida; order Dioscoreales; family Dioscoreaceae; genus Trichopus; species Trichopus zeylanicus. The sequence goes on from RXID01022576.1 coordinate 217,186, forward strand.
CGGTGTCTGCACCATTTTCCCTGACAAAGTTCGTCACCTGCATACCACCCGCTCCCCGGAGTTCCTCGGCCTCTTGGCATCAAACAACCAGTACAATTCGATTCTCTCTTCCTCTGACGCAGGCTCCAACATTGTCATCGCCCTACTTGACACCGGTATCTGTCCAACCCACCGCAGCTGCCACAACCGCGGCCTTGGCCCAGTCCCTGCCCACTAGAAGGGCGTCTGCCAGGAAGGCGCGCGCTAACTCACCCGCCGGGTGCCAGGCCGGTGAGTGCGCTCGTGCGAGCTCACGGGTGTCGGCATCAGTGGCCAGCGCGAGGGTGCAGGCTTGATGCCGATAAGGGCCCGGCTACTGGCGCGAGACCAGCGAGGGCGTGGACTCCAGGCCGGCGAGCTCGCTTGCACTTGCGCTCGGCCACGGGAGTCTGAGGCCGGCGTGAGTGAGCTTGCCGGCCTGGCGCCCGCACCCTCGCCGACCTCGCACTCACGCTCGCGTGAGGGCACGGGTGCGAGCGCCAGAGGCTCGCGTGAGGGTGTAGGCAGGATGCCGGCGAGGGTTCAGCCGTTGGTGCGAGGGCGACTTAGGCGTTGGTGGGAGGTTGGCATGAGTATGGGTGCAAGCTCGAGGCCGGCGATGGCTGCACAATCTCCTCGTGCGAGTTTAAATATTTCGCCATCGGTTTCGATCGAAATTTAAAACCTTGAAAAAAAGATAAAAATAAATAATAAAAAAGGATGGAGGCCAACAATACAGGAAAAAAAAAGAAAAACTAAAAAATAAAAAGATAAAAAAGAAGAGAGAAGAAAAGAAAAAGAAAAGGAAAAGAGATGAAGAGAAGAAAAAGAAAAGAAACAGAGATGAAGAAATATATATTTTTTTTTTATTTACCTCCATCGACCTAGGACCAATTTGTAGACTTGTTCAGAAGTCATTTCAACCTAAGGCAATCTACAAATTCATCCAAAGTCATCTTAACTTAGGATCAATCTGTGAGCTTGACTGAAAGTCATTTAACCTAGGGCCAATCTTCAAGACAAAGCTATGAATGCATCCGAAAGTCATTTCAACGTAGGATCAATTAAATTGACTCAAAGCTAGCCTATAGTCTCACCTGAAAATTAAATTGACTCAAAACTAGCTTACAGATTTGCTTGAAAATAAAATTGGCTCGAGGTTAGTCTATAGGAGTACTTGAATGTCAAATCAACTCAGGGCTAGTCTGCAAGCTTATTCAAAAGTCACTTGGTCAATCGACAGCTCCAAGACTCTCAAATTAATCAAATCAAATATATTAAGGTAAATCAATTAAAATAATTAACCTAATTAAATTAAGATTAAGTTAATTTGATCTAATCAAGTAAACTAATTTAGTTAAGACCAAATTATTCAAATGAACTATCAAATCAACCTAGATTTGATCAAGTAAAATTAACAAGCTAAACTAAAATTAAAATAAACCCAAAATAGTCTAGGTCAACTCAAATCAGATCAATTCAAACCTAAATTCTAATTAGGCCTAATTAGTGTAGACCCAACCCTAATCAGAGTTTAAATCGGGTTTAACCCATATCAAATTAGTTCAGACCCAACACTAATTGGAATCAAATTAGATTAAGCCTAAATCAAATCAGCTTAGACCCAAAATCAAATTGGGTCCAAACCAAAATCAAAACCAAATCAAGTCCAAACCAAAATCAAAACCAAATCAAGTCCAAATTAGAACCAAAATCAAATTAGGTCTAAACTTGAACCGAAACCAAATTAGGTTGAACCTAAACCAGAACTCAATAAGAGTCCAACAAGGGATCAAACAAAAACTCAGTAAAGGATCCAATATGGTTCAAACTCAAACTCAATGATGTCCAACATGGATTGAACCCAAACCCAATATGGGTAAACTTCAAATCTAGATCCAAATTAAAGATCCAATAAGGATTGAATCCAAAATTTATTAGGAATTCATCCAAGATCCATGAAGGATTGAATCCAAATCTATTAAAGATCCATTAAAGATTGGATAAAAAATCCATTGAAAATCCATTAAGGATCCAATAAGAACCCAATAAGGGTTAAACCAACATTTATTAAGGATCTACTAAAGACCCAATAAAGATCCATCAAAGATCCAACAAGTACCCAATAAGGGTCAAATCCAAGATTCACTAAGAATCCAATAAGAACCCAATAAGAGTTGAACTAAGATCCATTAATGATCCAATAAGAACCAAATAAGGTTTGAACCAAAGATCCATCAAGTTCCAATAAAGACCTAATAAGGGTTGATCCAAGATCCAACAAGAGTCAAATCTAAGATTCATTAAGGATCCAACAAGAACCTAATAAGGGTCGAATTAAGATCCAATAATGGTCAATTCCAAGACCTAACGAGGATTAAGTGCAAAGTCCATTAAGGGTCAAGTCCAAAGCTTGCTGAGGATCCGTTAAGAGTCAAACCCAAATCCATCAAGGATTCATTAAGGATCCAATAATTCTGACAAGCCTATATGGAGTCAATCTTTACACTTTTTAGCATTGGTCAGACACAAACTCTATTCAAATCCATTAATGGTGGAACCAAACCCATTAATAGTAAAATTCAGATCTAATAAGGATTCAACATAGAATCGAACTATACTCTAATTAAATCAAGTTAGACTTTATCTAAAATTAAATCTAAATATTGAACTGAATTAAACCATACATGACTTGAAATTAAAGAAGTCTAAATCAAACCAAGCTTAAATCGAATAGAGTTAGTTAACAACAAGTACAAGGCCATCGACAACATCTCAATCCCAATAAAAAACAAACTAGAAAGGTCATTGATTATTAAATCAGAGATTGTTAGCATAAGCCAAGGCTACTAACCATTTCAAAATGAACTAAGAAGACTTGTACTCAATTAGCCAATCAACTAAACTCCATGTTCAAAAGAAGTTCACCGACACAAGCATAAAGCCATTAGTGATGCTTCAAATTCAATCAACATGTGCTAAAATATTGTCAGTTATCAAATCAAGGATGATTAGTATAAGGTAAAGCTACTAACCATTCTCTCAAGCTAAAATTAAACTAAGACAAGTTTACACTTAGTCATTCAACTAAACATTATTTTCGACAAAAGTTAACTAACAACATGCTTAAAACCATTGGTAACTCATCAAATTTAATTGACACAAGCATAAAGCCATCAATGACACTTCAAACCTAATCGATAATAAGCTAAAAGGTTATTGATTATCAAATCAAGCATGATTAGCATAAACTAAGACCTTTAATATTCTTTCAAATCAAGCTAAATTAAGGTAGTCTTGCATTTGATCAATTAGTCAACAAACATAATATTCAAAAAAGGTTAACCAAACAAAGCATAAAGTCATCAATAATACTTTAAACTTAACCAACACATGCATCAAGTTATTTGTAATACTTCAAACTCAATCGATACAAGTATAAAGTCATCAATAATATTTCAAAACTAATCGATGACAAGCTATAAGGCCATAGATTATCAAATCAAGAATGATTACCATAATCTAAAGTCACTAACCATTCTTCAAATTAAAACCAAGCTAAGATGAGATTGCACTCTTCAAGTCAATCAGTCCTAAAATCAAAAAGAGTCAATTGACAATAAGTAGAAAGCCACTAGTGCTACTTCAAGTCCTAATATGATTAATTGACCCAAGTTAAAGCAATTATTAACATACTAAAATTAAGAAAAGTTATCAATACCCTTTGAGGATTCAACCAAATTCCTTCCTCATTTCATATCATTTCATGTTATTAATTTAAATTTCTTAAATTGTGAAGTGAGGGTGTACCCTTGTTTAAGCTATGTACCCTGCTCTAAATTAATCAAATCATATTTTCTTTTTTTGTGTCTTTATTTTATTAGCTAGGCTTCTTACTTTAGAAAATTTTTTGATAATTATTAGGGTAATTAATGATAGAGTTTTGCACTTGTTGAAAGTCATATTCCATAATACCTAATAGTATGCACTAAGATAACTTAAATTTAATTTGTTATTTTGAAATTGCTTCTTGGGATCCTCTGCCTATCTCAGATGGTTGATTGTAGCTCCAAAAATTATGGCATGCCTGGTGGGATATGACTTTATCTCCAAGTGTAGAACCTAGTTAACACAATAGAGACATTAAGACTGATCAATTGTGATTATCCTTTGCAAAAAGGATTAAATGTCACTAACAAAAAACATACCTACCCCAACATATATCATTTTTGGAGAAGGATAAATGGTTCGTCTACCTTAATTGATTATCACCACAGGAGCGACTGGAATTCAAATCAAGTTTGGAACCATCTTTGCACAAAATGAATCTACTCCTCACCTTCCATCAAGGAGAACAAGATCCAATGTCATGATTTCCAAGGTGAAGGATGAACTATATATGGAGTTGGAAGCTACACCTCAACTAGAAAGGACATCTATCTTCCAAAGGTTAAATGTAAGGCAAAGCTCAGCAGTTGATCACCTTCACCCACACTAGGGAAAGAAAAATCAAAAGCAAGTCAAGAAACATGCGTGGATAAAGACAAGCCTATCTTGACCATTAAAAGCAAAGGGAAGGTTGTTGGGATTAGCAAGCCCACCCCTCAAATGAAAGCTCAAAAGAGTTTATATTTTATTTATGTTGATTGAGATGATGTTACAAATAAAATAAAAAACAACAAGCTGAAGTGGTTACAACAATCATCTCAGGAAGTTACAAGGGCATAGAAAACCCATCTCCTATTAAAGAAACCACTGAAGGTGTGAGCCCTTCATAAGTAACTTCTCCATCAATAAGAGATACCCAATCACCAATCTCAAGAATTTCTAGTAACATGGAGCTACCATAATGCATATAGTAACAAGTGCAACAAATGGTGGTAGCTCAACTAAGACAAAAAAGTGACACAAATAGGGTAAACAATGCTGATAAGTCATTCTTGAGTAATCATGACCAAGTGTCTATCTTAAGGGTTACACAATGCCTAAATTCAAATAATTAGCAGTGTTAGTAACTTTAAGTAGTACATAGCTTGCTTTGTGACTTTGTGGAGATTCAAATAACAACTCTTCACTATTACTCTACTAATTCTTAGCAAGCCTAAATAGAGTAGCAAACAAATGGTATACCGGTTTGTAGCGAAAATCTATACAAACCTAGTTGCAAATAAAGAAAGCCTTTCAAATCAAATTTGGAGGAGTTAGCAACAAGGTGACTATCACATACCTTATCTTAACACCAAAGCATGATAACAAGTCAGTGTCTGATTACATCACATGATAAAAAAATCTCAACATGAAATGTGATCCATAAGCCAATTTAAGATTGTAAATCTAGTTATTGATAATATAAGGGAGGATTGGATGGCACCATACTTATGTGCTTCTTCCATTAATACTTTTCAAGACCTTATTATATAGGTCAAAAAGTTAAATAGGATTGGCCCACCAACCTTAGCTAGTTTGTAGAACCTTAAACTAGAAAAAGATAAGGCAAAGTAAGGAGAGCCCTCTAAAAATGTGAGAATCACCTTCACAACAAATGAACAAAACAAGCCTATAAACCCCACCACAAGTGATGATACCCTTAAAAAATTACCAGCTTCTAGGGGAGATGGAGAGGTACAAACCATCCAACAAGCTCTAACAAAGGCTCAAAAACGAAATACTCTTCTAGTAGAGAAAGAATACAAAACAACTTCCAATACACCCTAAAATTAAGCCTTCAATTGCCATAATGTAAAATGCCAAATGAAGTAAATAAAAAGAATCATCCAAATTATTGTCCTTACCATATAGTCTTGAGTTACACTATTAAAAATTACTATGTATTCAAGGATTGGATCGATAAGCAATATCAAGGGAGTAAGTTAACTCTCTTGAAATTAGCCTTATTTGAGACACTTACCGAACAAATTAATCACATCGCTAGCTTTGAGGCACACAAGCCACTTACTGGACTCTTTTTTGGGGAAGAAGAACAACACACACCCAAATAAAAGCACTTTTGAGAGATCTACATCTCTAAATGGTTAAAGAAGCTGATAAAGAAGATAGCTAAGAACCCTAAAAATCTTGGGATGATTTTAAGGAAAATTCCATCAAAATAAGCTTCCTCATCTACCCAAAACATCAAAAAGAAAAAAATAAGAAGAATAAGAAGAAGAAGCTGATCTAACCAGAGGAATACACAATCTAGCAATCTGCCATTCAAGAGTACAATGATGCCTTCGAAGAAAATGTCCAAGAAGAAAAAATCAAGTAACTCTTGAAGATTTCCTTCTTGATAAACTCAAAGTTTTACTTAAAGACTCAAAAACCAAGAACAAGAAAGAAGTACCCCCAGTAGCAACATGTGCTACCATTATCACTATTGAAAGCTCACAACTAGGCCCATCACCAGAGTCATCTCACCATCCTAATGATGATAAGGTTCAAAGCACAAACAAGGAAGAAGAAAGTGAACTCGTCAAGCATATCACTGATAAAATAGAGATCCCAACAAATCTTCCAATGGACTACCACCAAAATTACCAAGTCAAAGAGTGGTTCACCTATGACTATGGCTATGGCATAATTAAACTATAGCTAGACATTGTGAAGGATCTAGCTATAACTTACATAAAGTATGCCAGGTCATAGATGCAAGTGGTAATTGAAAGCATGAAAGCCATGACCACCCACATGGAGAGCATGTCAAATGTAACTATAATGCTTTGTGAAAAAATAAAAAAGATCGAAAGAATGGTTGAACAAAAGGCAAAAGCACATAAAAAGCCTTGCATAAATGGTAAAAAATCAGCTACCAACCCTCTTGAAAAATGAGCCCCTGCCTTGATTGATGCGTGATGGTATGGCAGGTTCAGAGGTGCAGTAATGCCTTGGTCCCTTTTTAAGTGGAGGCCATCGACTAGCTCCACAACATAGAGGTGTCAAATTGACCTGTGGAATGTGGACCTCCCCCGATCCTACCCAGAACGATATGGTTGCCACAGTAACCATGCCATGTAGGCATGACCCATATGCATGGGTTGTGCTCAATGTCCCCATCACAGCTAACAAGCTAGACATGGCCTATGGTACAAATGGGTTGGACATGGCATGCAACAAAGAAGGGGATATCCCATTCCACAAAAAATTTTGAATTCCATCCAAATCTCTCCAGTCTCCCTCCTTACTCCATTCAGAAAAACTAAAAAAGTCAAAAGTAGGATCATATCTCGTGCTCATGATACTCATAAATTAATTCTTTTGAACCATCTCACTAATTGTAATGGCCATGATACTCATAAATCAATTTAGATATTAATAATATTTTAAAATTTTTATTGAATTTTTCTGAATTTTTGATGTTTTCAGATTTTTTTATTTTTTTATACTTTTGTACAATTTTTTCTTATTTTTTATTTTTTAAAAAATTTATTAATAAAATCAAGTACCAAGTATTTGAGATGATTTTTGCCACAATCAAATTTGATTAAAATATTATTAAAATTGAGACTTATATGTTACTAAATTATGGCTCAAATGCAAGTCTTGGTCAAGCTTAAATTTCATCTGTGTTTGATCGAAAATTGAGCTCAAATCATTAGGAAATTTGGACTCTAAGTAGGCTTAATCCAAATGAGTTGAGTGAGCTAGATTTTTGGACTAGAATTGGACCTAAAATCTATTTAAAACTTGGGCCAAAATGACAAAATACAAGAGTTTTACAAATAGGCCATACATTGAATAAATCCTCATAAATGTGATTGGTAGGATTTTTCTCACAAATAAGCTCTTGGAATGAGAATTTTGCATAATAATTCAATAAAAGTCTAAAATCACAAATTAGTCTCATAAAATCCATAATTTATAAATAAATCCTTCAAAAGGTCAATAATTATGATTTGGTCCTTATGAAATTTAGAATTTACAAGTAAACTCTCCAAAAATTCTTTATTTACAAATAAACACCTAGAGTTTTGACTTTTTGTAAATGAGTCCCTAAAAAGTTTTTTATTTATAAATAAATTTAAATTTTATTAAAAAAAGACTTTGGAAGTTTAAAACTTTATAAATAAGTTCTTTTTGTAGAAAGTCCCTAGAAATTTATAAGATTATAATTTAGTCCAAATTTTTCAAAACAAAATTTGCAAGCATCCCTCCTATAATTTCAATATTCAAGTTGAGTATAACTTTTAAGATATCATCATCTACAACAAATAGATTTACACATATCTTTTCAGAAACGCATCTATACTTTGGATAAACTCTATCCATATCTGTCTACATTCACATCTATTAATCAAAATTTTAAAAAAATTGATTTCAACCCAACTTTGTCTCTTCATGAGCCTATAAAAACTCGTAGAACCAGCAAAACAAAACAAAGAGAGAGATTAGAGATGAAAAGGTGGAGATTGGAAATGAAAAGGTGGAGATCAGCACAACAGAGGAGAGAAAGAATAGAGAAGCTATCAGGAATTAGGGACTTGAAGTAAAATAAGGTGAGCTTCTACCTTTCCTTTCCTTCTCTTACTGATCTTCCTATTCCTTTACTTCTTCTTCCTCCAAAGGGGTGGCCCTATCTACTACCTTGCTCAACCTTGTCATTTAATAAATCTACTATAGCCACTCGTGGCCCCTCGATAATGCTAGATCCCCATCACCACAAGCTAGCCTTTGGGCTCACACTTAGCCAACCTTCGGGCTTGCACTCAACCAGCTTTTGAGTTCACACCAAGTCAACCTTTGGGCTCATATCTAGACAGCCTTCGAGCTCGCATCTAAGTTAGTCTTCGGGCTAGCATCCAAGCAAGCCTTTGAGCTCGCCCTCAGCCAGCCTTGGGACTTGCATCCAAGCCAACTTTCAAGCTCCCTTCTTAGCCAGCCCTCAAGCTCGCACTCAAGCAACCTTGGGGCTCGCATCTTAGCCAACCTTTGGGTTCTCACTTAGCTAGCTTTTGAGCACACACTCAAGCTAGCTTTTGGGTTTGTAGTCAACCAGCCTTCGGGCTTGCATTCAGCTAGTCTTTAGGCTCACATCCAAGCTAGCTTTTGGGTGTGCACTCAAGTTAACCTTCAAGCTCACACTCAACTAGCTTTCAGGCTCAAATCCAAACTAGCCTCTAGGCTCACATCCAGGCCATCATTTGGGCTCGCACTCAACCGGCCTTTAGGCTCGCACACAAGCTAGTCTTCAAGCTCACACCAAGCCAACCTTCAAGCTCACACTCATCCAGCCTTCGGGCTCACACCCAAGCTAGCCTTTGGGACCTAGCTTTCGAGATCACACCAAGCTAGCTTTTGGGCTCACATCTAAGTCAGCCTTTAGTTCACATCCAAGTCAGCCTTCAGGTTCACATCCAAGTCAGCCTTCGGGCTCACATTTGGCCAACCTTTGGCCTCACATACAAGCTAGCTTTTAATCTTGCTTCTTAGCCAACCCTTGAGCTAGCACTCATCTAGCCTTCAGGCTCACATCTTTACTAGCCTTTGAGCTTACACTCAGCTAGCTTTCAAGCTTGCACCAAGCCAACCTCTGGGCTCGCACTCAATCAGCCTTTGGGCTCGCATTAGCTAACCTTTAGTCTCACACCTAAGCTAGCCTTTGGGCTCATACTCAGCCAACCTTCGGGCTCACATCAAGCTACCCTTCAGGCTCACATCCAAGCCAACTTTCGAGCGTGCACTTAGCCAAACTTCGGGCTTGCATGTTGGCTAGTCTCCAAACTCACACCTAGTTAGCCCTCGGGTTCACATTAAGTGAGATATCATGCTCGTGAACTAAGCTAACCTTTGGGTTTGTACATTTGAAGCTAGACTATGGGTCCAACTAAAATCATCATAAATAGCTAAGGTCCTTCAAATCAAATGGATTAAGCTGAAGTAATTCAATCAAAACAAATAGATAAAGGCCAAACTAGCTTAAATGGACTTAAATTTATTAAACAAATAAACTAAAATCCAAAATGAGTTAATATAAACTTAGGCTCAATCCTAGTCAAGGGTTACTTAAAATCAAGTTAAGTTCAAATCAAATCCAATTAAGATTAAACTAAATTTAAATTAAACCCTAATTAGGTCAAGCCAATTCCAAACTAAAAGGCAAGCTTAAAGTTAAACCAAAATTAAGACATGCTAAGCTTGAATTAAAACCAAATTAAACCAAATTGACTTGAACTTGAAATGAAGTCCATTAAGATGCATACCTGGACTTAATAAATGTCTAACATAGGGTTGAACTTGACTTAACCTAAATGACATTAAACTTGGACTTGAACTAAATAGGGTCAAACCGAGTCCCGTTAGGTGCATTGAGACTTCGGCAATATGCCAAGGCTATGAACAAATGAATGATGTTATCACTCTGACTTGAACTAGAATTAGCTTAAATTGAACTAAATAAGGTTAAACTGAGTCTCGTTGAGTGTGCTACAAAGTTACTTAGCCACACTCAAAAGCGATATCCAACCCCATAAGTCATTAATGATGCTACCAAATCAAAAAAGTAAATTGCCAACGCACTCCAAGCTGTTAGCCATACTTCAAAGCTATATCCAACCCCCATAAGTCAATGGTGACACTGCCTAATTAAAGTAGTTAATTGCTAACATGCTATAAGCTTTTGGCCACACTTTAGAGCTATACCCAACTCCATGAGCCATTGGTGATGCTATCAAATCAAAAAAGTTAATCACCTATATGCTCCAAGCTATTGGTCATACTTCAAGGCTATACTCGACCCCAAGCTGTCGGTGACACTACTAAATTAATGAAGTCAACCAACAATACGCTCCAAGCTATTGGTCATACTTTAAGTTAGCCAACCCTAGAGGTAGCTAGTAACATTCATTTCAAGCTAACCAGCCCTAGATGCAGCTGGTGATGCATTCTTCAAGTTAATTAACCCTATAAATAGTGGACAATGCACCCTTCAAGCTAGTCAATCTTAGAAGCAATTAACGGCGTGCCCCTACAATCTAGTTAATCCCACAAGTAGTTGATGACGTGCCCTTCTAACCTAATCAACCCCACAAATAGTTGACGATATGCCCTTCAAGCTAGCCAACACTAGAAGTAGTTGGTGATGCATCTTTAAGCTATACCTAACCTTACAAGCTATTGGTGATGCTACTCGAGACCAAAACCAATGAAGTTATTGCCTATACCTTATTAGCTATGGAAACACTTCAAGGTTAAACGGAGTTATCACCCATGCCTTATCAGCTAATGGAAACATTCCAACCCAAATGAAGTTATCACTCATACCTTATTAGCTAATGAAAATACTCCAACCTAAACAGAGTTATCACCAATGTCATTTCAGCTAATAAAAATACTTCAACCCAAACGGAGTTATTGCTCACACCTTATTAGCTAATAAAAACACTCCAATCCAAATGGAGTTATTACCAATGTCTTATTGGCTAACGAAAATACTCTAATCCAAATAGAGTTATCACCCACACCTTATTGGCTAATGAATATACTCTAACCCAAATAGAGTTATCACCAATGCCTTATCGGCTAACGGAAATACTCTAATCCAAATGGAGTTATCATCCATGCCTTATTGGCTAATAAAAATACTCCAACGTAAAAGGAGTTATCACCACTACCTTATTAGCTAACGGAAATACTCCAACCTAAATAAAATTATCACCTATGTTCAAAGTCATTGGAAACACTTCAAGCTTCTCCCATTCCATTCTACAATTTGGGTTAGACACCACATGGTCCAATACAGGGGGGAGCAAGGCAATAACAGACATTAAAGCTTCTTCTCCATTCTTTCTCTTTTGCTTTCTTTGTTTCTTTCATGGTTTCTATAATTTTATATTGAACTTCATTGTAAAGTGAGGATATACCCCTTACTTAAGTCATGTATCATATTTCTTAATTAATTAAATATTTTCTTTATTTTTGTATCTTTGTTTTATTAGTTAGGTTTTTTACTTTAGGAGGTTTCTGACAATTGTTAGGATATTAATAATATGAGCTTGTGTCTATTGGAAGTCATGTTCCCACAATACTTGATAGTGCATTTAAAATTAAAACAAACTTTGATTTGTGATTTGAAGTCACTCCTTGAGATCTTTGTTATTTTGAGTGATAACTTTGATCCCACAAATATTGGCTTGCCCAATGGAACATGAATTTTCCTCTAAGTGTAGAAACCTAGTTAGTATAATAGAAACACTTATAAGGTAGAATTATTATTGAAGATTGATCAATTGTGTTTGTCCTTTGTGAAAGAGAGAATCAAATAGCAATAATGAAGAACATCTTCACCCTGAGATACACCATCATCTTGGGGGTAGGTTTAGTTGTGTTGTTACCTCAGTCAATGGTTACTACAAAAGTAGCTGAAGTTCAGATCAAGTTTGGGACTATCTCTCAGTTTGTCCAGTTCAAGGGGTCATCTACTACTGCACCAGCTAAAGTGGTCGACATGTAGGACCAATCTATTTCTTGCCTTCCATCAAGGGGAAGGAGGCCCAACATTGTTATTTCTAATGAGAAGGGCTATTCAAATAAAGAGCTAGAAGTCATGCCTCAACCAACAAAGACGTTAGTCTTCTAGAGGCTAGGACCAAAAAAAAGCTCAGTCTTCAGTCACCTTCACCCAGCTCCTCATAGGGGGCAATCAAAAGCAAATCCAAACACAAGCATTGATGAAGAAGAGCTCATATTGGCTGTCACAAGTAAAGGAAAAGTTGATGCAATCTTTAGGCAACTTGAGAAGCCTATTCCTTAAATAAAGTTGATCATTACTATCCCTACCTCTAACTTCTTTGCTCCATTAAGCAATTTGGAGAAAGGTAAGAACAAGTCATAGGGGGCATAGTCTCTCCTTAAAACTATGGTAAAAAGGGTGAATCTTCAAACAAAATTACAAGGGTCACCATAAAGTTGCAACCCAACATAATGGCTCACAAAAGAAGATCACCCACACTGTTAGAGTCATTCCTCACCATGACTTTGGAAGGGACCATAAATCTGCACTCCAGCCTGCCAAACACCGAAAGATGGCTATTTGAGTGAGGTTTATTGATGAAGAAATCCAAGAGAATAGGTCCCTTATGGACCATTCCTTGCTACCACATCAAAATGAAGGTGTGACGGACCGCTCCATAAGTAGACTCTTGAATAAGACAACTTAACTAATGGGAGAAGTTAGACTCAACTCAAAGTCTAGACCTGATTCTTGATATAGGAACCATCATTTTCTAATAAAAGCCTTGATCATAACTAAAAGCTCTAATCAAGAAGTGACCATAGAAGCATTGCAAGAACAACTGAATATCAAAGTAAAAAAGAAAGATGAAGCTCAAAGAAAGTCATGGACTTGATGAAAATGATGCTATGAATGTGCCAGAAGATCGATAAGTTGGAGCAATCTCAACAACCATCTAAACTAGAAAAAGCAACAAAAGGCACATCTCCTATAGATGAGGTCCATGAAAATGTAAGCCCTTCAAAAGTGCCTCCTCCAGTAAAGGATGCCCAATCTCCAATTTTAGGGGTTCTTGAAAACATAAAACTCCAGCATACATACAATAGTAGGTATAATGAATAGTAGCTACACAATTGAGACAAAGAAGTGAGACGGACAGGATAAATGATGCTGACAAACCATACCCTAGCCATAGCGACCAAGAGCCATATTCCAAAGGCTATACATGCCTAATTTCAAATAGTTCAATGGCTTGGGCAATCTTGAACAAAACATAACTCATTTTGTGACTCTATGTGGAGATTCAAGTAATAACCCCTTGCTGTTACTCTGCCAATTTTTAGTAAATTTGATAGGAGTAGTATTTGAGTGGTATGCTAGCTTGTAACCAGAATCTATGCAGACTTAGGCATAGATGAAAGAGGCTATCTGAATTAGGTTCGGAGGAGTTAGTGATAAGGTGACCATTGCAAACCTTGTCTCAACACCAAAATATGACAATGAGTTAATTTTGCACATATCACATAGTGGAGAAATCTTAGCATTAAGTCTAAACAACCCATGAACTAATTTAAGATAGTAAATTTAATCCTCGACAATATAAGAGCAGAATGGATGACATCTTATCTAAGCACCTCTTCCCTCCATACCTTCCAGGACCTCATCATTCAAGTCAAACATTATCTAGCTCACAAATCTTAAGACTAGAAAAATATAAGGTAAGTCATAAAGAGTCTTCCAAAAATGTAAGGGTTGTATTAACAACAATTGAGTAAAAGAAACCTCCAAACCCTGCTATGAATAAAAGTAATCCTCAGAAGCCACCGACACTTGGAGGAGATGGAGAAGTGGAGCAATCTAATAATCTCCAACAAAGGTTCAGAAAGAAATATTCTTTCAAAAGAGAAAGAGTAGCTGAAATCTTCCAAGATGCACTAAAGCTAGGCCTCCAATTGCCAGAATCCAAGAGGCTAGACGAGGCTAACAAAATAGATCATCCAAACTATTGCCTTTACCATAGAGTCTTAGGGTATACCATTGAAGAATGTTATGTGTTCAAGAATTGGGTCGAGAAACAATACTAACAAGACAAGCTGCTTCTCTCGAAGGAAGCTCTATTAGAAAAGCCCATGAAGCACACCAATTATATTACTGTGTTTGAGGATCATGAACCATTTGTTGAGATCCTCTTTGGGGAAGAAGCACAATGTACCCTTGAATAAAGGCGCTTATGAAATATCTATATTTCAAAAAAGCTTAAGAAATTGATAAAAAAAATAACTAGAAATCTTGCAGAGCTTGGCATAGTGATCAAGAAAGCCTCATCAAAATAAACTACCTTACCTATTCGAAGCATCAAGAAGAGGAAGAATAGAAGTAAGAAGAAGAATTTGGTTTAGCCAGATGAATATGATGTCAAGAAATCAGCCATCCAAGAATACATCGATGCTCTGGATGAATATGTTCAGGGATAAAGAAGACAAGTAACTCTTGGAGAATTTCTCCCTGATGAAATCAAATTACTAGAAAACCCTAATACACAAAATGAAGAAAGTGAACCCTTGGTGGCAATATGCTCTATCATATTTACTATTAGAGGTTTATAACCAAGCCTATCTCCACCCTGTTACTTCAATGATGAAAAAACTTAGGATACAAGATAAGAAGAGGAAAATAGATTCATTAGGGATGATACTTATGAAATGAGAGATCCCACTAGTCTCCTTGACAGTTGCTCTTGAGATGACTACTTTGAGGGTGGTTTGCCCATGAGCACTACTATGGCATGCTCAAACTATAGTTAGATATTGTGAAAGAGCTAGCTACAACTAACATAAGAATTTTCAGGGAACAAATGCAAATGTTAAACACACACATGCAAGCTATGATTGCCCACATGAAAAGTGTGACAAATATGACCATATTCTCTCTAAAGAAGTCAAAAGGATGGAAAAGATCCTATTAGAAAAGACGAATCCATACAAAAGACCTCATAGGGGTGGTGAGACACCATCTACTGACCCTCCTAGAGATTAGGATGACTATTCGTGCCACCTACTCTAGAGATGGATCAAAAAACCTAGACACTATCGAAAAGAGTTAGCTAAGTTTATGACCTCTTGGCACATGGTGACTCATACATCTGAGGTAAACATTGGTGGGTTGCCATCCCAGCCTCCATCGGGAAATCAAGTAGCAAATACTCAACCCACTAAGTTCGGTGAAGTCCCAGTCCTAGAACCTATAGAAGGATGTACTTTACTAATTTTAGAGAAATTATGCATATAAAGCGTAGATGATGAATATGGCTACGTGTCTGGCTCAGAACAACTTTATGACCATTTTGAAAGGCCTACACCAATAAATGCCAAAAGAAGAAGTAGACATTTTGAGAGAGGATCAAATGAGCTAATGCCAAAGCTCATTCCACCCCTATATCAAATCAAGTTGGATATCTACATTCAAGCCAGTCTAAGGATCCATAGAAAAGACATCCTAAAGAAGATTATGCTAGTAGATAAAATAGAAAGATTCATCTAGAGAGTTTTTGAAGATCTCTCTACAAGAAAACCCTGTGTGCCTAATTCTAATGTTGAATGAGATGATTATTAGCTAATCTCATCCTTTGATAACATTCAAGTAAGTACTTACTAGGGGCAAGATTCTTCTACTTTTTGTCACATAATTAGCCTAAAAAGTAACAACAAAGATGAATCTTATTGGTCTTATAATGCTAGGTTTCAACTAAGAAGAGCAAACTAGGTACAACTTGGAGGTGGAAAGGTGCTACCGCCAAGACAAACTCTAGTGCCTAGTGATAAGAATATTCCCAAGGATAAAAAAAAGAAAATTTAGATAAATGAGGGTATTGAGCCTTCACAAGCTAAGCCTGCACCCAAGAGGGTGGAGTACAATATAGCAACCCACCTCAAGAAGATCCTTACTTTGCTGAGTGTGTTTGATACCTTGATGATGTCACAAGAACTCAGGGATACACTAGTACGCATCTTGTAAAATTTTTCAGTTAAATATAAAGCATACTTTGCTAAATAGAAGATGGAGTCCTTGTATGTATGCCAAACTCCCACCATTAGCTTCACAAATGATAACCTACTACTTGGAACAACAGACCACAATAGGCCATTTTATGTTATAGGGAACAATGATGGGATCAAGATCAATTGCATCCTGATTGATCTTGGTTCCTCAGTCAATTTGATGACTCTTTGAACTTTAAGAGCTCTAACTTTGGATGTGTGCCACCTATCATCTGTGATTATAATCGTACAGGGTTTACTCAAAATGGTCAAAGAGCTCTAGGAGGTATAACTTTCTCTTTGAAAATAGACAAGTTGATAATAGATGCTAAGTTTTATGTGATCGATACTGATGCATTATACAAAGCACTACTAGGGAGTGCATGCATATATGAAAATAAGGAGTGTCATCAATCTTGCACCAATATTTCAAATACTTTGAAGATGGTAAAGAGCACCAAATTGATGAAGATATACATATTTTTGATGTTCATGAGGTACATTATGATGATGCAAAATACTATCAGAGATCCAACATTAAAAGGGGGTCTACTTCTATCAATCAAGTAAAGCAAATGATTGCTAACTTGATCTTTGCTCCTCCTCACTTAGGAAGTTATTCTGATCCAATCTCTTTAGATGAAGAAGCCCCACAAGTCTACCTAGGTGGTTATGCTTCTGATGAAGATGATGATAGAGGTCAAATAGAAAATAGTCTCTTTATCACTAAAATTCCAAAATTCTTAGTCAAGCCATTAGATAAGCTGAGCATCAATGTCATGGAAAAATTTATAGCTTTTCACATTCCTCCATGACACAAAGAAGAAAAAGAAATACTATTTTACAATGCAATCCCTTGTGTCCCAAGCATACATAAAATTCTAGAGACTGAAGATCTAGCAGATGATGGCGATCATCAATCGATAGTCATGCCTAAATATTCCTCAGATAAGCTTCATTAGATAATTGACAAATCTGGCTATGTACATCTACAAACAAAGAGAGAGAGAGAGAGTCGCTTCTTCAAGAATCTATGGGACCCACCCTAGGGGTGTGCTTACATTCTTGGAAGAGGAAACAATAATACCCGAGGACTAGGCTATATTACTCTAAATACCCATACGTGTCTTATGGTTATTATAAAACCTCTCTCCGATACTCAGAATGATCAAATAGTATTAACACCTCCTGACACATGCACTGAGGTGATCATAACATTTTAGATATCACAAGAAGGTGACATCCTTGGTGGGATTTTATCAGAACCAAAAGAAAGAGGGCATGATACAATCAAAATGCTTTTAGAGGAACCTTCACCAAAACATGATGAGTCACTTAGTGAAGAAATAATCCTCAAATTGAAAGAAGCTTCACTAGAACTTGAGAATGGGGGACAAGCCATAATAGATAAACTGATGGAGATCAACTTAGCTCAGAGGAGGCCCCCAAGCTGCTTTCATTAGCAATCAACTTTCAGAGGAAATTCAAACCCAGCTTAAAGTAGTACTCCAAGAATACATTAACTACTTCGCATAGAGTTACAAGGAGATGCGTCAACTAGATCCTAAAGTTGTAGTTCACAAATTGGTCATCAATCTTGAGCTTCCACCTATCAAACAAGTCCCTAGGAAGATAAAATTTGACCTAGAATAGAAGGTGATAGAAGAAGTGAAGAAACTAATCAAAGCAAACTTCATCAGAGAGGAAAATACCTAGATTGGGTAGACAGCATCGTACCAGTCAAGAAAAAAGGCCAAATTCACATTTATGTGGACTACATAGAAATCATGGTTGACAATATGACTGACTTCGAAATATTCTCTTTGATAGATAGCTTTTCAAGATATAACCAAATCAAAATGCATCATGATAATAAGAAACATACGGCTTTCAGGACACCAATTGGCATTTATTGCCATAAGGTGATGCCCTTTGGGCTCAAGAATGCAGGTGTCACTTTTCAAAAGGCCATGACTTGAATCTTTGATGACCTTATACACCAATTAGTAGAATGTTATGTGGATGACTTGGTAATCAAAACTAAATTGAAAGATAGGCACATTCAATACTTAAGAGTAGCATTTGACTGTCTTAGAAAATATAACTTAAAGATGAATCCTATGAAGATTTTGGGTTATCATCAGAAAAATTCCTTGGCTTTGTTGTTAGATATTGAGGGATTAAAATCGATCCATCTAAGATCAAAGTTATCTTGGATATACCACCACCTAGTAATTCTAAGCAATTAAGGGCATTCAAAGCCCACTTACATACTTAAGAAGATTCATTTCAAACCTCTCTAAAAAATGCAAGTCTTTCTCCAAGTTGATGAAGAAGGACACGCCATTCATTTGGGATCAAGACTGCCAATAGTTCTTTGAAGAGATCAACTAGTATCTCCTAAAGCCACCAGTCCTAGTAGCACCTTTACACAACAGCAATGGAAGGATCTCTAGAGGCACCTCTTGCCCAAAATGATGAAGAGGGTAAAGAGAATGCACTCTACTATCTAAATAAAATGCTAGTTGGGGCAGAAAATAACTACTACCCCATTGAAAAGCATTGTTTGGCACTTATACTTGCAGTCAAGTTGAGGCATTATTTACTTTCTCATCAAGTTATTTTAATATCAAAAATTGATCCTGTAAAGTACTTGATGACTACGCTTGTATTCACTAGGAGGCTAGCAAAGTGAGATCTAATTCTCATGGAATATGATATCAAGTTCACTCCTTAAAAGGTAATTAAGGGGCAAGCTCTCACCAATTTTCTTGCAACTCATCCAGTATCAAATGATTCTCCTCTAAATTATGAGCTCCCTAACGAAGAGATCCTTTTGATCAAAGAAGGAGAACCTTACTAGATGCTATACTTTGATAGAGCATCATCCATTAGACTAGAGATCAAGCCAAAACTTTCACAAAATCAAAGTAGGCATTATACTTATTTATGTCACTTTGAATAGAGACATTTTATGATACTCTTATTCCCTCTCTAAACCATGAACAAATAATGAAGCTGAATATGTTTCCCTAATTGCAGGACTAGGAATGACCCTCAATATGGGAATATCACGCCTACATATTTTTGGTGATTCACAACTAATTATTAGCCAAGTCTAAGGCAAATATAAAGTCCAACAATTTGAGCTTTTAAAGTATCATAAAAAGGCTCAAGAGCTCATAGGATAAATTCTCATGTTCAAATAACTAAGGCCTCTTAGTTCATCTATGCAAAAGCTAATTCTTTAGCCACACTAGCCAAGGTGCTGGCTGATCATAATCAAGAAAAAAATTCTAATCAGAATCTATAATAGATAAGTGATGAGCTCAGTCTTCAACATCAAGCACGAGAAGACTAAATCTAAACTAGTAGAAGAGGTCTCAGATTGGAGAATACCATTTATCAACTATCTCAAAAGTGGAGAACTCCCGGAAGATAAATTTGTGTGCTTTCTACTTATCAATGACACTCTTTATAAAAGATCATTTAATCAATTACTTTTGCGCTATCTCTTAGACAAAGAGGCCAAATAAGTTATTTATGAAGTACATTCTAGAGTTTGTAGAGCTCATCAATCGAACCCAAAAATGATGATGAAGATTAAGTGTATGGGCTACTATTGACTTATGATGGTCAGAGATTGCATCAAATACGCAAGAAGATGTCACCTATGCCAAATTTATAGTGACTTCATCCACCAACACCTAAATCCTTTACATCCAATAGTGTTCTAATGGCTGTTTGAGGTATGGGTACAAACACCATTGGTCCAATTGAATTAACTTTTTCTAGAGGCCATTACTTCATATTAGCAACAATTGATTATTTCTCTCGGTGGGCTGAAGTGATTCCATTGAAAGAGGTAAAAGTAAAAATTGTTATCCTCTTCTTTCAATAAAATATTTTACACCAATTTGGTGTCCCTTGAAGGATCATCTCCGATAATGGACAATCTTTTAGAAGCTTCAAGGCAGAACAATTCATGCAGCATCACAAGATAGATTGGAAATATTCATCCATCTACAATGTGAGAGCCAATGGGCTTACTAAGGCATTCAACAAGCCCTTCTCTAAAATCTTGAGGAAAGTTGTTGCCAGAAACAAGGACTAGCATAAAAAACTTGCTAAGGAACTACAAGCTTATCGCACTACATATCAAACTCCTACCCAATCAACGCCATATGCATTGGTGTTCGGGATTAAGGCAATCTTACCATTGGAAATACAAATTTCCTCTCTAAGGATTGTTTTGCAACAAGAAATCACAAGGCTCGTAGTACAAGAAGATTTGGAGATGTATTGAGCACAAATGGCTAGGGCTGATTACAAGATAACTCAACTTAGGCTATTTTAGAAGAAAGAAATGGTCTTATTTTGGAAAAGACCAATAATCCCAAACTAAAACAAGAAAGGTAAGTTTGAGCCTAATTGGGAAGACTCTTATATCATCAAAAGAGTATTTGAAGGGAGATCCTACAAGCTAATAAATAACAAGGGGGAAAGGCTTATGCCACCAATCACTAGCCGATTCCTCAAGAGGTACTATGCCTAAGCTTTGAGGACAACAACATAGAAACCACAAGTGTCTATGCTTTGTTTATGATGGAATGTCTGGCTTCCACAAAAAGGAACACTTGATCAAATATGCACTCTATATTTCTTAAGATAAAATATGGACACAAAACTCCATCCATCTTGTATGGTTACTAAGCCTACATTTACCTTGCATATCAAGTTCACTTTTACGTAGCAACCCAAGCCCACTTTCATGTGATAAGCCAAGTTCACTTTTACATAGCAATTCAAGTCTGCTTTCACATGGCAAACCTAAATTCACTCTCACATGATAAAATAAGTCTATCATCGTATGACAAATTAAGTCCATTCTCACATAGCGATTCAAACCCATATTGTCAACTTCTAAAATATTGATGTAGGGGCAAGCAATTGAAAATTGTTTGCACTATCTCCTGTCACCAAAACTCGGGAAGAGGTTGCAAAGGGGAAAATTTATTTGAGGTGATTTTTGCTGCAATCAAATTTGATTAAAATTAAGACTTATATGCCACTTAATTATGACTCAAATGTGGTCTCTATCAAACTTAAATTGCGCCCGAGTTTGATCAAAAAATGAGTTCAAATCATTGAAAAATTTGGACTCTAGGTAGGCTTAATCCAAATGGGCAGAGTGGGACAAATTTTTGGACTAGACTTGGACCCAAAATCCATTTAAAACTTGGGCCAAAATAAAAAAATACAAGAATTTTGCAAATAGATTGTGAATTGAAAAAAGAAATCCTTATAAATGAGTCTCTAGCTATATTTTTCTCACAAATAAGCCCCTGTAATAAAAATTTTGTAAAAAAATTTAATAAAAACCTAAAATCATAAAGTAGTCCTGTAAAATTCAGGATTTATAAATAAACCCCTCAAAAGGTTAATAATTATGATTTGGTACTTATGAAATTCAGAATTTGCAACTAAGCTCTCCAAAATTGTTTATTTATAAATAAACCCCTAGAGTTTTGACTTTTTATAAATAAGTCCATCAAAAGTTTTTTATTTATGAATAAATTCAAATTTTATTCAAAAAGAACCCTTGAAGTTTTAAAACTTTATAAACAAGTTTTTTTTATAGAAAGTCCTCTGAAATTTATAAAATTATAATTTAGTCCAATTTTTTCTAAAAATATTTGCAAGTGTCCCCCTTATGATTTCAATATTCGAGCTAAGTACAACTTTCAAGATACCATCATCTACAACAAATAGATTTATCCATATCTCTTCACAAACTCATCCAAACTTTGGATAAACTCTATCCATATCCATCTACATCCACATCCATTATTCAAAATTCAAAAAAAAAAAAAAATTTGATTTCAACCTAACTTTATCTCTTCTTGAGCCTATAAAAACCTATAGAATTTTCAAAACAAAACAAAGAGAGAGATCAAAGAGAAGAGGAAGAGATTAGAACAATAGAGGATAGAAAGAATAGAGAAGCCATTAGGAATTGGGAACTTGAAGTAAATAAGGTGAGCTTCTACCTTTTCCTTTCCTTCTCTTACTAATCTTCCTATTCCTTTTCTTCTTCTTCCTCCGAAGGGGTGGCCCTATCTACTACCTCACTCAACTTTGTCATCCGATGAAGGCCTGTGCTACTACCTACCTCCCAATAAAGAGGCATTCCAATAGCTCATAGCCGAGATCTCCACCATGCTAATACCGCAGTATGGAGTGGGCATGGACGCATTTGTAGCTGCTCATCTAGCCCTCTGGGAGACTAGGAACACCAATAGCTTGTACTAGCTGCCCCTCCACTCACCTAGATGTAGCTGGTCGGAGCTCCAGTGGCCATACCTACACACGATGCCTGATCTTATTGGACATGACACTCCAACTTCCTAGCCCAAAGCTCAAGCCCCCTCGTACTAGCAAGTTTGCCAGCTTAACTCCCCATGGACATGGAATGGCTAGCTAGCACTTCACCAGACCCAACCTCGCCCCACCGTGCCTATAGGAATGGTTTCCCGCCTCATCGTGGATGGCACTAGCCCCACCGTGCTCACATGAGTGATTGCCCACCTTGCTATGGCTCACATTGTCCCCACTATGCTTGCACGAGCAGCAACCTGCCTCGCCATACCTCGTGCTGGCCCCACCATTCCCACGCAAGCAGTTGTGTGCCTCATCATAGCTCCCGCTAGATTTGCCATGCTTGCGCAAGCTCTCACTTGCCTCGCTGTAGCCAACTCTGGCAATGCTTCGTCGACCTAGATCTCCTACATCATTCTCAACTTATGAAATCATGTCCTGCTCCTCTGTCTCTTCATCATCGTCATTCCTTGCAGGTCAGAGCTAGACATGGCCAGAATAGGCCGAGTCTAGCCATGAGCTCAAAGAGGATAAGGATTTGGTGGCCATTAGGGTTTGAAGATGCAAGAGAAGGAGGGAGAAGAGGAATCGGGGGGGCGGGGGCGGGGGCGGGGGCGAGGGCGGGGGGTGGTGATCAGGGGAGCAGGGAGGGGGGGAGTAGGGCGGCATGTAAAGAAAGAAAAGGAAAAAAATAAAGATAAAAAAGGCTTATTTTGTATAAAAAAAGTCTCATCCAAAATAAGGAAGAAAAAGAAAAAAAATTCAGCAAAAAATATATAAAAAGCTCTCGACAATACTACAGCCATATGCGACCCTCGGTAATGAAGACAATGATGAAGACAGCAAACCCATGACTCATTTGTGGTCACCCACGGCCCCTTGAAGATGGTGATAAAGATGGTGATGAAGATAGTGAACCCATGACTCTGCCGTGGCTATCTACAACACCTCAAAGATGGTGGATCCCCATCATCGCAAGCTAGCCTTCGGGTTCATACTTAGTCAACCTTCAAACTCGCACCCAAGCTAGTCTTCGAGCTTGCACTCAGCTAGCTTTGAAGCTTGCATCTACCCAACCTTCACGATCATACCTAAGCTAGCATTTGGGCTCACATCCAAGCTAGCTTTCGAGCTTGCTTCTTAGCCAGCCCTTGAGCTCACACTCAACCAACCTTCGGGCTCACATCTCAACCAGCCTTTAGGCTCAAATTTAGCTAGCTTTTGAGCTTGCACCAAATCAGCCTTCAGGCTCACACTCAGCTAGCCTTCGGGCTCACAATCAGCCAATTTTTAGGCTCACATCCAAGCCAACCTTCGAGCTCACATCCAAGCCAATCTTTGGGCTCACATCTAAGTCAGCCTTCAGGCTCACACTCAACCAACCTTTGAGCTCACACCTAAGCTAGCCTTCAGACTAGCACCTAACTGGCTTTCAAGCTCACACCAAGTTAGCCTTCAAGCTCGTACTCAGCCAGCCTTTAGGCTCACATTCTACTAGTCTTCAAGCATATATCCAAGCCAATCTTCGGGGTTGCATCTAAGCTAGCCTTTGGGCTTACACTCAGAAAACCTTTGGACTCACATTGAGGTAGCCTTCAAGCTCATATCCAAGCTAGACTTTGGACTTACATTCAAGCTAGACTTCGAGCTCACACTCATCTAGCCTTTGGGCTCACATCCAAGGTAGCTTTCAAGCTCACTTCTTAGCTTGCTCTTGGGGCCATAGCTAGTCTACGGACTCATGTCTCAGTCAACCTTCAAGCTCGCACTCAGCCAGCTCTAGAACTCATACCAAGGCAACCTTTGGGCTCACATTCAACAAGCCTTCGGACTCACATTCAAGCCAACCTTTGGGCTTGCACCCAAGTCAGCCTTGGAACTCATACTCAGCTAGCCTTTAAGCTCGCACTCAGCCAGCCTTCTGGCTCACATCTTAGTCAACCTTCATGCTCGCATCAAAGGTAGCATTTAGATTCACACTCAACCTGCCTTCAGGCTTGTACTTAGTTAGCCTTTAGGCTCACATCCTAGCCAATCTTCAAACTTGCACCCAGTCAGCCCTCGAGTTCACACTAAGTCAACTTTTGAGCTTGTAAACTAAGCCAACCTTCAAATTAATACATTTGAAGTCAGACTATGGGTCTGACTAAAATTATTATAAATAGCCAAGGACCCTCAAATCAAATTGATTAAGCTGAAGTAATTCAATCAAAACAAATAGATAATGGCTAAGCTAACCTAATTAGACTTAAATTGATTAAACAAATGGACTAAAATCTAAATTGAGTTAATATAAACTTAGGCTCAGCCCTAGTCATGGGTTAACTTGGAATCAAGTTAAGTTCAAATCAAATCTGATTAAGGTTAAACTAAATTCAAATCAAACCATGATTGGGTCAAGTCCAAACTAAAAGGCAAACTCAAAGTCAAACTAGAATCAAAATAGGCTGAGCTTGAATTAAATCTAAGTCAAATGAAATTCACTTGAACTTGAACCAAATTCCATCAAGATGCAGACCTAGACTTAATAAAGGTCCAACACAGGGTTGAACTCAACTCAAGCTAAATGACATTAAACTTGAGTTAAAACTAAATACGGTTAAACTAAGTCCCGTTGGGTGTGTTGAGTCTTCTGTAATACTCCAAGGCGATGAACAAATGGGTGATGTTATCACTCTGACCTGAACCAAAATTAATTTGAATAGAACTAAATAAGGTTAAACTAAATCTCATTAAGTATGCTACAAGAACACTTAGCCATACTTCAAAGCTATATCTAATACCATAAGCCATTGGTGATGTTGCCAAATAAAAAAAGTTAATCACTAGCATGCTCAAAGCTATCAGCCACACTTTAAAGTTATATCCAACCTTAATAAGTTATTAGTGATGCTACCAAATCAAAGAAGTTAATTACTAACATGTTCTAAGTTGTCGACCACACTTCAAACCTATACCCAACTCCATAAGCCATTGGTGACGCTATCAAATCAATGAAGTTAATCACCTATATGCTTCAAGCTATTGCCTATACTTAAGGCTATACTCGACCCCCTAAGCCATCGCTGATGCTACCAAATCAATGAAGTCAACTAACAATATGCTCTAGGCTATTAGCCATACTTCAAACTAGCCAACCCTAGAAACAGCTAGTGTCGTGCTTTTCAAGCTAGCTAGCTCTAGAAGCAACTGGTGATGTACTCTTCAAGCTAGTCAACCTTATAAGCAGTTGACGATGTGCCTTCAAGCTAGTCAACCCCAAAAGTAGTTGATGATGCACCTCTACAAGCTAGTCAATCCCACAGGTAGTTGACGATGTGCCTTTTTAAGCTAGTCAACCTCACAAATAGTTGAACACACGCCCTTCAAGCTTGCCAACCCCAGAAGTAGTTGGTGACGCATCTTCAAGCTATACCAAACCTTACAAGCTGTTGGTGATACTATTTGAAATGAAACCTAATAAAGTTATCGCCTATGGCTTATTGGGTATGGAAACACTTCAAGGTTAAACGGAGTTATCATCCACACCTTATCAGCTAACGAAAATACTCTAACCCAAATAGAGTTATTGCCCATGTCTTATCGGCTAACGAAAATACTCCAACCTAAATGAAGTTATCACCAACGTCTTATCGGTTAATGAAAATACTTCAACCCAAACGTAATTATCACCCATGACTTATCGGCTAACGAAAATACTCCAACCCAAATAGAGTTATCACCAATGTCTTATCGGCTAATAAAAATCCTTCAATCTAAATAAAATTATCATTGATGGGAAACACTTCAAACTTCTCCCATTTCTTTCTACGATTCGAGTCAGATGGCACATAGTCTAGTGCAAGGGGGATCGGGATAGTAGCGCATATCAAAACTTCTTCTTCATCCTTTCTCTTTTGCTTTCTTTATTTCTTCTATATTTTCTATAATCCTATTTTGAACTTTGTTGTAAAGTAAGGGTATACCCTTACTTAAGTCATATATCATCCTTTTTAATTATTTAAATACTTTATTCTTTTTTTCATCTCTGCTTTATTAGTTAGGTTTCTTTCTTTAGGAGGTTCTTAACAATTATCAAGATAATTAATAATAAGGGTTTATGCTTGTTGAAAATCATATTTTCATAGTATCTGATAGCACATTTAAAATTAAAACAAACTTTGATTTGTGATTCGAGATCACTCCTCGGGGTCTTTGCTATTCTGGGTGATCAACTTTGATCCCACACTAAGCCAAATGTCTTAGCATGACCTGTTACTATTACAAGTTATACCTAATAGAGTTTACAACATAAACTATGGCACGTTGAAATAGGCCATGTTAGTCTCGCATGATCTATTTGAAACTTTTATTATAACATTATCACTAAGCCCTACACTCCTCCATGATAAGCTCTTGCTCTTCCCCTTTGCCTTGTGCTCTTGCCTAATCCTCAGTCATGAAGCTTGCCATAGCCATTGGAACCTACAAGCCGAAACAACAACTAAGAACACCACATCGACAAAAGGTGGCAAAGCCAAACTATCTACCAAGGTGACTTAGCCCAATGAGAGCCGTGGTCACTTTACTAATCTAGTTCTTGATGTCACAAGGCTCCACCAAGACCCATCTCCCAACAAGAGCCTTCTCCCCCACATTGGCCCCACTCTCAGTTCCCAACCTCTTCACCGGATCCCTAAATTCTAGGTAGAACCCAAGGTGCTTGGTGAAAAATATTGACATATGGTGTTGGCTCCAATTGTGGTGCTTGCTCTTAATGAAGTAAAATAATTTCTAGCCTTAGTGGGATATGAAGTACCAACTATTACTGTTCAACTTGGCTATGAAAACCTCTTGAAATAGAGCTAAGAAAGGGATCATCCCATCACATTGTAGAAACTCTCATAGGCCACAAAATTGCACCATGGGTTATGCATGATCTAGTTTGGTGCTAGGTTAAGACTCCACAAAATGTCTAAGGTGAACTAGAAGAGAGGAAGATGAAGCTCAAATTTGAGATACTTCCATACATTGCCAGCACTAATGGGCCAATATATTGGAACTTCTCCCCTATCTCCTATGTCAAATCCAACGTGGTTAGTAACTAGATCATTGATGCTCCGGTGTTAAAAGGTGACCTAAACTAGTACCATTGAAGGACGAGAACCCAATGCCTCACCACCTACCAAGAAAAAAAACCACTATTAGAAACCCTCAAAAGTCCTCCCAGGCATCCAAGACACCTGCATGATGGCCCACAAAATATCAAAGCGGAGGATCAAGGACATACTACTTGTGTCTTATGCCAGAAAGGACTTTGGGTGGTCTAAGCATCTACCATAGGATAGATTTGGGTGTACTTCAGCCCCCTTGGCCTTCCTAACATTGCTGGACAACATCTTGAAGAAAAAAGCACTTAGAAAAGCAAAGAAGGAATAAGGGCTTAAGCTCTTGTACCTCCAACTACATCCAAATAGAGGAGATCACATATGTAAGCAACGAAGGAAAGCAACCTCTACCCCTTATTTATAGGAGCTGGACTAGGAAATTGAAGTGGTCGCTCTTCGAAAACCCATGAAGCATTGTCACGACCGAGCAAGTGGCATAGATCCCTTTGCTCAAGCACGAGTCAAAGTGACAATGCCCCTTCACAAAATAATAGGAAATTAAAGTGCATCCATTAAGAATTAATCATTGTTAGGAAATTAAAGAGTCAATACTAAAAACAGAAGTAAGCGAACAATGAGCCTGAGCCTCTCCCAAAGGAAATTGGCATGAGCAGCTCAACCTGAACATCATCAAGCCATGTAGGACATTATAAAGTCTGCATCACTAGCCCAACAGCCTCATTATCCCATGTGGCACTCTGCGTCACTAGCCCAACAACCACAATTAATGCCCACTAACAAAATTTTAATCACCTCGAAGCTCATCTACCACCAAACTATATATACCATTAATAAAGTTACAAATAAGTGGATTGCTCTTTTAAGACTCAAAACTCTCAATGATATTTTATTTTTACTTAAGCATAAGAGTGATCTCGCGAAGCATCCCTTAGCTAGTTCTTGAAGATGAAAAGAGAGAACGATTAGCGGCCTAGTGTTGGAACCGATATCCCTTGTATCCTGTTCCATATCACTCGTATTCTTGGTTTATCAAATCGGGGACAAGTAGGTGCCAAATTGACGCACAACAACTAGAGAAATCAAGATATACTTCGTAGCAAGAAAGTCTTAGTTAAACAATCGGCATACATATTGATACAAAGCTTTTATCATATTCTTTATTCTTAATAGAACATCAGAATGTAACGACAATTAGTAATAAACACTTTTTCTATTAAAAAAAATAATAATAAAATACAGATAAATAATAATAATAATATATGACACATTACTTATAAAACTAATGGCCGTGTCTGACAGTAACAATATGAATTTTTTTTTTTAGTTTTGAATGGCGCACGTGTCAGTTTCAAAAGTGGTTGTTACCCTATGTATTGTCTTAATTTTTTATTTTTTAAATTTATTTAGAAACATATATATTTAGTTATATGTGTATTGTTATTTCTATTTATTTTAAAACAAATAGTGGCCAACATATCTGCTTCTACAAACCTTTAAGAAACCACATAAATCATGTTCAAAAATAGTGTAAAAACATGGGTAATGGTTTTTTGGGCAGGCTGACTCATAATGACATCTCAACACCTACACTTTAATTCCGAAGGATAAAATGAACCGTGACCCCAAACACCATCAGTGCACATTCCGATGTTCTTTGTTGTTATGGATGAAGAATATGATACAAATATGATACAAGTTTTAGTCTCGATATGTATATGGATGGTTTAACCAAGACTTCTCAACTGCAAAATATCTCTTGATTTCTTAGTTGTTATGCATCATTTTGATACCTACTTGCACACTATCGGTTTCAAAAGTAGTTGTCATCATATATATGGTCTTAATTAGTTATTATTAGTTATTGTAGTAATCTCTCATATATTTTTATTGGTTTTGTATTATTTTTCTTGTTTATTTAAATATAAATGATTCTTATTATACTACTCCAAAACAGATTTTTGATGATATTTTCTTACGGCCAAAACATGCCAGCATGTTGGTTTTTTCCATTTAAAATCCAATCTCAATCCTAAAAGGTAAGTTTTGCTCTCTTCCTTTCCATCTCTCAGCTCTATACCTAACCCTGTCACCCTATCCCTCTCATCAATTTTTTCCGTTGCATGCACCCACCTAGACTGAGTTCACCTTTTAAAAGATCTATATCCCCACTTAATGTAAAATGGTGACTTTATTGAGGCTTAATGATCTATGTTGTTCACTTCTTGGAGACCGACTATTATCACATCACGACATATAAAATCAACGAGATTCATTGTGAAAATTGTATTGTTTGGAGAACAACTAGGAGATCATGTACCTAGATATGCCGCATTTGAGGAGAACTACTTGAGTTCTGAATATGACTAACTGAAGGATATTTGAGAATATGTGTGCTCAAAATGGGAATATCATGGCTCAAGAGTTCCCACTTGATATTTTTATACTCATAAAATAAAGATTGCAAAAATCTTGTCGAACCAATAACAAGTGAATCAATCTAACTAGTAGCTTTTTTGCAGAAGTATTATTGCACTTTTCTCAATAATTTCATACTTGAGCAACCCTATATAGTTTTAATTTCTATTTATTTGTATTGGAATTTGATTTTCATCTATCAATTATATATATGTCATGGATAGGATTTTGCTTGCTTTATGAAATATTTACTATGTTAAATTTTATCAAACTTACTTTTTTTTTATCAAATTTGATATCATTGTTCAATTAGTGTTCATCTTTACAAGCATTTGGCCAGCTATGAGATATTATTTTCTCGCACTATAGTAATATGATGGATTAAAGTTGGATCAAGATAAATAATTAGTTGGATTGGAAATACATCAAAGGAGTTAGTGCGTTTATCAAATATGCCTATAAGAATAAAAGGATTAATCAGATGATAATATGCCCATATATTAATTGTATGAATATGCACAATCAGACGCTGAAAGAGATTTACAAACACCAAATTATAAGGAGATGACGTTCATCATATACTAACTGAATTATTCATAAAGAATAGCTATGGTATCAACACAAAGTACAATATAGTGGGTTGCAAAGTCAATTGTAGTGCATGGTAAAAATGGGAATGACATCAAATTTTATTATATGTTACATTTGGAGTTGCAACTGGAGAAATACCAACAGAAGTTTCCATGAAAAATGATATAAAATCCATCAAATTATTAAATGAAGCTAATAAATAATTATACTTTGAATTTATATTCTTATCGTTCATCGTATGATTATTAGTTGTGAAGGTCAAATGTTAATGAAGTTACAAATTATTTAGTATTTTATTAGAGACTTTGAATGAGACACTCCATAATGTGAGTTTATTCCCACCTTCTTATTGCAAGACTTGAAATATTGAAAAAGACCTGAGCCTCATATATAGAAAAATTCATGATTGTCCTAACCATTACATACTTTATAGGAATGAAAGTACATTAGATATATATTGTAAACATTGTCAATCATCATGATATAAGTAATTGAAAAATAAAGGTGATGCTAATAGTTAGGAAGTGAGGAATATACTAATCAAGGTCGTTGGGTACTTTCCCATGAAGCCAAGACTACAACAGCTTTTAATGTCAAAGAAAACTATTTCACATGTAAGATGACATGTAGAGGACCACTTAGCAAATAGATTATTGAAACATCTAGCAGATAGCATAACTTGGAAGGATTTTGATAATAAGCATCCTAATTTTCCAATGGATTGTCACAATGTATAGTTGAGGTTAGCTTTAGATGGATTCAAGCCTTTCAAGACAATGAGCAATTGTACTACACATGACCCATGGTTTTACTTTTCTACAATTTATCTTTATGGTTATGTATAAAGTAACTATCATTCATCTTATCCATACTTATCAAGGGACCAAAGGGCCCAGAAAATGACATAGATATATATTTACAACTGTTGATAGAAGAATTAAATAAATTATGGGAGCCAAACATACCAATATATGATGCAAGTAGAAAAGAGATATTTTATATGCATGCAACATGATGTGGACTATTAATTTTCCTATATATGCATATATGTTAGGTTATATGATAACAGGATAGAAGACTTATCCAATTTGTGTAAAGAACATGCACTCTTATTAGTTGAAGAATGTTCATAAGTTCTACTATATATGTCATCAATAATTTTTGTCTATAGATCATAAGTTTTAGCTAGATAAGTCATCATGTGATAAGACATATAAGCATAGTCTTTCTCCCTCTCGGCTATTCGGAGAAGATATAATAAATGAAGTGAATGGTGTGTTAAATGAGATAGGAACCAATACAAAGTTACTTTCAATCAAAAAAAGGAGAAAGACTAGAGGGGCTACAGATGACATATTGAGGGGTAGGAGCAATTGGAAAAAATAAATGACTTTTTTGATTTGCCATACTGTAGCACATTATAAATTCTGGATAATTTTGATATCATGTATATTAAGAAAAAAATTTTCAATAACATACTATGGACATTATTAAGAACTCCAAAGTTAAAAGACAATTTGAATGCACCATTGGATCTAAGGGCTATTGGAATAAAAAAGATACTCCATCCATATGAAAGGGGTAGTAAAACTTAACTCGCTTCATTTACCATGAGCAGATAAGAAAATAATATATTTCTTATTATTTTCAAAAATGTAAAAGTACCTGATGATTATCCATCAAATATTTCTAAATACATACATATGAAGGATCAAATGATATTAGGTTTAAAAAGTCATGATTATGATATACTTATATAACAATAATTATCAATCATAGTTAGGAGTTATCTTCTGAAAAATGTGGCTAAAATATTAATTGAAATAAGTAGTATCTTTAAACAGTTGTACGCAAAAAATGGATGACAATCTGACTTTCACGGTTTGGAACAAAAGATCATTGTTGCTTTATGCTAGCTCAAACAAAATTTTCTACCTTTATTCTTTGATGTTATGAAACATCTTTCTGTCCATTTGATGAAGGAGGAGGTGATTGGTGGTCCAGTACAATATCGGTCTATGTATTCAAAAGAGAGGTGAAATTTGATAATCCTATATGTGCATTGAATACTAAATGGTCTCATATATACCCATGAACTAACAAATATTGTCATACATTAGGTACTTTCTGAAGCTCAAAATTATGTGCAGTATTAGACTCATTCAGAAGAATTAATAGTAGAAGAGTATTTTGCTGAAGAATGCATAACATTTTGCACAATGTATCTAAATTAGTTATAATCCAACTTTTATTCAATTTTTCAAAATCACAAGGGTGAATCCAAATTTATAGTAGGTCAAACAATTGGGTCGTTGCATAAGGTTTGTTACAGAGATGAGATTGAGTGGACTGAAGCTCATTGTTAGGTCTTTTTCAATCCTAACATTATTGATGTCTATTGCAAGCAAGTGTTGGTCCACAATTTCTCACCAATTAATATTTCTGAAAGTAATTTATAATCATATGTGTATATTTTCTTGGTATTATATGGAACATCTTCAGACAATAAAGCTGGATCAACAACATAGAAGATGAAAATTTAAATGACAAAAGATTCACTATGAAATATTTTTTAAATAATTTAGAGATCATGTAAGCACATACAATGCACTCTATCTCTTCAGTTGACATTTTAGAATATAAAAAAACTAATTGGTAATTCATATTTTCAGGTTGTCAACTTAGAAAAAAATAGTAGTATTATACATGTATCTAAAGAGATCATTTTGTTAGCTACCAAGTCTAACAAGTGAGTAAGAAAATTTACAGGGTATCTCATTAATGAATCAGGTTTCACACAAGAAGCTGCAAGATGAATCGATAGACTCAAAATAGTGGCATTGTCTTAAAGGTAGTTATGAGAAGTTTTGCAAGCCAAAAGAATATGCAACCCACTTCTAAGGTGTCACATGTTATGGGGTCATAACTGATATTATTGAGCTCCGGTATGACAATAAACTTAGGCATGTATTATCTAAGTGTGATTGGATAGATAATAATATTGGAATAAAGATAGATGATTTTGAATTCAAATTGATGTATTTTAATCACTTGATGTACATGTGTAGTCGCTATTCTGATGAGCTATATATTCTTGCTCGCTAAGCTCATCAAGTGTTTTATATGCAAAATTTAGTACAATGTGATTGACATTTGATTGTGGAAATGACTCCTAGAGAGTATGTCGACACACTTTATGATAGATCAATTAATGCTGATGATAAAGATCTAATGACAGAGCCATATAACATCTAACATCTTGAGAAATGTGACATCAAAAGTATAAGGGTAGATATTAAAGGTCTAATTATTGATGTGTTTCTTTCTGATTCAGTGACAATATACAAAGGAAAATGAAGAAAAAAATCCATTAGTGATGAATTTGAAATGAAAGAGGAGGA
Source organism: Trichopus zeylanicus subsp. travancoricus (assembly GCA_005019695.1). Classification (NCBI taxonomy): domain Eukaryota; kingdom Viridiplantae; phylum Streptophyta; class Magnoliopsida; order Dioscoreales; family Dioscoreaceae; genus Trichopus; species Trichopus zeylanicus. The sequence goes on from RXID01022576.1 coordinate 251,576, forward strand.
CATTCCCTTCGGGGATAGTGGTCATGATAATACTATTGAAGATAATGATTTTATGCCAGATGCAAACAAGCCTTAATGTGATTGTTAGTCTCATTTTTTAATTTATATATTAATTTTTATATATGATGTTTTACTAATTAGTGAGTTTTTGTAATTTCAAGTTAAAATGGTTTACCCAAGGAGATATATTGAGACTATCAAAGGGTCCCTTGTAAATATAGAGATAGAGAGACCGGTGTTTGAGACTCGGTTCTCATCGAGGTGATGGTTCACATTTAGATTCCAGTAGAGATAACATGGCTTCCTTTCCCCAAGGGCAAAGGACCAAGAGATGGATCGCAATGAAAGTTTAAATAATATTCAATTAAATTTGTGTCTTCATATAAATTATCTTATGAGTGATATATCTATTTATTTATATATTTTTATTTATAGGTTCGAGTGGCACAGCTCCTTTGAGTAGAGCATGTTATAGGCCTAGTAGTCCTATCAAAGTTTAGGGCATAGAGGAATACTAGCTTATATTGACCGTCAACCAATATGGCCAAATCATCAAGGAGAATTTAGCAAAACTCACAATCCAATTAGGCATAATGGTAAAGGAAGGTAACAAATTGCCTTTAACCTACACTGATTGGTGAATAATGCTAGAAGTGAATAAGCAAAGAATTTGGAAAAGTATCAAAGTAATATTAGTATTATGTTTTTGATTTTCTATTTAAACATATTAATCTTTCACTTTACACAGACAAATATGAATCTAGAGGAGAATTGCAAGAAGTCCATAATACAACTGTTGGGTAAGAAATGGTGAGATTGAAAGGCAAATATAAAGAGTAAGTATTTCACACTATTTAAAAATTAATTAGAGCAATTGTCACTCACTAATCGTCTAAGATTAAACTGGATTAGTAACCTCTTCTAATGATATATTGGTATAGCTCAATTATTCGGGTATCTTTTGTAACTCTGAATTTTATATATTTAAAATTTCATACATGTTAATCTATTAAACTAATAATGTGTTTTTTTTTTGGAAAAAAGATGAGAAAAATAAAAGATCTCAAAAAAAAAAAGAAGTTGGGTTATTCTCTGGGTCATAAGGGCCATGCCAATTTGAAAGCCAAGGTATTTTCATATTTAAACATAAAATTGATCTACATTGTGATCTATTCTTATATAATACATCATTAAGTTTGTCCCATGTAATACTTTTGGCAGTTAGAAAAATAATCTAGTTCCGAACCTTCAAGCTTGAGGTATTTTTGACCTCCCATACGAAAAAAGATGGATAGTCGATCGACAGAGCATCTGCAATAGCAATAGTGTGAATATTTTCATAATTTATCTAATGTCATATTAATAAAGAATCTTCTTATATTTTTCATTGTCTTCTACATATATACTCAAATTGAACAACTATGGCAAGAGTTGTTGGATGATTCTCAAACAAATACTATAGCTCAAGATGAGATTCACGTTAAAGTATTTGGCCATGAGAGATATGATCAACTACTGACTTTTGGGTTGAAACTTATGCCTACACAGATTTTTGGGAGTACCTCTAAAGGATCGCATGGCAGACACTAATACACAAAGGCCAAAATAAATGCGATTATACAAGTAGAGGTACAAGCATATGTTGCTCCTTTTTAGGAGACTATAGCTAGACTACAGAGAGCCTTTGCATTTTTAGAGGTTCGTGTTGGCGATAGACCCACTGCCACCTCTATGATATATAGGGTTTTATTAAAACAATTTTGTTTGTTTGTTATATATCGTTAGTTTATATGACTACACATATGTATAAAATTAAATAGATTCTAAAAAATGTAAACTAATCTTGAATCGAGGGATCTGGTACATAAGCAAGCCTCAGAGGAATTTTATTTGCTCCTTTAGTACTTTAGGTAATTCATGAAAACTTACTTTATGATATGTATTTTAATCTTGTGCTTTATAGTTATAGTTTGTTCTTATTTCTCTAAAGGAGATCAAAGTCAGTCTGGGAATCGTAGTTACATGCGAAGGTGTTTGGGATGTGACACCCATAAATATCTATTTGTATTTTGCTTGTGGCATAATTTCTTAATTAATACATTTGAATGGTGATAAGTTCATAATTTCATAGCATTGCATCGATATATCATTCTGTATTAGTTACTTCTATATCTAGTTAATGGGACAATGCCTACTATTGTTAGATTTTCTTTACCTACTCTAATTATTTATGTTCTTCAATATGTTTTTATATTTCTCTATTATAGTTGACAACTTATTTTTATAGCTTAACATTGTTGATGCCGATCTCAAGTCCAAATAAAAACATGTAGAAAGTGTTGCTTTTAGGGATTTTAGGCAATGATTTTATTTTTATTACCCCCTATCATTCGTTTAACTCTTTTTGAGCATTTATAGTTAATTGACTTGTAATTTTTGTATTCATTGTAATTTTCAGTATTGATTTTGAAGTAGATAGATAATATTGAAATTGTCAGTATGGACTGTAATTTTCAAACTACCATGGCATGTAATTCTTAGAGTATTATGTAAATGTAATGTATATTAAGATTTTTATTCCTAACATTGTGTTTCAAAATACAGGATACCTATATTTAGGAAATGAACAATACATGTAAAAGAAAATATTCTCAATGTTCTTATGAAAAAATGTTGGGATTATCTTTTTGCCGACATCTATCAAACTCAACAAAAAATTTCAAAAATAAATTTTCCTGATATTTAAAAAATGCCAAAAATTTTCATGATGTTTTTTTATTGGTGTTTTATAAGCACCGAGAAAAAATGATGAAAATCTTTTTCTGATATTTTTGACAAATTTGATGGTATTTTTGAAATACCAAAAAAGCCCCAAAATATTTAGTGCTACTAACATCTTATATATTTGTTGTTTAAGTCTTTAATATACCACATAAAATGTGTTCAAGTAAAATGTAAAAACATCTATTGTAATTAACTTGGTGAGGTGTTTCATGACGGCAACATAGAGTAATTTGTGCGTTATCTCAACAGTTTATTATTAATTTTGTACAATAATATATTACATGTAATTATTGTTTACGTTTATTTTTATTAACATTAGTTTTAATATGAATAGTACTTATTATTGTATATTGAGAATAAAAATGAGTATTTTAGAGATTTGGGGGGGGCGGGCGGGTAGGTGGGGGGGGGGGGGGGGTGGTTAAGCAGGGGGTGTCTAGGCGATGCCTGCAGGACAGGTGAAACGGAGTCTGAGCGCAGAGAAACGCATCGGGTTGAGGACGGAGAAAAGCAAAAATGAAGGAGAAGGGGATTTCTTTTCCGACAAGGAAAAAAAAAAGATTAGGGAGGGCGCCACAAAAAACAAATTTTCTCTAAAATTATTCATCAAAACTAAACAAAATGGAGATCGACTATTCCTTTATTCCCCCATTCTACAAAGACACTTTTTATCATTCTTATTTAAATATTTTTTTTGAGCCAATTTTTGATCTCTCCATGAAAACATATATTGTTGATCTTTTCAAATCTTGTAAACAAAACTAACCCATCATGATAGTATTATACAAGCTTTTAAATTTCGATTTCGGTTTCGATTTTGGCACTTAACGAAACCGATACATTTCGGCTGTTTTGGCCATTTCAGTTTTAGTTTCGGCCGAAAGAATATTTTTAGTATTAATTATGTGTTGACCAGAGTTTGACTATATGTTTACTATACTTTGATTTTAAATTAAAATACGATAAAATTTTGAAAATTTTTTTATAAAAATTTAAAAAATATGAAAGAATTTATAATTAATTTTACCACAATATTAAATATTATTTTAATTAATTAAAATTGATTTTGATAGTTAACCACTGTTTTTATATATTACTATAAAAAAATATATGAGAAATAATATGAATATGATTAAAAACTTAAAAATTAACATAAGTAAATTTAACTTATTATTAAAATATACTTGATATATACATAATTTATTAATTATAATCAACTAATCATCATCATCATCAGTTGAGTTTAAAACATCTGGATATGAAATTATGAATTCAGTACCTGAACAATCCAGATGAACATTTATAGACATACGAACCAAAACAATTACCTCTGCACGATCTTGTGACAGCGATTTACATGGGGATGAGACCGACACAAATTTTTTTTTGCTTTGCTTTCGGTGGAACGGTCATGCACGCATGCACGTGAAAAAAAAAAATCGACGTGTTTCGATCAAAATCATTTTCATTTCAGTTTTAACCAAAATATTTTTTTATTTATTAATTATATTTTAACTAAAATTTAACTTTATTTTAATTATTTTTTAACTTCAAATTAAAATATTATAATATATTTAAAATTTTTTAAAATAATGAATAGTTACGTGAATAATCTCATGTACTTGAATAGTATCTGACAGAGACCAGTAAAGGCGTCGGAACCAGGCTGGTGATAGGGTTGGCCGAGTGCAAGGCCGGCCCGAGCTTGTGGGAGCAGGGGCCAGGCCGGCGATGACGCGAGGCGGGTGAGGGAGCAGTGGCAGGCTGGCGAGCGTGTGGGGTCAGTCTGGCGAGGGCGCGGGCTTGGGCATGAAGCCCGCACGAGCTCGCCTTGCGAGCTCCCCGCCTGAGCTCCCCGCCCGAGCTCGTTGCGTGCGTTGTGCTCGCCCCGTGAGCTCGCCGCACGCGCTCCCCGCTCACCACATGCACTCCCCGCGTGCTGCGCTCACCCCGCATGCAGTGCACGTCATGTAGCTCAGCCAAAAATCCTAAACCGCAATAAATTTGACCGATCTGTTACGACACCAGTCGAAACTCTGATATTATATACGAAATACTTATATATCATGATTTACTATGAGCCCTATATCATCCGTGAACTACGAACAAAGAATACTTTGTCTCGATAAAGACCAGATGATTATTATCGAAAAAGAAAATTGATAATTATAAAATATATTTAACTCCGAAGAAGCCGTGAATGAATGACATTTTATAATCGGGCTTTATTTATCGTGCTTACATAGATGTTTCTATCTACAGTATCTAAATATACTGCAGGAAATAACTGAAAATATTCCAAAATAATATCTCGTCGAATAATAAAATTACTGTATGACACCAAAACAACGAATAAAAAAAATTGAGCTAAGAAATCAACAATGCATACACGGCCACAACGGACGAGAGCGTCCAAATTAGCCGGCTCCATCCCACCACCTCCACAACGACCCTTCCACCACCATTACTGTCCCTCGCCTGTGCCGTTGCCGCCGGCGAAGCTCCAGTGTAGTTTGGGTTGCTCCCATACAGCATCTGAATCCCCTGGACGTCGTCGGTCGAAAGCTCTACCTTTCTCATCCGTGTCTTGATCGTTGGGTACATGATAGCGGCGTCCTCCGACGAGTGCCCAAGCCCCAATAAGTGCCCGATCTCGTGGACCACCACCGACTCGAGATCTACCGCGGTACCAGAGCTCGCTGTCATGACGTCCCCCTCTGCCACCCACTGCTCTGCTGCATCTAGGTGGAATCGGCCGTCCGTGGGCGAGAATGCATGAGCGAGGATACCGAGCACACCATCAAAGGGCTCTCCGTCGCCATGGTTGCCACTGTAGAATCCAATGGTGATGTCCGCGTCGATGACAGAGTCAATCTCGGAGAATGACAAAGTCGTCGCTGCTGACCAACGGCCGAATGAGCGGGAAAAGACGGTGCGTAGGAGGGAAAGATCAATAGCGACAGAGGACGTCGAGGTAAAGGCGTAAGTAAGGCTGCGCTTGGAGGACGGCCACATGGGGTTGCCGGGAAAGAAGGCAAAGAGGTTGCGGCCCCGGGGGTAGGCAGAGATCATGGAGGAGGAGCCGTTGAAGACGTCGGCGACCCCACAGCGGGGAAGCATGATATTGTCAATTGTGTTGGAGTCGAGGAAGCCGGTGACGTTGAGGCGGAAATTTCGTTGGTAGGTTTGGATGGCAGCCTGCAAATCAGCATCAAAGGAGTCAGAGAAGGTGGCTGAGACGGGGTCAGCGATATAGCCGAAGCGATGGAGGTAGTTCTTGAGGTTGGAGAGGCCTGGGCGGCTGTCGCCAAGATTGCAGCCGGAAAGATTTAGGAAGGGTTCCCAGGGGTTGGGGAAGGGTGGCGGGAAGGCGGAGATCATGGAAGGGATCCATAACAAGAAAAAGAGGAAGAAGAATGATTTCATGTTGTTTTGGTGGATTTGTTGAGATAGAGACGGAGAAAAGAAGGAATGAATTTGTTAACTGGTAAGAGTTTTTGAAGAAAGGTTTGGAAGCGAGAAAGTTTCACAGAAGACCGCCGACTTGGCCGGCTTTGGCGACTTGCGAGGGGAAATCAACATCAGGAAGCTTCTTAATTTGAAATCTCTACAATTATCACAAAATAAACATTAACTCGAAATGAGTTCTCTCCCAATCTTAGAAACCTATTTTACTTTTTTAAATAGCATTGAAATTCACAATTTAAGAATTTTGTCACTAAGTAATTGAATGGGTCTCCCATGCATCCATTCAAGGAAAAAAAAAAACCAAGGAGCAAGCCTTCGAATGTCGTTAATCACAAACTAGGGGTTTTGAAGTTTTCCGGGACGATTTGAGATGCGGAATACTCGAATATGCATTCATGTACAATTGGAGAAAGAAGGGTTTGCTGATTTTAAATGCGAAATAATCAAAACACTATAATTACTCTAAAGAAAAAATTCCTTTTACCTTCTCACATTTTTTTATAATCCGATTAACCACTAAGATTATCGGGTCAATATGTTGTTTACATGACCCAATCCAGACTTATTTATGCATATTATGTGAGAATAATGGTTTTATCTCCACCAAAATCGCAACCTTTGCGGTGCGGCATAGTGTTTTATCTCCTCCGGACTCCTCGATCTACCTTCTCTTCTCTAGCCATTCTGCTTCTCCTCCTTACTTCCATCTGCCATGTCTCACCTCAAACATCATTTAGCACTCCTCCTTTGGTCTTGATGTATCAAGAAACAATGCAAAACTAAAGTTGGATCTTAAAACAAATCGAAAGACGGATTGGCTAGAAATCAAAACCATCAGCCTCATTATTGCATGTGAATCCATAAACGATTTAAAATGTTAAGTTTTATAGTTCAGTGTCTCCATGGTTCGCCTATTAAAAAATAAGCTCCATTGCTCAGCTACTAAAGGATGGTTTCACAACTCGTCCATCGAAAGATGAACTTATAACTTGGCCAATAGAGGACGACTACACAGTTTGTTCATCAAAGGATGAGTTTCATAATTCGGCCACTATAGGATAGCTCCATAGACCATATATTAGATGATGATTTCCATATCTCAGCTACTAGAGAACAACTCCATAGCTCGTCCATCAGAAGACAAGATTCATAACTCGGCTACTAGAGGACGGCTCCATAATCTATCCACTAGAAGATGAGCTTCATAATTTAGTTACTAGAGGAAGGCTCCACAACTTATCCACCAAAAAATGAGCTTCATAGTTCAACCACTAGAGGATATCTCCATAGCCCGTCCACCAAAAGACAAGCTTCATAACTTCACCACTAGAGGATGGCTCCACAACCTGTCCACCAGAAGATGAGCTCATACCTTGGCCATTAAATGACAGCTCTGTAGTCTATATATCAGAAAATAAACTCCATAACTCGCCCACTAGACAATGTCTCTACTACCCATCCATCAGAAGATGAGCTCTATAACTTGATAACTAAAGGACGAGTTTCATAGTCTACTTACAAGAAGATAAACTCTATGATTTGTGGCACATAAACAGTCTCCATACTTTATATATTCTTTATATCCCTATGGGGATAGTTAAAACAGTGCCCCTAGGAGACAAACAACTACACCACTTGTAGTCCCTGCTTTGCTCGGGTCGACTGTGACTCCTTTATTTCTTGCTACATGATAAAATCTCGCTGAATCATGGTATGGAAGATCAAGTAGAATTTTCAAACTACTCTTGGCTAACTCACATATTAATCATGATAGAGTTACTTGAGAAGACTAAGTTTAGTTACCTGATGCACCCTATATAACAAAGCCAAAGACATCCAAGTAAAAGGTTTAAGATCTTTTTCTCCTTCCTTGGCAAGTTCAATTGATTCCAAAAAAACATCCTAACTCGTTCAAGAGTAAAAGAGAACACCAAAGGACAACACATTGACTTAAGTATTAAAGTATCCTCCCTTAGTCACAATCCAATAGGCAATATATTCTTTTTATGCAAATTGGAATCAATTGAAGAGAACTAAAAAGAACTCATGGACTTGATTTGAAGTCAAATGGATCACAATAATCTAGTACTTTCATTGAGATTCGTTGGAAGATCCTTCCCTGAGTAATCGACGAAAATCATGCCACTGTGATAATAGCATCTGAGGAAGCAGATAGTAGCTGGCACCTTTAGAGCAAATGTGTATGGATCAAAGAAGAACCAAACCAAGATAAAAGGATAAAACAAAATGGAAAACAGGGGGTCATTATTCAAAATGTGTTTGAGGAGAACTTCGAACCCAAGAACTTATGGTTTTCAACTAAAGGTGACAACCAATCGCAAAAAATAAATTTACTTAATTAAAAAATAAAAATAAGAACAAAAAGACAAGGAAGAGGAAAAGTAGCTCAACAAGGACGTAAATACTAAATAGAAGAGCTCAGGGGGCTTTTTGCAAATTGCACAAATATCACCTCCTACATCTTCTCCCACGTCTTTTTTCTTCTTCTCCCTTCCCATGACGAGGAGAAAGAGCAGCAAAAGTGAAAGAGAAAGGGGCAATAGCAGTTAAGGTTTGAGAAGGCAAAATTTGAAACGGGTGCAAATTTAGGTTACCACACTTTTCTCCCATTTCTCCTGCATGTTTTTAGCAGATCAGCAAGGGCTCCTTTCCCTACTTTCTTCTTTTCTTTCTGGGGCAAATAGGAGCAAGAAGGGGATGTTTTGGGCCTTCTCTCTTTTCTTTGCTGTAATCTAAATCCTTTTTTCTTCTTGCTGAATAGGAGCAAGATTGGAAAACTACAGCTGAAGTATTTTCCGTTCTTGGTGATCAAGGATAGGAGCTAAATCCTCTCTCTCTCTCCTTCCTCCTACTGATCAAGAACAAGAGCAAAAATTCAGGTTTGTTTCTAGCTAATGAATGATGTTCTGCTGATAATTTTGAACTGCTGAGTGATCTTGAATTGTTAAAAATTGTGGGTGCTAAAATTGGGGTCTTGTTGAAACTTTTTGGTGCCAAATCATGGCCATGTTCTTCAGCTAAGATTAGTGAAGTCTTGGGCCTTGCTTTCTATTAGAAAGGGGAATTCCTTGTGTCTTTTACTAAAAAATTTAAATTTATTTTTAGACCCTACAAGTTTTGGTCATGATACTTCAAATCTGAAATTGAAGTTATCATTTTAAGATCCTCTCTAGAGGTTAGGATGGTTTGTTCTCAGAATATTTCTTCCATATCAAAGTACTAAAATGACAAGTAAATGGAGGGTTTCTTAGCTACTTCCCTTAACTCTTTTCCAGCTAATATTTGTCAATACCATACTGAAAATTTAGAGTTGGACCTCCCTCTTCATTGAAGTTTTACTAGACTAAGCTCCCAAACTTATTGTGAAGCTAGGGAATGTTCAACACCTCAGCTTCTGATTAGGATTTGGCTATGGTCTTATACTTTATTTTGAAGCTTGGGAATGATTGGATTTAAATCTTAGAGTTGCAATTTCCTTTAGTGTTTTGAAGAGGTTTGACTAGACTATTTGGAATCTATTTTAGTTCTTCATCAAGTTTTAGTTTTGCTATTTAGAATTTGTTGTGGTTTTAACACTTGATCTTTAAGCTAGTTTCCATTCATCTTCATTCAATATTTCATGCTATTGATATTCCATGTTCTATGTACTTTGGTTCTAACCAAGTTTTATTTCTGCAAATCCTTGCAATTAGAGCCAAGAAAATGTGTTAGAAGTAAGAAAGATGTGGATATTAAGGTTTCAAAATATAGTTTTCTTTGCTCTTATTTTGATAGAAGAGTAATGAATTTCAATGTCAACTTGCCCTGTGAACAGTAACCAATTTACATGTTTGAATCTAGGATACTCTAATGCCTTAGATTCTATTTACGTTATTCTCTTCTTGTGAATCATGAGACAAATCTAGGTCATGTTTTAAGTCCAAATCTTCATGTTCTAGATTTATATTTTTAGGGTTAGACTCTTGATTATCATAATGTAATATTGGTAGTAAGTTTGGATTATGAATCCATTATTTTATGTTGTATATCTAGCGGAGGAGAATCAAGCTTTTACTTTTTATTTGATGTGGTTTCTAGGTTAGGTAAGTGAAGGAATGACTCCCAATAATGTTAGGAAGTAATTATTTTGACAATATTGTCTCTATTGATGAGTATAATATTTTCTTGCATCATGTTGCTTGAAATGATTTTTCAATGTTTCATTGGCATTCTATGGGTCATCTATGAGAAACTGTATGGCTTGAAAATGAGGAAAAAAACATCATGGTTGTGTTTTTACAAAGTAACTATGATTTCAAAAATGTAATGTGATAGTATTATATATAATAATATATAAATATATATAATATATTAGATATATATATATATATGTTTGCATCGACATTATATTTGAAAAACTATGCATGTGTGTGTTCCACTAAGGTTTCTCATATTAACAAAAGTGTTGTAATTGTCGTGATTTATCAGCTTTAACCGTATGGTCTCTCTCTTGGTTCTTGTCTTGACCTAGCCATGGGAAGTTTCCATAGCCATGTCAAGATGTATTTATATTTGTGCATGAGATTGCCATTTGTAGGCATTATATAGCAGCATGATCCCCGAGTTACCCTCCATGATTCTGCCACTGGTTTTAGCATTGCCATTTTGTTTTACTTTGGCTGCTATGTATGTGTATGCCCTATTTCTGTGCAAGAGACAACAATTATACTACTCCACATTATTTTCGCAATGTTGAAAAGCGATAAAAATTACTCATATGATAGTTGCATTTGAGATTTGTTGTTGATTTTAAATGTGGGCATATGATGCTTGCATTCAATGATTTCAGCTAGATTTTGACTTTTGTGATCAAGTTTTACAAAACCTAATTTGCATATATATTATATGTACAAAAAATACTAATTAACATGAAATCACTCATTCTCTTATAGGTTAATTTTAGAGTTTTGCATGGGAACTAGGATGAGTGACATGTCATTTGTCCTTGTGTAGCCCACCTTTCTCTGTATAATTTTGCTATGTATCTAGATGGCCTCCTTCTAGATTTGTGTCATTTGGACTAGGATGTAAAATTAAAAACCCCATATTTGAGGAGTGTTTGTATCATATTTTGTAGGATTCATGTTCCTATATTTATATATCAATGTGTGTGTGTGTATATTGTTAGCTAGTTGTTGTTTGCCGTCTATTTTAGCAGACCTTGTAAGAGAGCCTTTCGTGAAAGATATATATATTTTTTCTATTATTCATCCAAGTCTACCTTGTATATATGTTATAAAGGTGGGGTATACGGTGCTCGTCACATCTCATTTTCGGGTGTGATAGGCTTAGTGGTATCAAATCTCTAGGTTTAGGTTCTACGTGGTGAGATGAGAGCATGGGTAGTGTCTCTAAGTTGGGGCATTTTTCTTACACTTCGCTGTTGTGAATAATTTTGATCTTTTGTGAATCATGTCTTTCCCTACAATAAAGTTTGTTGTTCATGCCTTTGCCTATGATAAAGTTTGTTGTGCTACAAAATGTCATCTAGGAAATCCACTTGTCAGTGTGGTAGTAGCTAAGTGCAACTAAGGCTTAGGGTCAGCAAAGTCAAGTTGCAGTTCCAATACAAGGTCAACATGAACTGTGCATGGGCTTGAGTGGGAATCCCCCTATTGAAGTTCCATGACACCATAGACCTGGACTAGCAAATGTGGTGGAGGGGAGCAATGTGGAGCATCTTGATAGAGTCCAAGGGTAGTTACAGGAGACCCTTGGCTTACTCCATAGTTGAGCACCAGTGGCAACCCAACCTCGTATGACATTTTTTGTAGCTCAACCAACTCTAGCGGTACAAATTGCTGTTCCGCCCTCATGATGGTCCAAGCTGCTTCGGTGGTGCCCATGGAAATTGAATCAAGAAGTGAGTGGAAATCTATCACCAATTTCAAAAAGATTGCACCTCCTTCCTTCAAAGGCAATGCAGATCCTAATGAAGTAGAGTCTTGGATTGAAGAGATGGGAAAGGTTTTTGAAGTCTATCACTATGGGGATGATGAGAAAGTTAGATTTGCTACCTATCATCTTCAAAGTAGTGCTTATGCATTGTAGATGATAGAATCATGCATTCTAGGGACTCCTGCAACAACCTAAGAGAAATTTCAAGAAACATTTTTTTAGGAAGTACTTCTCCAGAAGTATGGTTACTGAGCTAGAGAGGCAATTCCTATCCAAGACAAAGCAATATGAGTGTAGATGAACATAAGGTTGAGTTATACAGATTGGCAAAATTTTCCCCTGCCTTGGTAGCCAAAGATGCATGTAGGGCAACGAGATTCAAAGAGGGTCTAAATGGCTATCTTCGTAAAGGGTTGGCCCCTCCTAATGGATGACATATAAGGATGTGATAGATAGAGCCAGCCATCTTTGGAATTAGTATGGAAGGCTATAACAATGGATATGCTGGGGCAAGTGAGGAAAGAAGTAGAGATTTGGAGGCGCAAAGCTCCAAGTTTCCTAGTCAAAGCTGCCATTGTTATATGCCACTAGGACCAATACTAGCCCCCAGAAGTCAAGTCAGGTGCTCATTTTGTGATTGGGATTTGTAGAAAAGCATCGGGTGCTTGCTTCAAGTGTGACTAGATGGACAATAAATGACAAATTGCCCAATGCATGTTCAACACACTCAGGAGCCTCAAGTTAGACCAACATGGCCATTTTAGGTGCCATATGTGGGTCTGTTAGCTCCAGCTACACCAACTACACCTATAGGGTCTTAGAAGGGGGGGAGGTCCCAAACCTAGGGGCATTTCTATGCTCTCACTGAGCAGGATGCTAATGTCATGGTTGTAGGTATATAATTGTTAATTTTTGATGTCTCTTATTACCTATGATATTATGATGCTATTTGTACATGTCTTATATTTATGTACATGATTTGTCGTTAGGTACCTTTTGTACAGTGTCAAACTTTGTGTGTCTTATTCTACCCAGGTGCTACGCATTCCTTTGTTTCTCTAGCATTTGCCATGAGACATAGTATTCCATATTCTTTATTAGAGTATGATTTATATATGGATACTTTGGTTGGTAGCCAAATTCTTATCACCCATTTTTGTAGAGGCTGTGTAGTGATTTTTGAAGATAAAGATATGATAGCTAACCTTCATGTGTTGAGGATGCATGATTTTGATATGATTCTTGGGGTAGATTGGTTAGTTCCTCACTATCCAATAGTTAATGGTCAATAAAAGAAAGTGGATTTTAAGATACCAAGGGAATCAAGATTTTCTTTCTCTGGCAATATCACCAACACTCTACCCTGAGTTGTCTCTATAATGTAAGCAAAGAAATTACTTAAGAGAGCATGTTGGGGATTTTTGGCAGCTATGGTAGAGGTTGGAAGCAAAAGATCAAGTGTTGGAGGATATTCTTATGGTGAGGAATTTTCTAGATGTCTTTCCTGAAGATCTACTGGGATTACCACCATATCAAGAGATTGAGTTCTGTATTAATTTAGTTTCCTGATATTGAACCTATTTCAAAAGCTCCATATAGAATGGCTCCAGTTGAGCTGAAAGAACTGAAAGATCAACCTCACAAACTCCTATACAAGGTCTTTATTAGGCCAAGTGCTTCTCGTTGGGTTGTCCCTGTTCTATTTGTGATGAAGAAAGATGGAAGTTTGAGGTTGTGTATAGATTATTGAGGGCTAAATAAGGTGACTTTGAAGAACAAGTACCCATTGCCCAAAATTGATGATCTGTTTGGTCAGTCACAAGGGGGTTGTGTATTCTCTAAGATTGATCTTTGTTTGGGTGTTACGAACTGAAGATTAAAGTAGATGATGTGCCAAAGACTCTTTTTATCACACAATATAGGCATTACAAATTCTTGATGATGCCTTTTGTCTTGACGAATGTTCCAACTATCTTTACAGACCTTATGAATAGGGCCTTTAAGCCTTTCCTTGATCAATTCTTAGTCTTGTTTATTGATGATATTTTGATATACTCTTGTAGTCAAGCAGAGCATGAGGAACATCTCAAAACTATTTTGGAGACCTTAAAGATACAAAATTTATTTTCTAAGTTGAAGATATTTGAGTTCTAGCTGAATAGTGTGGCTTTTCTAGGCCATGTTGTGACAAAGGATGGGATTGCAGTTGATCCAAAGAAAGTTGAGGCAATCTTGGATTGTAAGCATCCAACTAGTGTCAATGAGGTGAGAAGCTTCTTTGGATTGACTGGCTATTGTCAAAGGTTTGTTGAAAGCTTTTCTCACATAGCAGACCCTTTGACTTTCTTGACTAGGAAAGCAACTCATTTTAAATGATCTAAAGAATGTGAAGAGAGTTTCTTCCAAGAGTTGAAAAAAAGATTGGTGTTCACACTAATCCTTAATCTGCCTAGTTGTAGTAAAGGGTACACAATTTATGGTGTTCCCAGGAAGGGTTTGGGTGGTGTGCTGATGCAAGATGGGAAAGTGGTTGCTTATGTATCTAGACAACTAAAGCCACATGAATGTTATTACCCTACCCATGACTTGGAACTTGTAGCAATGGTCTTTGCTCTTAAAAATTGGAGATCTATATGGGGAAATCATGTGAAATCTTCACTGACCACGAAAGATTGAAGTATACCATCACCCAAAAGGAACCGAAGATGAGGAAAAGAAGATGGTTGGAGTTGCTCAGGAATTATGATTTGACTATCAATTATCACCTTGGGAGGGCCAGCATGGTGGTAAATGCTCTAATCAAGAAGTCTTCTAGTTCTTTGGTTGCAATGCTTACCTCTCAAAGAGCCATTCTAGATGATTTGAGAAGATGTGCAATTAAGATTTAAGTTCACGAGCCTAGTGCCTTCCTAGCTAGCTTGCAAGTTCACCCCACTTTCTTTTTAACAAAATTAAAGCAACTCAAGTAGATGACTCTCAACTTTAGCAAATCAAGCTAGAAATAGAATACAGTAATAGATCAAAGTAACAAATGCATAAGGATGGCTCATTAAAATTTGGTGATTAGGTTTGTGTTCCAAATAAACCTAAGTTGAAAAAGGAAGATCCTTGAGGAAGCTCACTCTTCAAGCTGCATAGTACATCTAGAAAGTACCAATATGTATAGAGATTTGAAAGGTATCTTTTGGTGGAATAATATGAAGAGGTAAATTACACAGTTCATGGCTTAATGTTTAACTTGTCAACTAGTAAAGGCTGAACAACAAACACTATCAGGGTGTTGGATCAAAATTGGCAATTTGAGATGGCAGAGACCCTGATCAAGATGTATGGTCATTTGACTATGCAATCAGTTATTTTGGGAATATGACTTTCAACAAATGTAAGCTCCTATTGTTGATAGCCCAAACAATTGTCAGGAATATCCTAAACTAAGGACCTAGCTAATAAAATAAAAATATAGAACAAAAGAAGGAATCATGATTTGATTGATTTGAGAAGAGGGTATATGGTTAAGCAAGGGCATATCCTCACTTTAGAATGAATTGAAATATATAATCATGGAAGGTATCAAAAATAAGAAAGAGAAAATGGGAAAGAAGTTTGATGCTTGTTACTGCCAAGTGAAACTAGAGTCAGATGAGTCTTGATTTGATCCTTGGCGAGTATTGATGACATGCTGATGGGTATGACTAACTGCCTTGGCTCATATCAATTGACCCTATTAAGGTTTGAAGTATCACTGGTGGTTGCTTTTTGTTAATTGATTTCTTTTGATATTTGATTTAAGAAAATAATTAGTGGCTTTAACTTTATGATAATTATTTTTTATTTGATAATTGATGGTCTCTTGGCCTACTGTTGACTGATTTTGAAATATCACCAATGTCTTTTGGGATTGTCTTAGCTAATGTCACCAATACTTTTTGAGTTGGCTTAGCTTCGAAGTGTGGCTGATGGTTGTAAGAGTATTATTGGTTAACTTCATTTGAATGAGGCGTTTGATTGATTGACTAAGTGAGTTCAAGCTTGTCTTTGGTTCACTTTTATTTGAATTAAGTTCATTTGAAGGAGAGATTAGCAACCCTAGCTTGTGCTAATCAACTTCAATTTGATAATAAATAGTCTTTCTTAGCTATTGTCGATTAGTTTTGTAGCATTGCCAATGGCTTTTTAGGTTGGGTTAGCTGAGCATTGCCCATGGTTTTTTGAATTGGTTTAGCTTTAAAGTGTGTTATGTGGCTTTAAGTGTATTACAAGTTGATTTTATTTAAATGATGTGTCTGATTGACTGACTAAGCAAATTCAAGTCTACCTTTGATTTGATTTGATTTGAAAGAGCGATTAGTGGCATCGACTTGTGCTAATCATCTTTGATTGGATAATCGATGCTCTTTCTTAACTTCTTCTTAATTAGTTTTGAAGCATTGCCAATGGCTTTTGGAGTTTTCTTAGCTAAGAATTGCTAATGATTTTTTAGTTGACTTAGCTTTCAAGTGTGACTGGCAAATTTAAGCATATTGCTGGTTGACTTTGTTTGAGCTAGGTATTGGGCTGATGGACTAAGCAAGTTCAAGCTCACCTTTGGTTCGATTTGATTTGAAGGAGCGATTAGTAGTCTTAGCTTGTGCTGATTATCTTTGATTGGATAATTGATTGTCTTTCTTGACTTGTTGTCAATTAGTTTTGAAGCATTACTCGCATCTTTTGGGGTTGGCTTAGCTAAGCATCACCAATAGCTTTTGAGTTGGGTTAGCTTTGAAGTATAGCCAGAGGCTTTAAGTGTATTACTAGTTGACTTCATTTGAATGAAGTGTATGGTTAACTGTCTGAGTGAGTTCAAACCTCCCTTTGTTTTAACTTAATTTGAAGGAAAGATTATTCACCTTAGCTTGTGCTAATCATCTTTCATCTAATAATCAATGGCCTATCTTGGCTTGTTGTTAATTAAATTTGAGGTATCATCTATGGCTTTGGGCTTGTTGTTGACTAACCTTAATTGATTTGGATCCTACCCAAGTTAGGTTCTTATTGAATACATAATGGATCTTGGATTCGATCTTAATTAGGTTCTTTATGGATCTTTAATGGATATCAAATCTGACGGTTCTTGCCAAATCCTTAATGGATATTAGATCCAATCCTTGATAGGCTCTTATCAGATCCTTGCTCAACCTGTTAATGAGTTTGGGTTCAAACCTTAATGGACTTGGGTTCAAGTTCAAGTTAGCCTAGTTCAACTTGGTTCTAGTTCAGGTCTGACCTCATTCTAATATAGGTTTGGCCTGTTATGTTTTAGTTTGGGACCTTATTCATGTTTAGGTTTGAGTCAATTTTTGGTTCAGGTATGACCTACTTTTTGGTTCATGTTGACCTGATTTCTGATACAGTTTAACATGTTTTTTTGGTTCAGGTTTAACCTAATTTCTGATTCAGGTTTGGACCTAATTTCTAGTTTAGGTTTGGACCTAGTTTTGATTTAAGTTTGCCTTAATATGATCTGAGCTTGGTTTGAACTTGATTTAACTCAATTGTGATTTGATTCAAACTAGGCTTTACTTAGTCAGGACTTGGTTTGAACGTGGCTTGACCTCGTTGGGACTTAGTTCGAACTTGGCTTGACCTAAGTGGGACTTGGTTCAAACTCAACTTGACTTGGTTTGAACTTGGTTCAAACTTGGCTTGACCCAATTTGGGTTTGGTACAAACTCAATTCAGCTTCTTTTTTTCATTTGATTCAAATGTGGGTTGACTCAATTAACATTTTGATGACTAGATTCAAATTTGTTGTGGTTTAGTTCGAATGTTGTTTGAGGTTCAATTTGAACTTGTGATGGTTTAGTTCAAATATTGTTTAACTTATTTCAAAATTCTGTTTGAACTTGTTATGGTTTACTTTGAATATTGTTTGACTCAATTTAGAGTTATAGTTATGATGGTTTACTTCAAATATGGTTTGTCTCAATTGGAGTTCAATTTGAATTCACTGTGAGTTGACTCAACTAGAGTTTGATCTAAATTAGTTTTCATTTAGCTTGAATGTTATTTGAATTCAATTCAAACTTCCTTTGATTCTAGATTGAGTTGATTTGAATCCAAATTGATCCAAGTTTTAATCAACCAAAGCTTGACTTGATTAGAATTGAATCTGAACCTAGTCCATCAATTTTCTAATTGAAATAAATGACTGGTTGGGCTATCGGTCGACTAGATAAGATGGTGTCATTCCAAGTTTATCAAAAGTGGATGATAGGTTTCGATAAATCTAGATTAACACCCTCTCAGCCAGTTGACAGGTAGGCAAACTAATCATCCAATAGAGTAGGTGTGTGTTCTCGATCTATCAAAATTGGTTGATCGATTGAGATATTAGTTGACTGACAAAGTGGATGTAGGTCCTTAACAAGTGAGAATCAGTCTAAAGGTTTGGGAAACTAGATGACCGAAAGAAACTGCATGACTGATGATTGGTTTTAGACCATTTCTTTTGTCAATTCTAGCTCTTTCAGTGTATTGCTCAAGTTTATTTGATTTTGTTCATTTATTTTAGCCAAATTGGCTTGAGTTTGATGTGATTCAATCATTTTAATTGAGTTATGTTCATCAATTTTGGTTTAAAAGCCCTTGGACTGTCATGGTAACTTTAGGTGAGCTAGTGGGATAACCTTGAGTTGTTTAGACCTTCAAGTGAGCCTGCAAGCTGGCCTTTAGTCTAAATAGACATTTTGATGAGCCCTCAGGTTGGCCTTTAATCTGAAAAGACCTTCAAGAAAGCCCACAGGCTAGCCTTTAGTTTAAATTGGCTTTTGAGTCAGCCCATGGGATGCCTTTTAGCCAAATTGATTTTTGAGTGAGCCCGCAAGGTAGCCCTTGGTTAGAATGGGTTTTAGACAAGCCCACAAGTTGGCCCTAGGCTAGAGTTGACTTATCAAGTGAGCCCACAGACTAGCCCTAGGGCAAATGGCTTTCAAATAAGCCCATAGGCTTGCCCCAGTTGACTTTCAGGCAAGACTACAGCTTGGCCCTAGGTCTAGTTGATTTTTAGATGAGCTCATAGGCTAGCTCTAGGTTAGTTAATGGGGGCATATTCAATGGAAGGAGAATGTATTTTAGTTTTTTTTGTTCTATTATCAGTCTATGTGAGTTCTCCCTCTTCTTCATCTTTTCCTCTTTCTCTCTTCAGAGACTTCCATGGTGAGTCTTGAGATTTGAGATTGTCAAGTGGATGAAGATGACACTATAGCAAAGACAAGGGCCACAAGTGGCCATGGTGGCAAGGGACCAGTAGGAGTGTAGGAGGGCTGTGGGTACGAGTGTGGTAGGGTCATAGGTGGTCATGGTGGTAAGGGAGTAGTAGAAGCAAAAAAGGTAGCAGGGACCTCGCAAGGAGTCAAAGAAAGAAGAGAAAATACAAAGGAGAAACAAAGAGAAAAGATAGAGAAGAGATAGGCACTAACTTCTCCTCCTTGATGATGTCCTATTGATCTCCTTTCTCCTTGATTTATGTTGACTTTCATTCTTCATTTCATGCTAATTCATCCAAAATTGGTCTAAAATTTGTGCCTCTTTGTGTTGGTCCTTGTATGCTTTTATAGGGTTAAAAGGCTTTTCAAATCGAATCATTGATTAATTTAAATTTGAGATTTAACAAATGTGTTCTTGCCTTTTGTTCTCAAATTTGGATCTTTGATTGATATATTCTAAGATTGCAATCTCTTAACTGAAAATGTTTTTCATTTTTGATGAATTTGAAGAATATTTGTTTACTATTTTATAGATCCTAAGCTGAGCTAGACAATCGATTGAGAGCCAATCGACCAACAAGGTGCATTGATTGTAGCTTATTAGAATTGGTTGAATTAGTTGACTGGTGTGGTCTGATTTTATATTTGGGAATGAAATTTCAGCCCATGTTTATTTCAAATTGGATCCTATCATCATGAATTAGGCTCAAAATTTAACTCTAATTCTTGTTAAACTCAAAAGTCAGAGTTGGATTACAAAATCCACTCAAATAAATTGCTTTCTTCATATCCATTTCACGAGTTTTCTTGGCAAGAGGAGTGGATGTCAAAAATAGTGAATAATTGATCTCACATCATTTTCTTTGCAAGTGTTTGGCATATGGTGTTCTTTACTTTCCTTTTCTATCATATTGCATTATTACAATAGCTTCCTTTCCCATCTTTTACTTGTTTGTCTCTCTTTTGAAGGCACCATGGAGCCTTTGTGATTGAAAGAATTCACAATGAGAGAAAATATAATTTGGTTTTACCCTATTTTCTTCTGGTCATAGGAACTAATATTAAGGCTACTATTGCATATCAACCCAAGAAGTAGCAAAAATGAGTGAGATTTGATAATTATCACTACTTTGCCCAATTTTCCAAAGAGGGGAAGCCATGTGTTAATAGGGTCGAAGAGTCCTTCATTTTGGAATTGATTGGGCACTTTAGGCAATGAGAGTCTTTAGAAACCATTGGATTTTATATCTTAAATGGTCATTCATTTGCTTGGGGATGATTTTGTCCACTTGCCAAAGTAGTACCAGTTTTGCCATATTATTTAGGATAGGTTGATGATATGTTATCTTAGTTTTCAGCTCAACTTGTGGGTCTTGAAATTTTAGGAGGAGTCATAGCATCGAAAGTGTTGAGATTCATAGAGGAAGGTTCATAAATCACCTTATTCCAACTAAACTCTTTTACCAAGGCTTGGCTATGCCTCCAAGTTCAGAGAGAATCTCCAAGAGAATATCATGAGAAATCACCATAAAAGACCACCGAGAAGCACTAGAAAGACCCATACATGAGATCTGATACTCTCTCTTTCTCTTCTCTCTATTCTCTCTATTTCTCTCTCTATATTTCTCTCTAGTTCAACCTCAACACTATACTATACCACACCTAAACTCTTTGTATTACTAGAATATTTATAAGCCCATATTGAGTCTGAGTTTTACTCTAATTATAACTTCTGATATTATATAATAAGTATTCAAAATCAATCATAAATTTGAATCCAACTTTAGATTCCTATTTTAACTTAAACTCTAATCCGAGTTCGAGATACCCAAAACTCAATAATTTCCACTTTGGCTTGAACTTAGGCATGTGATGCAGCGGGAGGTGGGGCACGAGGGGTAGGAAGATATCACCGTCTTCTCACAATGATAGATCCTCTTGATGTAGCGGGAGAGGGCACAAGGGATAGGAAGAAGATAACCATTTTCTCACCACAATAGATCCACTTGATGCAACGGGAGAGGGTGCGAGAGATAGGAAGAAGATCACCGTCTTCTCACCATGATAGATCCTTGAATCCACAAGGAAGATAGAAAGGGAACAAACCCAAAATAAGAGAATATTATTGATAGAAAAGCTTTTATTTTGTTACAACCTTGGATTGTATATATAGCCCTCTAATAAACTTAGAGTCCTACTTGGTGTAGACTAAAAATAGGACTTAGTCTCCACTAAAAATTTTACTTAACACATCTTAAATAAAGGTATATAAATCCTATTCCTTATTGGGCTAGAATTATTATTGACTCGGACTAATAAATAAATCCTAATTTTGACCAATACAAAGTTTGAATTATTCAAAATTGTAAATAAGAGACTTATAGGAATTGATCTCAGCTTTCCAACGGATAGTTATTTGCTAGATTTAGATCAATATCTTAGGAGATATGGCCTTTAGATTGTAGCTATACAAATCTTGACAGATTCTAATTGGAGTTGGAATTCAACTTGAACTGGATCTCTAATTTTATTGTAAAAGGAATGTAGTTGTCCTACATCAGCATGCTACCATTATGAAGCTTCAACAATTATCTCTCATCCAGCCCCTCCCCCTGGGCGACTAGCTTATTTAGCTAATCGCAAGAGACAAGCTCGAGCTAATCTTGAATTCACTCTTCATGCCTAATGTCTTGTACTTTTGGAAGCCTTTTGGATGACTTGTGTCTGTTGCTATAGTAAAAGTAACTCAAGAAGAATGTCTATCATTTGTTAAATCACTCAGAGTATCATGCTTCCTCTTCACCACTATAGTCATCGAAATTCCACCTACAATGGTGTTTCCTACTAATTGATAAATATTCTTGCACTTCTCTCCTTTCATCAAGATTCTAATATCGCGTTGTTACCTTCATGACACCATCTCTCGCTGAATAATTGTAGCCTTTTGAGTTTAGTACACCAAGTGAAATTAGATTCTTCTATATCTTAGGGACATGTCTTATCCCAGTAAGAATATGAATCATTCCATCAAATATCTAGATTTGGATTGTTCCCGCACCAGCAATCTCACAGGTTGAATTATCACCCAACCAAATAGTACCTTTCTTTTTATTCTCCTTATAAGAAATAAATCAATCCTTACTAGAGCAAATATAGTAAGAACTACCAGAATCTAAAATCCACTCACTACAAGTGTCAATTTTTGCGAATACTATAAGAACATCTCCATTTGCATTATTCTCAAAAGTATCATCCGCTATTGCTGTCACCATATTGGAAGACTCTATCTTCTCACATTCAAGGCAATGCCACCTAATATGGCTATACTTTTTACATGAATAATATTTACTTTTGTTGTCAATTTTGATTTGGAGTGTTGCTCGCCTTCTCCACATTCTCTTGATCTTTCTCTTTCATGAGCCACCAATCCTTCACTAATCTCCATATTGATGTTGGGGTTTCTCCTTTTCTCATTAGAAAGAAGACTAGTTGTCACCTCTTCCATCTTGAGAGTTTCTTTATCATAAAGAAAACAATATGATTGTATGAAGTAGGAAGAGGCATTAGGAGAATCAATACCTTATTTTCCTCTTCAAACTTCACTCATACGTAGTCCATACAGCTATTTTTTTAGGTAAAACTTGTTCATGAGGTTTTTTGATATGTACAACTTCTCAAGTTTTGTCCGGATGTCCATCGTTGTCTCTTCATCAATGCCATTGTACAAAACCTCATCAGTCAAGCTTAAAATTATTAAATTCAATATCTTTTGATCTATCTCCTCTTAGTCTTCAGCACTTATCTTGGCCATCCTCTTTTTCTTTACCCTCTAAAGTCTTTTGTAGACATTGACAAATAAAAATTGCCTTCATCTTCTTCTGCCATAAGATAAAATTTATCTTGCAATCAAACTTCTTCACCTCGAGTAAGGATTTTACCCTCTTGGTTGTTTGCTCCTAAGATCTAATACCAATTATTGGGATTCATAGTAGAAGGTTCATGAATCCCCTTGTTCTAACTAAACTCTTTCATTAAGTCTCGACAATGCCTCCACTTTTAGAGAGAATCTCCAAGAGAACAGCATGAGAAACCACCATAAGAGACCACCAAGAAGTACTAGAAAGACCCACAAATGAAAGCCGACACTCTCTCTATTTCTCTTCTCTCTATTTCTCTCTAGTTCAATCTTAGCACTACACCACACTACACCTAAACCATTTGTATTACTAGAATATTTATAGACCCTTATTGAGTTTGATTTTTACTCTAATTACAATTCCTAATATTACATAATAAGTATTCAAAATCAGTCATAAGTTTGAATCCAACTTTGGATTTCTACTTTAACTCAAACTTTAATCCGAGTTCGAGACACTCAAAACTCAACATAAAGGGACAGTATGCACAAGACTAAAAAATTTTGCATATTGTGATTGAGATGTGGAATTGTGGCACAAATATCTTCCATATTGTGGGATCAAAGTTGACCACCCACGATGCGAAGACCCCAAGGAGCAACTTTGAATCACAAATCAAAATTTATTTTAATTTAAAGTTTGATATCAAGTATTGTGAGAATATAACTTCCAATAAATACAAGCCCTTGTTATTAATTACCCAAAAATTGTCAGAAATTTCCTAAAGTCAAAAATCTAATTAATAAAATAGAGACACAAAAGAAATAGGGAAGCATTATTGATTGATTAATTTAAGAAAGATGATACATGGTTTAAGGAAGGGTATACTCTTACTTTACAATGAAGTTTAACATAGGATTATAGAAAACATAAAAGGAATAAAGGAAAAGAAAGAGAAAGAGTGGAGTAGAAGTTGTGTTGCTGCCCCACTTCCCCCTGCACTAGACTACATGGCATCTGACCTGGATGGTGGAAGGGAATGAGAGGAGTTTAAAAGTATTTCTAATAGCTTTGAGCATTGGTGATAACTTAGTGATTTGAAGTGTTCCCTTTAGCTTTGAGCTTTAGTGATAACTTTATTTAGGTTTGAGTATTTTCGTTAGTAGATAAGGCATTGGCAATAACTCGATTTGGGTTAGAGTGTTTCTATTAGCCAATAAGGTATGGGCAATAACTCTATTTAGGTGGAGCATTTTCGTTAGCTAATAAGGTATTGATAATAACTCTATTTAGATCTGAGTGTTTGTATTAGCTGACAAGGTATTGACAATAACTCCATTGATTTTGAGCAGAGCCACCAGTAGCTTGTAAGGTTGGGTGTAGCTTGAAGATGCGCCACCAACTGCTTCTATGGTTGGCGAGCTTGAAGGGCACATCATCAATTGCTTATGGGGTTGACGAGCTAGAAGAGGTGTGCCATCAACTACTTCTAGGGTTAACTAGCTTGAAGTGTGGTCAACGACTTTGAGTTCATTGTTGGTTGACTTCATTGATTTGGTAGCATCACCAACGGCTTAAGGGGTTGGGTGTAGCTTTGAAGTATGGCTAATAGCTTTGAGCAAGTTAGTGATTAACTTCTTTAGATTGAAGCATCAGTGATGGCTTATGAGGTTGGATATAGCTTTGAAGTGTGGCCGACAACTTAAAGTGTGTTAGTGATTAACTTCTTTGGATTGATAGCGTCACCAATGGCTTATGAGGTTGGATATAGCTTTGAAGTTGACCGACAGCGTAGAGCATATTGATAATTAACTTCTTTGATTTGACAGCGTCACCAATAGCTTATGGGGTTAGATATAGCTTGGAAAATGCATCATCAATGGCTTCTAGGGATAACTAGCTTTGAAGTGTGGCCAACAACTTTGAACATATTGGCAATTTAACTTCTTTAGTTTGATAGCATCACCAATAGCTTATACAGTCAAATATAGCTTTGAAATATTGCTAACTGCTTTTATAGTGCACCCAACGAGACTTAGTTTGATCTTATTTAGTTCTTATTCGAACTAATTCCAGTTCATGTCAAAGTGGTAACATCACCCATTTGTTTATAATCTTGGAGTAATGTCGAAGATTCAGTGCACCCAATGGAATTCAGTTTGACCCTATTTAGTTCAGGTTTGAGTTTGATTTCATTTTGAATTCAACCTTGTGTTAGACCTTTATTGGACTCGAGTCTACATCTTGATGGACTTTGGCTTATGTTTAAGTTAAGTCAACTTAGATCAACTTGATTTCAATTTAGTCTCAGCCAGGCTAAGTTCTAGTTTAACTTTGAGCTTAGCTCTTTTAGTTTAAACTTGACTTAACCCAATTAGGATTTAATTTGAGGTTAATTTAATATAGATTGGATTTAATTTGAACTCAACTTAATTTTAAATTAGCCATCTTAAGTCTAAGTTTATCTAGTTTAGGTTAATCAATTTGACTAAATTCAATTTCACATTAATCAATTTGATTTGAGGATACTTGGTTGTTTATAATGATTTTAGACATATCCATAGCCTAGCTTCAAATGTGTGGACTTGAGGGCTGATTGGGTGTGAGTCTGAAGACTAGCCTAGATGCAAGTCCAAAGACTAGCCAAGGCATGAGCTCAAAAGCCAGCTTGGGTGTGAGCCCGAAGACTAACTAAGTGAGAGCTTGAAGGAGAGCTAAGTGTGAGCCCAAAGGTTGGCTAAGTGTGAGCCTGGATGTTGCTTAAGTACGAGCCTGAAGGTTGGTTTGGATGCAAGCCCAAAGGCTAGCTTTGATATGAGCCTGAAGGCTAGCTTGGATGAGAGCCCAGAGGATAGCTTGGTGTAAACCAGAAAGTTGGCTAAGTGCAAGCCTGAAGGCTGGTTAAGATGCGAGCTCAAAAGCTAACTTATGTGAGTTTTAAGGCTAGCTTAAATGTGAGCTCAAAAGCTAACTTAGATGTGAGCCCGAAGGCCGGTTGAGTGCAAGCTCGAAGGCTGATCAAGTGCAAGCTGAAGGCTAGCTTAGAAGTGAGCTTGAAGGCTTTCTTAGATGCGAGCCTAAAAGCTAGCTAATATGAGACCGAAGGCTAGCAAAGTGCAAGCTTGAAGGCTAGGTTAAATATGAGCTCGAAAGCTGACTTAGATGCAAGCCTGAAAGCTAGCTGAGTTGAAGGCTAATTTAGTATGAGTCCAAAGGCTGGCCTATATGCAAGCTTGAAGGCTAGCTTAGTGCGAGCCCAAAGGCTAGCCTGTGTGCAAGCTTGAAAGATGGCTTAGATGAGAGCTCAAAAGTTGGCTGGGTGTGAGCCCAAAGGTTAGTTTAGTGCGAGACCGAAGGCTGGCTGAGTGCGAGCTCGATGGCTAACTAGGATATGAGCCTAAAGGTTATCTTGGGTGCAAGCTTGAAGACTGGCTTAGTATGACACCAAAGGCTAGCTTAGATGCTAGCTCGAAAGCTGGCTGAATGCTAGCAAGAAAGTTAGCTTATGGTGATGAGGATCCGCTATCTTTGAGATGCCACGGATGGCCACAACAAGGTCATGGGATCGCCATATTCATTGCCATCTTCATCACAATCTTTGAAGGCCCGTGGGTGGTCATAACGAGGTCATGGATTCACTATCTTCATCATCATCTTCATCATCCTTTTTGAGTAGGCCATAGTTGGCCATAGCGAGTTCATGGATTCAGCATTTTTATCATCACCTTTGAGGGGCCATGGGTGGCTGTAGTGAGATCAAGAGTTCACCACCTTCATTGTCAAGGATCACGGGTGGCCATAGTGTTGTCAAAAGCTCTTTTTTTATATTTTTTGCCAAATCTTTGGACTAGATGATAATTTTATAAATTTTAAGAGATTTTTCCTACAAAAAGAACTTATTTATAATTTTTTAACTTCTAGGGCCTTTTTTGAATAAAATTTGGACATATTCATAAATAAAAATTCTTGAGGGACTTATTTATAAAATGTTAAAATTCTAGGGACTTATTTGTAAATAAAAATTTTTGGAGGGGTTTATTTGCAAATCCTAGATTTCATGTGGACTAAATCATAATTATCAATCCTTTGAGGGGTTTATTTCTAAACTCTCAATTTTGTGAGATTAATTTGTAATTTTTGGATTTTATTGGACTTTCTATAAAAATTCTTATTCTAGAAACCTATTTGTAGGAAAAATTTGGTCAGAAACCCATTTATGAGGATTTATTTAATCCAGAGGCTTATTTTTAAAATTTTTGTATTTTATTTTTTCTCCCAAGTTTTAGATGAATTTTGGACCCAATTCTGCTCCAAAAGTCCATCCCACTCAGCTAATTTGGATTAAGCCTAACTAGAGCCCGAATTTCTCAATGATTTGAGCTTAATTTTTGATCAAACTCGGATGTGATTTAAGTTTGTCTGAGACCCACATTTAAGCCATAATTTAGTGGTATATAACTCTTAATTTTAATTATATTTCAATTAAATTTGATTATGATAAAAATTACCTCAAATAAATTGCCTCCCTTTATATCTGCCTCTCGAGTTATGGCAAGAGAAAAGGGCGCAAACAATCTTCAAGCACATGCCCTGCATCAATATTTCAAGAGTTGACCATATGGATTTGAATTGCCATGTGAGAGTAGACTTGATTTGCCATATAACGATAGACTTATATTGCCATATAGAAGCGAATTTAAGCTAACATGTGATAGTAGGCTTAAATTACCACGTGAAAGTGGACTTGGTTTGCCATATGAAAGTAGACTTAGACTGCCATATAAAAGTAGACTTAGTATGTCATGTAAATGCAGGCTCAGTAATCACACAAGATGGATGGAGTTTTGTATCTATATTTTGCCTTGAGAAACATGAGTGCATGTTTGATAGAGCATTCCCTTTTAAGAAAGTTAAGCATTCTGTCATAGAAAAAACATAGATACTTTTGGTTATTATATTGTTTCCCTCAGGGCTTTGGCATAGTATCTTTTGAGAAATCAGCCATTGATTGGTGGCAGTTGGTAAGATCCCCCTTTAAATATCTTTTCCATGATATAAGGGTCTTCCCAATTAGCCTCAAACTTGCTTTTCTTCTTTCTATTTGGGATTATGAGTCTTCACAAAACTAAGACCATTTCTCGCTTCTGGAATGACCTGAGTTGAGCCATTTTGTTATAGGCCCTTGTGATTTGTGCTCGATGCATTTTCAGGTTTTATTTTGTCACGAGCCTTGTCTCATCCAAAGAGTCTAGCTCATTAAGACAAAGACAAACATTATCTTCTCATCATTTCTTCTTACAAGGCAACCTTTAGAAAAGGGACTTGTACTTCCATTGGCAAGACTACCTCAATTCCAAACACCAATGCATATAGCGTTGATTGGGTAGGAGTTTCATATGTGGTGTGATAGGCCCATAGTCCTTAACAAGCTTTTGGTGCTATTCTTTCTTATTTTGGCAATAACTTTCCTTAGAATCTTGGAGAGGGTCTTATTGAATGTTTTTGCGAGCCCATTGGCTCTGGCATTGTAGATGGATGAGTCTCCAATCTATCTTGTAATGATGTGTAAATCATCCTACCTTGAAGTTTCTAAAGAATGGTCAATTATTGGAGATGATCCTTCAAGAAATACTGAATTGGTATAAAATATTTTCTTAAAAGAAGCGGATAATAGCATCTAACTTTGCCTCTTTCAGTGGAATTATTTTAGCCCACCGCAGAAAATAGTCGGTTGCTACTAATATGAAGCAATAGCCTCTAGAAGAAGATAGTTCAATTGCACCAATGACATATGTACCCCATATCTCAAATGGCCATGAGGACATTGTTGAGGTAGAGGATTTGGGTGTTGATGGATGAAGTCACCATGAATTTGGCATAGGTGACATCTTCTCATATATTCGATGTAATCTCCTACCATCATCAGCCAATAGTAGCCCATACGCTTAATCTTTATCATCATTTTTGGGTCAGATTGATGAGCTCCAAAAACTCCATACTACACTTCATACGTATCTTCTTTAGCCTTTTTGTCTAAGAGACAGCGTAGAAGTAGTTAATCAAAGGATCTTCTATAAAGAGTGTCATTGATAAGCAAAAAGTGTACGACTCTCTTTCTGAGTTGTGTCCATGTAGATTTATCTTATGAACGTTCTCTACTTCTGAGGTAGTTGGTGAATGGTGTTCTCTAATCTGTAACCTTTTCTACCAGTTTAAATTCAGTTTTCTCATGCTTGATGCTGAAGACTGAGTTTATCACTTGTCTACTACGGATTGTGACTAAATTTTCTCCTTAATCAGAGTCAACTACTGCCTTGGTTAGTTTGGCTAAGGAGTCAGCTTTTGCATTGATGGACCAAGAAACCTTAGTTATTTAAACATGAGAAATTTGTTTCACAAGCTCTTGAGCATTTTCATGGTACTTTAGGAGCTCAAATCTGTGGACTTTATATTTATCTTGGATTGGTTGATAATTAGTTGTGAGTCACCAAAAACATGTAGGTGTAATATTTTCATATTGAGGGCCATTTCTAGTCCTACAATTAGGGCTTTGTATTCAGCTTTATTATTTGCACATAGTTTTGAGAGGGAATAGGAGTATTGTAAAATTCTCCCATTCGGAGTGGCATAAATGAGTCCAATACTTGCTTTAATTTGTGGAAGCTTTGGTTTGATCCCTAGTTTGTTGGATGATACTCTATCAAAGTATAGCTTCCAATAAGGTTCTCCTTCTTTGACTAAAAGGAACTCTTCATCAGGGAGCTTGCAATTTAGAGGAGAATCGTCTGATACTAGATGAGTTACTAGAAAGTCAATGAGGGCTTGCCTCTTAACAACCATTTGAGAAGTAAACTTGATATCATATTCCATAAGGATTAAAGCTCATTTTGCCAGCCTCCTAGTGAATATAGACCTAGTCATTAGGTACTTTATAGGATCAATCTTTGATATTAAAATAGCTTGATGAGAAAGTAAATAATGCCCCAGCTTCTTGATCATAAATATGACTACTAGATAATGCTTTTTGATTGGGGAGTAGTTATTATTTGCCCCCACTAACATTCTACTCAAATAGTAGTGCATATTTTTTTTACCTTCTTCATTATTCTGGGCAAGACGTACTCCCCCAGAGATCCTTCCATTACTGCCATGTAGAAGATAAGGGGTCTATTGAGTAAAGGTGTTACCAAGACTAGTGGCTTTAGCAGATATTGCTTGATCTCTTCAAAGGTCTATTGATAGTCTTGATCCCAAATGAATGGAGTGTCCATCTTCATCAACTTGGAAAAAGACTTGCATTTTCCAAAGATGTTTGAAATGAATCTTCTTATGTATGCAAGTCGGCTTTGGAATGACCTTAATTACTTTAAATTACTAGGTGGTGGCATATCCAAAATAACTTTGATCTTAGATAGATCGATTTCAATCCCTTGATGTCTAACAATAAAGCCGAAGAATTTTTTTCGATAATATACCGAAAGCACACTTCATAGGGTTCATCTTTAAATTATATTTACTAAGACAGTTGAATACTACTCTTAAGTCTTGGATATGCTGTCTTTGGACTTAGTTTTGACGACTAAATCATCCACATAACATTTCACAAAATGGTGTATAAGGTCATCAAAGATTTGAGTCATAGCCCTTTGATAAGTAGCGCCTGCATTCTTGAGCCTAAAGGGCATTAACTTGTAGCACTAAATGCCATTTGGCATCCTAAAGGCCGTATGTTTCTCATCATCAAGATGCATCTTAATTTGGTTATATCCTAAAAACTCATCTATGACAGAGAATATTTTGTAGTCAATCATGTTATCAATCATAATTTTCATTATTGGCAATAGAAAATAATTTTTTGGACATTCTTTATTCAAGTCCTAGTAGTCCACACAAATGCGGATTTGGCCACTCTTTTTTATAACTAGCATGATGCTTGCTAACCAATCTGGGTATTTTTCCTCTCTGATGATGTCCGCTTCAATTAGTTTCTTTGTTTCTTCTATCACTTTCTATTCAAGATCGAGTTTCATCTTCCTAGGTGCTTATTTGACTAGTGGAAGCTTAGGATGGATGGCCAATTTATAGACTACAACTTCAGGATGTAGTCCAGTCATCTTCTTGTAACTCCATGCAAAGCAGTCAACATACTCTTGGAGGACTGCTTTGAGCTAGGTTTGGCTTTCCTTTGAAAGTTGAGTGCTGACAAAACTCAACTTACCTCCTCTGAGCCTAGGTTAATCTCCATCAGTTCATCTATTATGGCTTGCCCCTTGACCTCAACTTCTGATGGAGCTTCTTTTAGTTTGAGGATTATTTCTTCACTGGATGATTCATCATGTTGAGTGAGGTTTGGTGAAGATTCATTTGAAGGCATTTCGGCTGCTTTATGCCCCCTTTATTTTGGTTTTAATGAAATTCCATTGAGGATGTCACCTTTTTGTCATGTTTGAAAAGTTGAGGCCACTTTGGTGCACATGTCAAGGGGTATTAATGTCACTTGATCATCCTTAATATCGGAGAGAGGTCCAATAGCAACTATGAGACATGTGTGTGTGTTTGGAGTAATATAGGCTAGTCTTTTGGTGTTTTTATTTCCTCTTCGAAGAATGTAGGCATGTCCTTAAGGTGGATCCCATAGATTTTTGACAAAATGACTCTCTCGCTTTGTTGATGAATGTTCACAACTAGATTTGTTGATTATCTGATGAAACTAGTCTAAGAAATATTTAGGTATAACTACCGATTGATCATCATCATCATCCACTAGATCTTCAATTCCCAAGATTTTATGCATTCTTGGGGCATAAGGAATTGCCTTGTAAAATAATATTTTCTTTTCTCCTTTGCACCATGGAGGAGTGTAGAAAGTTGTTAGTTCTTCCACAACATTGATGCTCGACTCATTTAATAGCTTAAGTAAACCTTTTGGAACTTTAGTAATAAGGAGAGTATTTTCTATTTGACCTCTATTGTCATCTTTGTCAGAAGTATAACCACCCAGGTAGACTTGTAGGGCTTTTTCATCTGAAGAGATAGAGTTAGAATCGCTTCCTAAGTGAGGAGGAGAAAAATCATGCTAGCAATCTTTTGCTTTACTTGACTGATGGAAGTAGACCTTCTATCAACATTGGATCTCTGATAGTATTTTGTATCATTAAAATTTACTTCATAAATATCAAAAAGATGTACATCTCTATTAATTTGATGTTCTTTACTATCCTTGAAGTATTTGAAGTATTGGTATAGAGTTAATGACACTACTTTATTTTCATACAGCCACGGCCTCCCTAATAGTGCTTTATATGATGTATCAATATTGATTACATAAAACTTGGCATTTGTCATCAACTTGCCTACCTTTAGAGGGGTGGTTATGGCCCTTAGAGTTCTTTTGCTGTTCTAATTAAATCCTTGTATGGTTATAATCTCGAATAATAGATGACACACATTCAAAGTTAAAGCTCTTAGAGTTCAGAGAGTCATCAAATTGATTAAAGAACCTAAGTCAATTAAGATGCAATTGATCTTGATCCCATCACTGTCCCCTATAACATACAATAATATATTATAATCTATTATTCTAGGTAGTAGGTCATCATTTGTAAAGGTGATGGTAGGAGTTTGGCATGCATATAAGGACTCCTTCATCTTCTCTTCAACAAAGTATGTTTGATAGTTGGCAAAATTCAACAAGATATGCACTAGTGTATCCCTGAGTTCTTGTGACATCATTAAAACATCAAGCACACTCAACATAGTAGAGATCTTCTTGAGGTGGGCTGCTATATTATATTTCACTTTTTTGGGTGTAGGTTCAGCTTATGAGAGCTCGATGTCCTTATTTATCTAAATTTTCTTCTTCTTATCCTTGGAGATATTCTTGTCCCTAGGAATCAGAGCTAGTCATGGAGGTAATAGTTTCCACCGCAATTGAAACTTGACATTATGAGACTAATAAAGTTCATCTTCAAAGTCACTTCTAAGGTTAATCATACAACAAGAGGTAGTAGACCCTTGCCCCCTAGTCAGTAGTTTCTTGAATGTCCTTGAAAGATATAACTGACTAATAATCATCCTATTCAACATCAAAATTAGGCACGTGGAATTTTCTTCTAGAAAGGTCTTCAGAAACTCTTTGGATGAACCCTTCTATTTCATATGCTGGTATAACCTTCTTCAAGACTTTGTATTTAGGGTGTCTCTTTTATAGATGTCTATGTTGGCTTGACTATGGATATTTAGATTGATTTGATGCGGGTGCAAAATGAGCTTTAGTATTAGCTTATTTGATCCTTTGCTGAAATATCTACTTCTTTCTTTAGTGCTTGCTGATATAGGGCCTTCCAAAGAAATCATAAAATTTTTATGAGTCAAATATAGAATCATATTCATCATCTGCATCTTGTATGTATAATTTCCCTAAAATCAATAAAGTGCATCCTTCAATAAGCTCTAGGACTGAGACTTCACCAAAGCTAGTGGGTTGAGCATTTATTGCTGGATTGCCTAATGGAGACTAGGATAGTAGCTCATCAGTGTACACCGTAGACGTATGAGTCACCATGCGATAAGAGGGCATAGACTTAGCTAGCTCTCTTCGATAGTGTCTAGCTTTCTTGACCTATCTTTGGAGTAAGTAATACAAATGGTCGTCCTGATCCCGAGGAGGGTTGAAAGTGGTTTTTCACCAATTTAATATTGTCTTTTATATGGTTTTGTCTTTTTTACTAGCACTTTCTCCATCCTCTCAGCTTCCTCATGGAGCATGATAGTAGTATTTTTCATATTTTCCATGTGGACAATCATAGCCTGCATGTGTTTTTTCAGTATTTGCATTTGCCCCTTGACAAATCTCATGCTAGTTGTAGCTAACTTTTTCACAATGTCTAGCTGTAGTTCATCCTGATGCTTCAAGTAGGTAAGGTGATTTGTTCTGATGAAATTTTCTGTATTACCATCCCAAACTCTCTAGGGTTTCTAGCTATTTTCTTCATCAACTTCTTAAGCCTTTTTGAAATATAGACATTCCATAAGTACCTTTGTTCAGAGGTACGTTATGCTTCTTTGCCAAAAAGAATTTCAATAAGTGGTTTGTGATCCTCAAACATAATAATATAATTGATGTGTTTGGCAAACATTTCTAATAGGGCGGCCTTTGAAAAAGTTAGCTTGTCTTCTTGGTATTGCCTCTTGACCCAATCCTAGAATACATAATAGTCTTCAATGGTATGCAACAAGACTCCATGGTAAAAATAATAGTTTAGGTTATTTGTTTTGTTAGCCTCACTTGGCCTCTTAAATTCTGGCAATTGAAGGACTAACCTTAATACATCTTGGAAGATTTTGCCCACTCTTTCTCTTTTGAAAGAGTATTTCTTTTTGAGCCTTTGTTGAAGATTATTGGATCATTCTACTTCTCCATCTCCTCCAAGTGCTAGTGGCTTTTGAGGATTATCCTTGTTCATAGAGGGGTTTGGAGGTTTCTTTTGCTCAACTGCTATTAATGTAACCCTCACATTTTTGGAAGACTCTCCATGCTTCACCTTATCAATTTCTGGTCTAAAGCTTTGTGAACTAGATAAGGTTGGTGGATCAATCCTTTTCAACTTTTTGACTTACATAATAAGGTTTTGGAAGGTATGGATAGAAGAGGTGCTCAAATAGGGTGGCATTCATTCTCCCTTTATATTACTGAGGACTAGGTTTATAACCTTAAATTGGCTCATAAGCTATTCACACTTAATACTGAGATTTCTCCACCATGTGATATAATCCAAAACTAACTTATTATCATGTTTCAGTGTTGAGACAAGGTCTGTAATGGTCACCTTATCACTAACTCCTCCAAACCTATTTCAAAAAGCCTCCTTCATTTGTACCCAAGTTTGTATGAATTCTGGTTGTAGATTAGTATACCACTCGACTACTACTCCTATCAAACTTACTAAAAATTAGCAAAGGAACAGTGAAGGTTATTACTTGAATCTCCACACAAAGTCACAAAATGAGTTATATGCTATTTAGGATTGCCCAAGCCATTAAACTATTTGAAACTAGGCACTATATAATCTTTGGGATATGACACCTAATTGTGATGACTAGGGTATGATTTGTTAGCATCATTTATTCTACTCATCTCACTTCCTTGTCTCAACTGTGCAGCTACCATTTATTGTACCTGTTGTTATATGTATACTGAGAGTTCCATATTGTCAGAGATCCCTGAAATTGAGGATTGGGTATATGTTACTAGAGGAGGTTCTTGGAAGGGCTTATATTTTTATGGATCTCATCTACAAGAGATGCGCCATCTGCCACCTTTGCTGCTTGAGATGGCTATTGAGATCGTTCCAACTTATCAAGTTTTTGGCTCATTTATAGCATCATCTTCATCAACTGAATGATCTTCTTTTGAACTTCATCTTTCTTTTTGCTATTGTCTCAACTATTCTTATAGTGCTTCTATGGTCACTTCTTGACTAGAGATTTTAGTTATGATCAAGGCTTCTATCAAAACATGATGATCCCTATCCTGAAAATTAGGTATAGGCTTCAGGTTGAGGCTAACTTCTCCCATCAGTTGAGTCATCTCATTTAATAGTCTACTCATAGAAGGGTCGCCACACCTTCTCTTTGATGTGGGAGCAAGGAATGGTCCATAAGAGCCCTCTCCTCTTAGATTTCTTCATCGGTAAATCTCACTTGGGTAGACTTCTTTCAATGTTTAGCCAGCTAGAGTGTGGGCTTGTGGTCCCTCCCAAAGTCATGGTAAGAAATGACTCTTACAGTGTGGGTGATCTCTTTTTTTGAGTCTCGTGCTAGGTTACAGCTTTATGGTGACTTTTGTATTTTGTTTGGAGATTCACCCTTTTGCCACAATTTTAAGGGAAGACTAAGCCCCCCTTTAGTTTACTCTTACCCTTCTCTAAATTGCTTAATGGAGAAAAAATGTTGGAGGTAGGGATAATGATGACCGACTTCATTTGAGGGGTAGCTTCCAAGTTGGCTAAAGATTCTTGCAGCTTTTTCTTTACTTATAACAGTCAAGATGAACTCTTCTTCATTGATACTTGTATTTGCATTTGCTTTTAATTGTCCCTTGTGATGAGCTAGGTGAAGGCGACTAAAGACTAAGCTTTGCTTTTGTCCTAACATCTAGAATACTGACATCCTTGTTGGTTGAGACATGACTTCTAGCTCTCCATCTGAATACCCTTTCTCATTGGAGATGATGACATTAGGCCTCCTTCCCCTTGTGGAAGGCAAGAAATGAGCTAGTTTTTCATGTTGACCATTTCAAGTAGTGCAGTAGTAGATGCCCTCTTAAATTGGATGACCCAAAGATGGCCCCAAACTTGATCTAAACTTTGGCTGCTCTATAGTAACCATTGACTGAGGTAACTGCACAATTGAACCTACCCCCTGGATGATGGCGTATCTTGGGGTAGAGATGTTCTTTGTTATTGCTATTTGATTCTTTCTTTTGCAAAGGAGAGTACAATTGATCAATCTTTGATCATAATTTTACCTTATTAGTGTCTCTATCATATTAATTAGGTTTCTACACTTGGAGGAGAAGTCAAGTCCCACTGTGCATGCCAAAATTTGTGGGATCAAAGCTGACCACATGGGATAGCAAAGACCCCAAGGAGTGACCTCAAATCACAAATTAAAATTTATTTAATTTAAAGTGCTTTATTAGGTATTGTGGAAACATAATTTTCAACAGACACAAGCCACTATTGTTAATTACCCTGACAATTGTCAGTAACCTCCTAAAGTAAGAAACCTAGCTAATAAAATAGAGACACAAAAGAAAGAAAAAAATATTATTGATTGATTAATTTAAAAAAAGATTGTACATGACTTAAGTAAGGGTGTACTCTCACTTTACCATAAAGTTTAATATAGGATTAAATAAATATAAAAGGAAAAAAGGAAAAGAAATAGAAAGAGTAGAAAAGAAGTTACCCCACTCCCCCCTACACTAGACCGCATGTCCTGTGATCCAGATTGTGAAAGAAAATGGGAGGAGTTTAAAATGTTTCCAATAGCTTTGAGCATCGACAATAACTTTATGATTTGAAGTGTTTCTGTTAGCTTTGAGCTTTGGTGATAACTTCATTTGGGTTGGAGTATTTTTGTTAGTTGTAAGGCATTAACAATAACTCCATTTGGGTTGGAGTGTTTTCGTTAGCCAATAAGACATTGGTAATAAATCCATTTAGGTTGGAGTATTTTCGATAGCCAATTAAGTATTGGCAATAACTCCATTGATTTTAGGTAGCATTGCCAACTGCTTATAAGGTTGGGTGTAGCCTGAAGATGCATCGCCAACTACTTCTAGGGTTGGCTTGTTTGAAGGGTGCATCATCAACTACTTTTGGGGTTGACTAGCTTGAAGGGGTGTGTCGTCAACTATTTTTGAAGTTGACTAGGTTCAAGTGTGGCTAGAAACTTTAAGCATATATTGGTTAACTTCATTGATTTGGTAGCATCACTAATAGCTTAAGGGGTTAGATATAGCTTTGAAGTGTGGCAAACAGCTTTGAGCGTGTTGGTGATTAACTTCTCCGGATTGATAGTATCACCAATGACTGATGAGATTAGATATAGCTTTGAAGTGTGACTGACAACTTAGAGCATGTTGGTGATTAGCTTTCTTGGATTGATAGCATTACCAATAGCTTATGAGGTTGGAAATAGCTTAGAAATATGTCATCAATGGCTTTTGGAGTTGGCTAACTTCAAAGTATGGCCAACAACTTTGAACGTATTAGTAATTAATTTCTTCATCACTAACAGCTTATAGAGTTGGATATAACTTTAAAATGTTACTAAATGCTTTTGTAGCTCACCAACAAGACTCAGATTGACTTTATTTAGTTCTTATTTGAACTAATTCTACTTCAAGTTAGAGTGGTACATCACCTATTTGTTTATAGCCTTGGAGTATTGTGAAAGATTCAATGCACCCAATGAGACTCAGTTTGACCCTATTTAGTTCAAGTCTGAGTTTGATTTTATTTAACTTGAGTCAAGTTCAACCTTGTGTTAGACCTTTATCGGACTCGGGTCTACATCTTAATAGACTTTGGCTTATGTTTGGTCAACTTAGTTCAATTTGGTTTTAGTTGAGGCTCAACCTGGCTTAGTTTTATTTTGACTTTGAGCTTAGCACTTTTAGTCTGAATTTGACTTAACCTAACTAAGATTTAATTTGAGCTTAGTTCAATCTGAACTAAACTTGATTTTAAATTAACCCATCTTAAGTTCGAGTTTATTTGGTTTAGGTTAACTCAATTTGGATTTTAGGAGTCTAATTCAATTTGAATTTTAGTCTATTTGTTTAGCTAATTTAAGTCTATTTCAGCCAACTTGGCCTTTGTTCATTTTTTGGGATTGAGTTCAATTTCACATTAATCAATTTGATTTGAGGGCCATTTATGATAATTTTAGATGGACACATAGCCCAGCTTCAAATGTGCAAACCTGAAGATTAGCTTAGTTTATGAGCTCAAAAGTTGACTTAGTGTGAGCCTGAGGGCTAACTAGGTGCAATTGAAAAGATTAGCTTAGATGCAAGCCCAAAGGTTAGCTGAGGTGTGATCTAGAAAGTTAGCTTGGGTGTGAGCCCGAAGGCTAGTTAAGTGCGAGCCTAAAGACTGACTAAGTATGAGCTTGAAGGTTGGTTGAGTATAAACCCGAAGGCTATGGATGTGAGTTTGAAGGCTGACTAAGTGCAAGCTTGAAGACTAGTTTAGATACAAGCCTAAAAGCTAGCTTGGATACAAGCTAGAAGGCTAGCTTGATGGAAGCTAAAAGGCTAGCTGAGTGTGAGCCAGAAGGCTGGCTGAGGTGCGAGCTCAAAACCTGGCTTAAATGCAAGCTCAAATGCTAGCTTAGATGCGAGCCTGAATGCTAACTGAGTGCGAGCCCAAAGGCTAGCCTTTATGTAAGCCCAAAGCCTAGCTTAGATGTGAGTTCGAAGGTTGACTAAGTATGAGCCCGTAGGCTGGCTTAAATGCTAACTCAAAAGCTAAGTTAGATGTAAGCTTGAAGGCTGGCTGAGTGCGAACCCAAAGGTTGGCTGAGGGCAAGCCCAAAGGCTGGCCTAGATGTGAGACTGAAAGCTAGCTTAGATGTGCACTCAAAAGCTAGTTGGGTGCGAACCCAAAGGCTAGCTTAGTGTGAGCCTAAAGGCTGACTGAAATGCGAGCCCAAAGGCTGGCTTGGATGGCTTGGATGTGACACAAAGGTTTGCTTAGTGTGAGCCCAAAGACTGACTTAACTATAAGCTCGAAAGCTGGTTAAAT
This sequence comes from Trichopus zeylanicus subsp. travancoricus, assembly GCA_005019695.1. NCBI lineage: Eukaryota > Viridiplantae > Streptophyta > Magnoliopsida > Dioscoreales > Dioscoreaceae > Trichopus > Trichopus zeylanicus. Next base: position 291,203 of record RXID01022576.1, read on the forward strand.
GTGAGCCCGAAGGCTAGCTTGGATGCAAGCCAAACATTGGCTTATGGTAATTAGGATCCGTGATCTTCAAGGGGCTAAGGGTGGCCACAGTAGGGTCATGGGTTCACCATCTTTATCATCATCTTCAAAGGGACAATGGGTGGCCACAACGCAATCATAGATTTGCCATCTTTATCTTCATTTTCAAGGGGCTACGAGTGGTCGCAATGAGATCAAGAGTCTACCATCTTTATTATCGACGCTCAAGAGTGACTACGGTGTTGTTAAGTGCTCATCATTTTATATTTTTTTCAAATTTTCCTCTTTTTTTCCCCTATTTTTAATCACAACAACTTTTTTTAATTATTTTTTACTATTTTTTATTTATTTTGGGTGGATTCTCCTTCAAGCCTAAGCCTCGCCCCCTAATTTTTTGCAAAGCCTCACCAAGCCCGAGTGGGCCCGATGTCTATCTTTGATCAAACCTAACCATTTTTGGTCGAATCTAGCCTCTTTTTTCTAATGGTGTAGCAGAGAGGCATGTAGGCCCCTTCGTTTATGGCCAGATTCAGCCAAGTCCGGCTGGATCTGGCCCCAATTGGTGGCTCAGCGTGCAAAGAAGGGAGGCATGGTGTGGTAGCTTCTCCCGAGCAAGGTAGGAGATGGAGGTCATGGCAACGCATGGGGAAGGTTGAGCAGTGGTGCTTAGTGGCGACTCGTGGGGAAGGTTGTGTAGCAGTGCTTCACGGTTGCTACTTCAGAGTGGGGAGAAGGCTAGGTAGCAGAGCTCGATGGAGAGGGGACGTGGCTGAGCGATGCTTGGCGACAACTATGATGGTTGCTTCCTCGGATGAGGTGAAGGCAAGGAGGTGATGTCGGTGGCACTCAACAAGTCAGGGCTATAGGAGTGTCATCAGTTCTCATCGAGGGTGGCCATGCAATGGTTTAGGGCTATTGAAGCGAAGGAGAAGGGACTAGGGTTGTGGCCAAAGTGCAGAGGCCAGGTAGTAGGTAGTGGAGCATGATCAAGAACCTAGCACAACATGGGGCAACAATAGATGCAGAAACTAATAGAACAAGAAAGAGAAAGGAAGAAGAATATTGGTCAAGGAATCATCGTATCCTATGCTTCTCAGTTGTCTCTATGTCTTCTTTTTGTTATTTCTCTTTGATCCTCTCTCTCTAATCTCTTCTATGTGTTTTTGATTTGCAGGTTTCCATAGATTTTTATAGGCCTATGAAGAGATAGAGTTGGACTAGAATCAAATTTTTTCCTTTGAATTTTGAATAATGGATCTGGATGTTGACAAATATGGATATGCTTATCTGAAATTTAGATGAACTTGTAAAGAAAGTCTATTTGTTGTGGATGATAAAATTTAAAAATTTATACTTATCCCGATACTGATATTATAAGAGGTTATTTGTAAATTTTTTAAAAAATTTGGACTAAATTATAATTTTATAAATTTTAAAGGATTTTTTTATAAAAAGGACTTATTTATAAATTTTTTAAAATGTCCAGAGTCTTTTTTGAATAAAATTTAGACATTCATAAATACAATTCTTCGTGGACTTATTTATAAAAAGTTTAAATTCTAGGGGCATATTTACAAAATAAAAAAAATTGGAGGGGTTTATTTACAAATCTCGAATTTCATGGCGATCAAATTATAATTATTGATTCTTTGAGGGGTTTATTTACAAACTCTAAATTTTATGGGATTAATTTGTAATTTTAAAATTTTGTTAGACTTTTATGCAAGAATTCTTATTTCAGGAACCTATTTGTAAGAAAAATCTAGTTAGGGACCCATTTATGAGGATTTATTTAATTTAGGAGCCTATTTATAAAATTTTTGCAATTTATTATTTTGGCCCAAATTTTAGATAAATTTTGGGCCCAATTCTAGTCCAGAAATCCATCCCACTTAATCCATTTAGATTAGGCCTTACTAGAGCCCGAATTTTTCAATGATTTGAGCTCAATTTTCGATCAAATTTGAACATAATTTAAGTCTGACTGAGATCTACTTGAGCCATAATTTAGCGGCATATAAGTCTTAATTTTAATTATATTTTAATTAAATTTAATTATGGTAAAAATTATCTTAGATACATATCTCATATGATGAAGTTGGTATTTTTTTTGTGGGCCATAAGACAACTAGATGGGATTCCAATCATCAGTAATTTCTATCATGAATATATCCCTATTAAATACCATAGAAGCCTCGATTTCAATTGCACTTCGCATGACCTTCTTTGAGTTTATGATTGGATGGTGACACACTTTTCAAATAATCAAAAGCAAGTGTACTTTGATTATTGGATTGAATCTTTCTATGAGAGAACCTTGATGAGATAGGCAACTAGATTTGACAGGGTTATTCATGATACAAGCAACATCCTTTTGAAATTTTTTCCCCAAGACTTATTTTACTACTTTCATCTATCTGTGGCTTTGCTACTTCATTATGCCGCACCATAGGTAGTACATTCATTTGGAGACATTTACGATGGGTTGTAAGATGGCACACAAACAAAAAATTATTTCATCCCCTGCAATGCTAGGCACAATATATGCGAGTTTCAAAGCATTGGTGGATAGCCCTACAAGACCAGGCAATTCTTCGACTTGGTTTCCCATTCATTTTTTTATGCTTAGATTTATTCCCACTTTTAAAGGACATATACTAAGTTGGAGCCTATTGATGAAATCAAGAAGCTATGTCACTCATGTTCAGTCTCTATTCTTGAGGTGGTTTGGATTACAAATATGGTTGCTTCCCCTTATTCCCCTAGAGAGGCTAGGATGCATGTGCAAGATTCCCAAAATTTCAAGTGGTGTGCTTCTTACCCTTATACTCATTTTGATTCTAATATGCTAGTGTATGTAGCTTATCTTCCATTATCTCTAGAAGTTTATGAGTATGTTATCTCTTTGAGATATGGGGTACTCCCGCTTTACTCAAGGGGACATTTGGCTGTGAAATCTTACAATCCACATTGGTTCTACTGGCAATTCGGGTATGACCAAGACTTTCCTGAGAATATTCCCACTCCTACGTTGCCATCATGTCTGAGTCACTTAGTGGGCTATCAGTTAGACCTTGCTCATCACCAAGATAATTCAAAGTATTATATTCCTAATGTCGAGTGGGAAACCACGATTCTTCAACTATATGCGACATCATGGTTTAACGGCATTGGGGGATATTTCTGCATTAATTCAGAATTTTTGTTTAGAAATAAACTAAACCCGCATAGCAAGCAAAAGCACACAATCAATAGTCAAGGGTTGAAGAAACAAAGGACATAAAAGATGCAAAAGGCCCTAGATCATAAATTTGCTCACCCTAAATTAGGTAAAGAGAGGACCATTCCCCCTTATAGCATTGATGATGGCTATTTTCAAGGCAAAGTAGGTCCCAGATTGAGTTCAAGGTGAGAGGAATTTTTATCTGAATGTGATCCTCCCATTCCTAATGCTCTAGAGCACTTAGTGACATATGCAAGAGGTGTAGGGTCAAGATTGGCACACTGCTTCCATCACCTACACGGTCTCAACACCCAATTCCTTCATTCCCCACATCTACCTACCATTCGATTAAAATAGATGTTGAGACAAAAGCAACCATTCCTTCATCGACACCAGTTTACCAATCTTATAATATGGACTTTATAGAGGAGTCAAACTGGCCTCACCATTACTTGCATCAACTGGTTATTTGTCGAATAGGGGTATTGATAGTTAGTTCACCCTATGCTTATTTTCTTTTCCCTTCCTCCGTTCTTTTGGCTAAGAATCATGTCTCCTTTTAGATGAACTGGATGAGAATTTTGGAGGTCCTCATAATGATATTTCAAATTCAGATGGTGAGGGATATCTGGACTTTGCCAAATCTTGTACTCTATATGTACTAATTCTAGGCTTTTGTTGCATACATGGTTCCTTGATCATTCTTTCATGAAGAAATGCTTGTAGTTATGGGTATCTGTCCACCAACACCATCATCAAGTAGTAACTCACTATCTTCCCCTCTCATCATGAGGATTTTATTCACAATCCCTTTTGTTGATACAACACTTGCTTGTTCAAATGACAATGGAAGAGTATGAGCAGGTGATTGCTAAGTTGCCACAGCTATCAGGAAGTGCCACTAGGTTTTATATTTTTTAGGCTTATTGTTATCTTAGGATTCACCTTATTAAGGAACATCCTTATTACTTTCATTTGTGTCAGAGTTTTTTTGCAATCTTGCATCCCTTGCATTCCAATTCCAAAGTGGCCCTAGGTCCAGTGGGATCAGATCTGCCCCTTTTCAGATAGAAATGAGTTAGTTTGCCTTATCGAATGGATTTATCTTGAATTTGTCATACAAGACTAGACTTGGTTTCCCTTATGAGAGTGGGTTTTTACTTGCCATGTAGAATGGGTGGGGTTTTGTGTTAATATGTTTTAACACGAGAAACATGGAGTGCATATTTTACTAGACATTATTTTGCTATTTTTGCCTTCAAAGGCTCATGCTTAATACCTCTTCTAGAATCAAGCATTAATTGGTGGCATTGGTCTTTCTCCTTTATCATCAATCAATTGGTAAGATCCTCATTTAGATATCCTTTCAATGATATAAGGGTCTTCCCAATTAAGCTTGAATTTGCCTTCTCTACTTCCATTTAGGATTATGAGTTTTCTCAATACTAAGACTACTTCTCCTTTCTAGAAGGATCTAAGTCGGGCCATTTTTTTGTAGACCCTAGACATTTTTTCTCAATACATTTTTCATTTTTTAAGCCATGAATCTTATTTCATCAAAAGAGTCTAGCTTAGCTAGGTAAAGACAAACATTGTCTTCTTTTGTAATTTCCTCTTGTAATGCAATCCTTAGAGAAAGAACTTGTACCTCTAGTGGTAGGATTACCTCAGTCCCAAACACCAATAAATATGGTGTTGACTGAATAGGAGTTTGATATGTGGTGCGATAAGTCCATAGTGCCATAGAAAATTTCTTGTGATAGTCTCTTTTGTCTCTAGCAATGACTTTCTTCAATATTTTGGAGAGGGTCTTGTTGAATGCCTCAATGAGGTCATTCATCCTTGTATTATAGATGGATGAATATCTCCAATCTATCTTATGTTGATATGCAAATCATCCCACTTTGAAGCTTCTGAAGGAAAGTTTGTTATCAGAAATGATCCTTCCGGAAACACCAAATTACTATAAGATGTTTTTCCAAAAGAAATAGATGATGGTATCCACTTCACTTCTTTCAGGGGGATTGCCTCTATCCACCGAGAGAAATAATCAGTTGCTACTAATATGAAATAGTAACCTCTAGAAGAAAATGACTCAATTAGGTTGATTATGTTTGTACCTCATACCTCCAAAGGTCATAAGGATATTGTTAGATGCAAAGGATTTGGATGCTGATAAATGACGTCATTGTGAATTTGGCATTGGTGATATTTTCTCATGTATTCAATATAATCTCTCATCATCGTGGGACAATAGTAGCTCATATGCTTAATTTTTATCATTATCTTTAGGTTTGATTGATGGGCTCGGTAAATCTAGAATGTACTTTGTGGCTGAATTCTTTTGCCTCTTCGTCTGAAAGATAGTGTGGAAATATTTAATCAAAAAATATCCTATAAATGGTGTCACTGATGAGTAGAAAACACGTGGCCCTCTTCCTAAATTGTATCCATATTAATTCATTCTTTGGGAGTTCTCCGCTTTTAAGGTAGTCAGTAAATGATATTATCCAATCTGTTGCTTCTTCTATTAGTTTAGACTTAGTTCGTTCATATCTGATGCTAAAAATTGAACTTATCACCTATCTACTATGGATCATGATTAGGATTTTTCCTTGGTTAAGATCAGCTAGTGCCTTAGCTAACTTGGCTAATGAATTAACTTCTCATTGACGGATTAGGGAACTTTAGTTATTTGAACATGAGGGATTTGCTCCATGAATTCTCGAGCCTTTTCTGGTATTTCAGTAGCTCAAATTTGTAGATTTTATATTCACTCCCTGCCTGATCGATGACCAATTGTGAGTCACCAAAAATATGTAGGCATGATATCCTCATCTTGAGGACCATTTCTAATCCTACAATTAGGGCCTCATACTTAGTCTCATTATTTTTACATAACTTTGAAAGGGAGTATGAATATTGTAAAATATCCCCATTTGGAATGACAAATATGAGTTTGATATTTGCTTTAATTTTTAGAAGCTTTGGCTTGCTTCTTGGTCTAATGGATGATGCCCCATCAAAGTATAGCTTCTAATAGTGTTCCCCTTCCTCGACAATAAGAATTTCTTTATTAGGAAGTTCACAACTTAGTGGAGATTCATCTGGCACTTAGTAAGCTATGGGAAAATCATCAAGGGCTTGCCCTTTAACCTCCTTTTATGGAGTAAACTTGATATCATATTGCATTAAGAATAAGGCCCATTTTGTTAGCCTCCCAGTGAGTATGAGCCTAGTCATCAAGTATTTTATGAGGCAAACCTTTGATATTAAAATGACCTAATGATAGAGTAAGATCCAGACAATGCTTTTCAATGGGAGAGTAGTTACTCTCTACCTCCACTAGCATCCTACTTAAATAGTAAAGTATATTTTCTTTGCTCTCTTCATCATTCTAGGCGAGAAGTGCCCCCAACTATTCTTCCATCGCAGTCGTATAGAGGATTAAGGGGTCTACCAGGAATAGGTGCTGCCAAGACTGGTAACTTCAAGAGATATTGATTAATCTCTTCAAAAGATTGTTGACATTCTTAATCACAAATGAATGGAGCATCTTTTTTCATTAGTTTGGAGAAGGGCTTTCATCTTCCAGAGAGGTTCCAAAAAAATCTTATTATGTATACAAGTCAGCCTTGGAATAACCTTAATTATTTCAAATTGTTAGGTGGTGGCATATCCAAGATAGCTTTTATATTAAATGAATCAATTTCAACACTAAAGAGTTTGACAACAAATCCAAGAAACTTCCCTGATGATACCCGAAGGCACATTTCATAGGATTCATTTTTTGGTTATATTTTCTAAGGTGGTAGAAAACTACTCTTAAGTCTTAAATGTGCCTATCTTTAGACTTGGTTTGACTACCAAGTCATCCAATAGCATTTAACCACTTGATGTATGAGGTCATCGAAGATTCGGGTCATTACCCTTTGATAAATGGTGCCCACATTCTTGAGCCCGAAAAACACCACCTTATAGTATTAGATACCAACTGGAGTTTGAAAAGTTGTATATTTTTCTTCATTAGTATGCATTTTGATTTAATTATATCCCGAGAAGTCATCCATAAATGAGAATATTTTGAAATTAGCCATACTATATATCATGATTTTCATTATTGATAATGGAAAGTCATCTTTTGGACCTATGGGATCGATTTCGCTGGTCCAAGAGTGGCAGAAACCTTGGAGAGCAACCTTAATATATAAATCAAAGTGTGTTTAACTTAAAGTGCACTATTAGGTATTGTGAAAATATTAACTTTCAATATGTACATTCTCCTATTGTTAATTACTCAAAAAATTGTTAGGAATCTCCTAAAGCGAGAAATCTAGCTAATAAAATAGCGACAAAAAAAGAAGAAAACCTTTGATTATTTTTAAGAATCATGTCTTAAGCAAGGGTATGCTCTCATTTCACAATGAATTTCAATAATGAATTATAGAAAACATGAAAGAAATAAAGAAAAAGAAAGAGTAGAGAAGAAGCTCTGATGTGTGCTACTTACCCACTCACTTACACTAGATTATGTAGTGGCTAATTCAGATGGATCCTAACTTGATCCTCAATAGATATTAATAGTGTAGTCTGGTTGGATATGGAAGGAGATGAGAGAAGTTTAAAGTGTTTCCGTTAGCTAATGAGGCATTGGTGATAACTTTATTCAGTTTGAAGAATTTTTATTAGCCAATAAGGCATTAGTGATAACTTTTAAATTTGAAGTATTTATGTTAGCCAATAAGGCATTGGTGATAATTTCTTGAGTCTAAAATGTTTCCATGTCCAATAAGGCGTAGGTGATAATCTCTTTGATTTTGAACTGTTTCCATAGCCAATGAGTCAAAAGCGATAACTTTATGAGTTTAAAATCTTTCCATAGTCAATGACGCATAGATGATAACTTCATTAATTTCGAAGTGTTTCCATAGCCAATAAGGTGTAAGTGATGACTTCTTTGAGCTTGAAGTATTTTAATAACCAATGAGATATAAGCGATAACTTCATGAGTTTGAAGTATTTCCATAGCCAATGAAGCATAAGTGATAACTTCATTTGAGTTGAAGTGTTTCCATACCCAATGAGGTATAAGCCATAACTTTATAAGTTTTAAAATGTTTCTATAACAAATAAGGCGTAAGTGATAACTTTATGACTTTGAAGTATTTTCATATCCAATAAGGCGTAAGCGATAACTTCTTAGGTTTGAAGTATTCCTATAGCAAATGAGGGATAAGTGATAACTTCATAAGTTTAAAGTGTTTCCATAATCAATGAGGCATAAGCAATAACTTCATAAGTTTAAAGTATTTTCATAACCAATCATAAGTAATAACTTTATAAGTTTAAAGTATTTCTATAGCACAGGCGATAACTTCATGAATTTGAAATGTTTCTATAGCTAATGAGCCGTAAGCAATAACTTCATGAGGTTGAAGTGCTTTAATAGCTAATAAGGCATAAGTGATAGCTTTATGGGTTTAAAGCATTTCAATCAAATATCGGTGGTAACTTTAAGTTTTGAAGGTAGCATTACCCATTGCTTATGGAGTTGGCATAGTTTTGAAGGACTTTTGTAGCACACCGAGCGGGAATTAGTTTGACCCAATTTAGTTTTATTTGAACTTGCTCTAGTTTGGGTAAGGAAGGTAATATCACCCATTATTCATAGCCTTAGAGTGTTCGAAAAGGTTTAACACATGCAGTGGGAATCAATTTGACCCTGTTTAGTTCTATTTGGACTAATCTTGTACGAGTTTGAGTTGGCTTGGATTTACTTTAATATCCAAACTTGATTTCGATTCATGTTTGAATTGATTCAATTTGATAATCAAAACTTGATTTGAACCAAGTTTGATTGATTTAGTTTAATGTTTAGGACTTGACTTCAATTCGAGTCTAATTTGACTCAATTCGATGTTCTAAATTTGATTCAATTGTAATTCACTAACTTCTTCCTAGAACTTTTGGTGTTTAGGTTCATACTAACGCTTTATATTATGAAATCAAAGGCTATTGCTATGAACCAACTATCGTAGCCATGGAGGATCATCAGATTAACTGGGGGAATCATATGAAATATCCATTTCCAAAATCATTATTGGTATTGATGATGAATATTTAATTTGTAACAATAAATTCAATCCACTAAGCTTGGCATTGATTTTCAGAAGAACATTTGTCAAATACCAATCATTAACTAGTGAGAGTAGTACTAATTTTGACCCAAGTTTGATTTGATTTAGTTCAATATCCAATCAATTTTGTTCTGAGTTTGGCTTCATTTGATTCAGGTCGAGATTGATTTTGTGTTGGATCCTTATTAGATTTGGGTTTGCTTCCTGATGGATTTTGGTTCAAGTTTAAGTTGATTTAGGTTGTGCTTGCTTTCAGTTTAGGCTTGACCTGCTTAACTTTCAGTTTGGACATAACTTAACCAAATTGTATTTGATTTGAATTTAGTTTGACCCAAATTGTATTTGATTTGAACTTGACTTGATTTTGAATTAACCCAACTTGAACTAGATTAGAGTTGAGTCTAAGTTGATTTGGTTCAAATAAATTCAATTGGGGTTTTTTATACAGTTTGATTCGAGTTTTAGCCCATTTATTTGATTAATTTAGATCCATTTGGTGGTTCATCTGAGTTAATTTAGTTTTACTCATTTGTTCTAACTGAGTCTAATGTGATTGAGTCACTTCATATTAATCAATTTAATTCAAGAGCCCTTGACCTCTCATGATAATCTTGGGCAAGCATGCAGGCTTACCTTAGATATGCGAGCCTGAGGGCTAGCTTAGATGAGCGAGTATGAAAGCTAGCTTAGATGTGCAAGCTCAAGAACTAGCTTGTGTGCGAGCCCAAAATCTAGTTGATTTGGCAGGCCCAAAAGCTGGCCTATAATTTTAACAAGCCTGAAGGTTGGCCTATAGTTTCGGCAAGCCTGAAGGCTGACCTATGGTTACGACAAATTTGAAGGCTAGGCTATGGATGTGAGCCCAAGGGCTAGCTTGACTCAACAAGCCCGAAGCCTGGCCTCATTTTGGGGAGCCCAAATGTTAACATAGTTTCGGTGGGTCACTGTTCTATTGTTACGGTGGGTCCAAAGCAAACCCAAAGGTTCGCCTATGGATGTAGTGGGCCCAAAAGTTAGCCTATAGTTCGACAAACCTCCAAGCTGACCTGGTTTGACAGGCCTGAAGGTTGGCCTATGAATTCAAGCTTGAGGACTGGCTTGGTTTAATAGGTCCAAAGGCTAGTCTATAGATGTGAGCCTGAGGGATAACTTGGTTTGACAAACCCAAAGGCTGACCTAATTTGGCAAGCTCGGAAGTTGGCCTATAGTTTCAGCAGGGCCAAAGGCTGGCCTGATTTCAGTAAGCCTAAAGGCCAACCTATGAATGCGCAAAGCCATAGGTGGCTATGGTGGTAGTGGAGTCCATCGACGTACCAAAGACCATGGATGGCCATAGTGGTGATGGCATGGAAATTAAGGCAAGAGAGCTTCTTCCATTTTATTTTTTGGGCCAACAACTTTCTTTCTTTTATTTTTCTATTTCCCTTATTCTTCCACCATGCCCTTCTTTCTTCTTGCCTAAGCTTCATTGGGGCTTCAGATCTAGGCCGGACTTGGTCGGAACTTGATTGATCTAGCCATAGATGATAGTGGACAAGGATGGAGCACCACTAGCCTGAGCAAAGTTGGAGAGGTTGTAGGACCTATGGGCTCTAGTTGGGAAACACTTGGGACTTCAAATCGATGCTAGATCTAAGAGGGTCAGGCCACTAGTCGCAACCATAAGCAATAGTCAAAGCTAAAACTTTGGCTGGAACTTGCTGGTGCGATGAAGTTTGCAGCAGGGCTGGAGCAGCAGTAGCTCTGGTCAGATGCAGATGAGGCATGGGAGCAACTAAGGGGGGGCTATTTCATTTTTTTTGTTTATAGGTTCTCAATTTTAGAGGCTCAAGAATATTTGAAATCAAATATTTGATTGGATTGATTGTGGAATGTTTGTGGGATTGTGATCTGTGTTGGACTATATTTTCATATTTTGTGAATGAAATGTAATCTATTAATTGGAATTTATTTTCTTAATGAAGAGATTCAAGATTTGTGGCATGTTTGGATGTTGAATTTTTAGGAGGATATTTGCAACTTTTTTAGAATATTTGGACCAAAGTGTAATCTTGTAAATTTCAAGGGTATTTTTATAAAAAAACTTATTTATAAAATTTTAAATTTTCAAAGTCATTTTTGAAAGAAAATTCTGGATGATGACCTATTTGTAAAATGTATTTGGTCTAGGGGCCTATTTGTGAAAATTATATATTTTCATTTTGGCCAAAATATTTGATGAATTTTGGGCAAGATTTTGGTCTAAATATTTGGCAGATTTAGCTTACTTTATTTTGAGCCTGAATTTGAATTCAAATCAAACTCAATTGTTAGTCAAATTTGATCATAATTTAGATCCAATAGAGACCCACATTTGGGCCCTAATCCAGTGGCATTCAATCTCATATTTTGACTAAATTTTGATTAAATCTTA
>RXID01022578.1:0-122740 GCA_005019695.1 Trichopus zeylanicus subsp. travancoricus
TATTTATAAATAAGTCCAAACTTTATCATTTTTAAAATACAATTTTATAAAAAAGATTTTGAAGGTTTTAAAACATAGAAATTGAAATTATAAATTTAATATTTACACATTTATAAATAGATCCCTTGAATATTTTATTTATAAATAAGTTTAAATTTTATCATTCTTAAAATAAAATTTTATAAAAAAGATATTGAAGATTTTAAAACTTAGAATTTGAAATTACAAGTTTAATATTTGTACATTTACAAATAGATCCCTTGAATATTTTTATTTATAAATAAGTCCAAATTTTATCAAGGGATCTATTTATGTATAAATTTGGACATATTTATAAATAAAAATATTCAAGAGATCTATTTGTAAATATATAAATATTAAAATTGTGATTTAAAATTCTAAGGTTTAAAATCTTTAATATTTTTTAATAAAATTTTATTTTAAAAATAATAAAGTTTGAACTTATATATAAATAAAAAAATTTAAGGGGTCTATTTGTAAATATACAAATATTAAACTTATAATTTTAAATTTTAAGTTAAAAAACCTTCAATATCTTTTTTGTAAAATTTTATTTTAAATATGATGAAATTTGGATTTATTTATAAATAAAAATATTCAAGGGTTCTATTTGTAAATGTACAAATATGAAACTTGTAATTTAAAGTTTTAAGTTTTAAAACCTTCAATGTCTTTTTTGTAAAATTTTATTTTAAAAATGATAAAATTTGAACTTAAGGGGTTTATTTGTAAATATATGAATATGAAACTTGTAAATTTAAATTTTAAGTTTAAAAATCTTCAATGCCTTTTTTTAAAATTTTATTTTAAAAAAATAAAATTTGCACTTATTTATAAATAAAAATATTCAAGATGTCTATTTGTAAATGTACAAATATTAAACTTGTAATTTGAAATTTTTAATTTTAAAACCTTTAATGTCTTTTATATAAAAGTTTATTTTAAAAATGATAAAATTTTGGACTTATTTATAAATAAAAATATTCAAGATGTCTATTTGTAAATGTACAAATATTTAATTTATAATTTATAATTTTAATTTTTAAAAACTTTAATATTGTGAACTTTTATTAAAAAATTGAGAAAGTTTGGGCTTATTGAGAAATAAAAATATTTGAGGGGTCTATTTGTAAATATACAAAATATTAAAATTGTATTTTAAAATTTTGAGTTTTAATATGTTCATTTCTTTTTTGTAAAATTTTATTTAAAACCTTTAGAAAGGTTGGACTTATTTGTAAATAAAAATATTCAAGGGGCTTATTTATAAATATACAAATATTAAATTTATAATTTAATTTCTTATATAGGATTTATTTGTGAAATATTTAAAGTGTTTAAGGTCTTTTTTATAAATTTTTATGTGAAAAATATTTACATTTGGGGTTTTTATAAATAAAAATATTCAAAGAGTTTATTTGTAAATATTTGGAAGAAAGAGTGAAGGGTAAGAAGTTAATTTTTTTATTAATTTAGTTGTAAATTACGGAGGGTAAAAGTAAAATTTTTGAAAAAAATTTTGATTAAATAACAACCGGGAAATTATAGGTATTAAATTTCAAAAAAAAAGGAAGGGTAGGTAATTATTAAAATCTCTGGGGTTTTTTGATAAATAAGATAAATTTTAAGAGATTGTAGATAAATATTCCTATATTTTTTATCTTTATAGAAATATTTTTTAAAAAACTAGAGTAGTTTTTTGTAATTGAACAGATTTTTATTATTCTGATCAGCCTGAACCACTAGTTGATATCGGTGCTGTATGTTGTGCAAAAGCATTTCAAGATTACGTTGCTGATGCCTCAGAGCTGACCGCTGATGCCATGGCTCGAGGTCTCCCTAACAACGCCAAGTCTGTTGAGTAAGTGAAATCTAGACTCCTAATGCCGAAATGCCTGCCCCTTCTGTTCTCAAACTCAGTCTATGATGCGGCTTTTCCCTGGATTCCGACCATTACAGCATTAGGAAGAACTTAGCGGGGAGAGAAACAAAACCATCAATTACGCGAGAAATGGATCAGAATAATGCAACTATGAGGCACAGGTTGCTATTCTGTCATTTGACTCTGTCTGCCCTTAACTGGACAAGGCTCTTTGTGGGGGAACTTCGATGATATACTGTGTGCTATTCGTGTTCCTAAACTGCAATGCTGTTCATGTACATGCAATGGTAACTGAGCATTTGGCCCATAGCATTCCGACATCAAAGCCAAATGGGCTACGGGGCACGGTGATGAGGTAGGGGTTTGGCCAGATACCTCAGAGTTGAAGAGATATTACTTGCTCGTCCATTGCGTGGATGATTTTGTTTTTGTTTCTTTCAAGTAAAAGAGGATAAACGATTTTTTTTTGCCTGATGAAAAGAAAAGGGAAGATTAAGGAGTATCAATGCGAAGGCAAAGTTATTAAGTAATTCCCATGAGGTAAAAGCCGATAAAAACAAGATGAGCCCCATTCGTAACAGTCGAAACTCAGAGTCTCGCCAAATCTTTTTACCTACAAAAAAGACGGATAAAAATCTAGTATGGTCGCCTCAAACCCTCCCCCAACGTGGACAAACCGTAAAACCAAGGTAATTTTTTGAAAGAAAATTCTCAAAAAAAAAAAACATATTTATCTCTTTCTCCAAAATTTGGTAAAAAAAGACCTGTAAAAATGGGAAGTGAAGACGGGGCCTTGAATGCGGATGGGAAAGCGACTGGACCAGACCGGGCGGTCCTGGTCGGGTCGCATTCAAACCCGGATTCCGAAGCCCCGAGTGCTACGTACCGCCAAAGTTTCGGCCCGCGGGCAACCCGGACAATCATAAACCACTCGAATACAAAATCATTCATCCTTTTACTCCATGTGAAATTCCCACCCTGCCCCTCCGCTTTTCTCGTTCCCCGCGCTTTTACTCGCTTCCTCGCACTGGTGCCGCGGACCTTATCGTGTCGCTTGTCGTCTTGCCCGCGGTCGTCGTGGGGCTCGCACCGGAAACTAGGGGAATCCGCGAGATCGCGACACGTGGACTGCGGGACGGAAATGGACGGCTGGACGGGGCCGTGGAAAATTGAAATATTCCCGTTCGGGCGTTGTTTAGCTGTTTGCCGTGGGATGCGGAATATTCGCCGTTTTCGGCTCCCGCGTGATTCTCGCCTGAGCGGTCTTGTTTAGTTTGGTTTTAATTGGGGGAATCCCAGCAACCAAGATCTACTGTTGTTTCCGTGTGAGTCTTGCCACACCAGAATCTCTTCTTCTGCCATATGTCTCCTCTCTTTTTCTTCCTCTTCTGCCAAAACTGTAAAAAAACAACCAAAGAATTCTGCAATAAAATGTGATCGAAAAATTAATTAAAAAGCTTTTTTCTTTTCTCGTCCACTTATAATCATTTATATAGCTTTTTTGTCAGTCAATAAAAAGGTGATATCATCCATCGCTTTCACAAAATTTGACTTGAAAAAAAGAATTAAAAGGTGAAAAATAGAAAGGAAAAGCGATGAAATTAGGGTTTCGTAGGGAGTGGTGAAAACAAGGCATCGCAAGAGGAGTCACTTCATGGGCTCCATATATAGCCTCTGGTACAGGCTCCATGAACAGACACTATTGTATACATAGAGAGAGAAAGTAGTGTGCGAGAGAGAGAGACGACAACGCCTTGACATGATGAGACGTACATCTTTATCAGACATGAAGGCCCGAAACCCTAGAAAACATCAGTGAGAGGAATTTGAAGAGAGAGAGCAGAGAACAAGAGAGAGAGTTTTCATATCATCATAGAGTAATCATTCCAAAATAATATAGATAAATCCAAAACAAAGACCCCCTTCTCATTCTCCTTTTATCTCTCCTGCTTTCTCTCTGCACTGTGCTCTCTCTTCTCCCTCTGTGCTGCTGCGCAAGAGAAAAAGAAGCCCTGCGCCCCTTCTGCTGCTACACCTGCTCCTCCATTAAAAGCCACACCTGCTGCTTCCTCTGTACCACCACCACAAGCCCTGCAAAAGAGCTCTTTTCTCATTCTTATCTTCCATAGAGAAAATGAAAAAATATTTAATCATTCTAATTACCAGAGAGAATAAAGAACATAAAAGCAAAGATAATTAAAGTGAGCTTTTATTTACTTTTCTTGCATTGCATGGTACCATGCACAAAAGCAAAGCAGATGGGTGGCTCCAAAGCAGCAATTATTGTGCTTCAAAACTTTATTCAGAATTTGAAAAAAAAAAAATAGTAAGAGTTGACCATGGTTCTTCTCAGCCCACATTATGAAATAAATTGAACTTAGAGACGTTAGGTATTTGGAATTAGTATGACTATTATTATTCATTTTAACGTAATTTTTTATATTAGTCGTACTAATTAAGTAGATGTTTGTTTATAATACTATGATAAAATTAACCAATGTAACTGGCTAGTATGAAATTAAACGAGCCCGAGTGTTTGGTTTTTGGAAAAAATGGTTTATCCATGGATGTGTCAAACAACTGATTTGTCCCAGTCATTCATCCCCAAATTACCGACACAATTGACTCATTGCTAACCTTGGAAAGCTGAGAAAGTGATAGTATTTAATATCTGAGGCTAGTTGTATTATAAAGTACTGGTTCAGCTGACCTTCCTTGGGATATGGGGAACATACGCTGGAATTAAGTCTGGCTAGCCAACTAGCACCTTCACCAAACTAGTCTTTTTTTCTGTCAAATCAATATCAGAGTGACAACTCTTCATTACACATATATGATTTTCGTTGCCATTCAGTTCCCAATAATTAAATTCCCGTGCCAAAATGGATCTATATTCCCAATGACTGATTACCACAACGAAGGCCACATTGCATTCCAATTAAATCCCTTTCCAGAAATTTGTGATTATCTTCTGGGCTGCAGTCAGTGATCAAGAACCATATCTCTAATGTTTGCAAGCAATAGGGAACATCTGAGCAAACACTCAATTGTAAAGTTAGAGAGTTGCATCAGATTGATGTGATGTGAGATCTATCAGGTTTTCCTTTTTTTCAAATGTTGGATGGCTTTCCTTCCAACAGAAGTGCGGGACCTAGGTCTATGTTTCTGGCAGTACTTGATGCGTTTGACAATATGATGATGTGAACCACTCTCCATCTAAAGTAGATTTTGTTTGGTAAGTTCCATTTATTATTTCATTAGAACTTAAAACATGGTAGATTCCTGCCCTACATCAATCTAATTTAAGGCTGATCTTGCTTAGGTTATCAATATGAAATACAAGATCATTAGAAATTACAAAAAACATATCAAATTGGTCAAAGGAATCAATATGTTCCTCAATTCTTTGATTGAAATAGTTTTCAAAAAAGACAGGAATTAGCACTTTGAATTCAGATTTCTTGTCATGCTCTTAGCATCTGGTTTTAGGAGAATTAAAGAAGCATACCTAGTTATCTACGTCACAACTTACACAAATTAAGTTTAGTGAGGGGCATTTTTCATAAGCAATCATGTCATTATCAAAGTTCATCCCTGGGTAATTGTGGGGCAAAACACACAAGAAAGAGTGGCAACACCACACCCATGCACCAAAAAAAAAAAAAAGGGTTGGAGAAAGGCTATGTCTTAATGGCTTTATAATCACTTTTCTGCTCTAAATTGAAGTACGAGCAACGTCTCAGCATCCATTACTGCTAAAGCTAATTTAATCAAAGCAGTGTAGCAAATGTTTCTGACAATATGATGCTTTATAATTTGTGCTTAGCTTGCTTCTTTTCTTTTTCCTTTGTTGGGAAACTATAAAGCAGATCACGTGGATATGCAAATGAACTAACGAGCTCTACTCCTTTTTCTGCCTTGTGACACTGCAAAGAGATTATCCTCCCTCTCTTCAAGAACACTTTGAATCAATAAATCCATCTCACAATGTTTGTGGAACATGTTGCCTTACGCTCTCTCAGCTTTAATTTAACAAGCTTTTACACACACACATGCACATTGCTCATCTTTTTCATGCTTTTATATCCTGGTCCCTTTTTCTTTAAGTGGATCTTCATTTAGGCACGGAAAGACGATCTTTCAAACAAACGCTAGAGACGATCAATGCGGCGTTCCCAAGGTGAACTCAAGATTAGGCTTCTTTGGGCTGGTCTCCGAGAGGCACGAGGAGTTCAAATCCGATATCATTTCGAAGCTTTTCGACTGCATGTCCTTCTGCAACACAAAAGAAGCTCTGATTCATCATCCCAGTGCTGGTAATTGAGGCAATTATGTAGTGAAGGCATGATGAGGAAACAACTTTTCTTTTTCTGTCAAGAGAGAAATGCTGATGCCCCACGTTGTGGAACCCAAGGAAGCTCCAGAAAATGTGGACTTCTTTTATCAGGAGCTTGCTTATACACTAATGTAACCCACAATACTTAGCAGGAAGTTGTTTTTGTAGTCCTTGGCAATGTGCTTGAGGTATGGTCATAAAGTGAGTACCTCAAAAGATTGTATGCTTCCTGTGTTGGAATCCCTTGGTTTGTCATGGAACCAGCTTCCCCTACTGCAAAAATAACATCAAAGTATGTTGAAGTCCATTCAAGTAAAGCAATACTGATAAAAGAGAGCCATCTTTCACTATTAGTTTGAGCTGTAACTTGCGAGCTTTATCAGCTGGTGATAAAGAGTAAAGTTGAGCCCCCATGTGATAGACCATTGCCCAAAAGAAGAAACAGCCAGGAAGTTCCAAAAGACCATTTTTTTTAATTTTTTTTCAACAAGGATTCAACCCTATGGGGAGGGTCCCTCTTTCTCTTTGCAAGCCTAAGGCACCAACAAAATCCCAAAGCGAAACTGTCCCTTTTCAGGCAGATTTTTCAAATGGTCCTGTTCCTTCATCTGGGAGGAGGGATGGGTTCCTAGTCTTATTTTTTTATATACTAGAAGGGATCATTGCACCATGATGGAGGTTGAGTGGTTACCAGATCTTGGACAGAAGGAACAAAGTTGTGATCTCATCTGCTTTTTGTGAGCACTTGCATGGACATTGACATTGGATGGTGAAAGGGATGCAGAGAAAGATGCTTTACCACACTAAAGTGGCCACTAATGGAGGGATCTATAGCAGTAGATTTGAGCTAATAAAGGCTTTTTGTGGGTTTCATTTGATGATCTTTGACAGTAGATATGCTAGTAAATAAAAAAGCAAAGTTTTAAGATTCAAAACAAAACTTTATGATTTCACTCTCTCTCTCTCTCTCTCTCTCTCTCTCGCTGTCTCGTTATGGGGAAAAGAATCCCAAGCTGATTCGGTTGTACAAAAACAAGTCAGAAATAATGGGAGGAATCTATCCACAATGCACAATAGAACAGCATTATCATTCTCATTGTGTGGACTATGTATTTCCTAATGAGCATAGCGTTTAATGATAATTTGGTGAGCCTTGTTCCTGCGTTTTTAAACAAGGAGAAGCTTCCTGTAGCACAATTCCAAAAATTTTAAATATTCCAAGAAGCCAATGTCATTTGTTATTTATTCACATTATCTAGCGAAACACATTTAATTTTGTAAAAGAAATTTTCAGACCGAAGGCTGATACCTGGAAGAATTGCTCCACAGAACACCACAATTGTTTCCACCAGCTGATCTTCCAAGAGGTGCCTTGGGTTCCTGCCTTAGGTTGTGAAGCTCAAGCCAGTTGTCATCAGAAACTTCTCCGGCGGAGCCATTCTCGAACCCGTCTGGTTTATCTATAAGATACATGATTCCCCATGTAAGATCAAAATAAACACACGCACACAAAAAAGAAATCTGGTGTTTTTTTCTTCCTTTTAATTTAAGAATATTCAGCCCAAAAAAAAAGAATATCTCCATAGTCCGTACCCGAAGAAGCTGGTGGTCTGTCAGTTGTCTTCACAGTCCTATACATCTGCCATATTAAACATCAAAACATGAGCCAGTTGCGGTGACAAAGTAAGAGAGAGCATAAAAAAAAAATAATCAACATTAATCTGTATCTTAAGAGCCTAGAAAGCAAGCTATTACAACTTAATTAGCCTACAAAAAATGCACATTTATCTTGGAATTTGAGCATGCATGTGTTGCAGTGTAAGCTACGAGTCAGGGATCCGAAAGGACTCATAATCAAGAAATGATGGCACATTGTACTCATCAACTGTTTCCCTGAGAAATTGAATTCCAGCAATTAAAACGAATTCTCTCTAGCCTTCTTCTATCCTTTCCATTATTGATATATTTCCTGCCTTTGAGCAAAAGCTGCTAAGCTGCAACAAGCTTGCAGAACCACTCAAACAGGAGAGAGAGAGAGGCACCACCTATTTCTGATAATAATGCAGAATGGAATGTGAGTGCAGTACAATGAAAAACCTAGGAGATATATGAGAAGAACAAGAAGAGGAAGAAGAGGAAGAAGAGGAAGAAGGATTTTTTTCCCCTTATATTATAAACATTTCATATACCCCATTAAAATCTAAAGAAAACAAGAAGTTCCCTCACTTGAAGATGAGATTTATCACCAGCAAAGATGACTGACAAGAAAACAACAAGAACCAAGAAAAAACCAAATAGGAACAAGAAATGAGAAAAGGAAAAGGAAATAAAGAAAAAAGCTGAAGCCTTCTGCAACTCCCCAAAGCCACTTCCTTCGGAGTGCAACACCAAAAGAGCCCAGCCGGTAGTACTAAGAACTCAGACTCTTTTCTTCAAATCAAAACAAAACAAGGAAAGCAAGACAATTTATCACCTGCAAGTGAGATTTCACATGAGCCAAGGTGAGATCCTTCACATCCATGAGCTCGAGAACCGACTTGGGTGTTGCTCCTATTCATTAAGACAGATTTCAGATTTCTAGCAAAATCAAAATAGAAGAAAGAAAAAAGAGACGAAAACTAAAACTGTACATACTTTCATGGCCACCCAAAAGCTCCACAGCATGAACGAAGCGGGCATGGAGAGTGGTAGTCCACCGCATCCTCGGCGCCCTCATGCTCCGCTTCCCCGGAAACCTCGACGGCACGCACCTCGACCTCGCGGCGAAGGGAGTGGAAGCAGTGCTTGAAGAAGAGTCGCACAAGTGATCTTGCTGCCTCTGCTGGAAATAAGGAAAAGAAGTAGGGTGCTGGTAGACTGGGATCCCTCTGATGGGCTTCATGACTCCGACCTCTTGGTTGCAGTCCTCATGGAATAACAATGGGTGGTGATGATGATGGTGGTGATGGTGGTGGTGGTAGGGCTGGTGGCGATGGTTGAGATTTGTGGAGATGGTGGCGGAGTCAGAAGGAGCGGGGTTAGCCAAGGTGAGCTCGAAGCCGACATCAGCCGGCTTCTTCGGAGGGTTGGGGCTTGAGTCCATTGCTCTCTTCGAAAACCCTAAATCCATGCCTTCCTCTCTTCCTGCCCAGTTTGGTGTGGGTTTGCTGCTCGGAGGGCTGATCTGAAGTGATAAGTCTGGTTGTGCTGGGAAGAGCTCCATTTGATAGCACTCCAAAGATGGGCAAACCAAAGCTGCTCCTTCTTCTTCTTCTTCTTCTTCTTCTTGGTCCTGTTGTTTCTCTTCTTGTCTGGTATTCTTCTTTTGGTGCTTGTTTGCCTGCTTCTGGTTTTTCTGGTGGCTGTGTTTGGCTAGCTGTTTGATGTGAGCGGTGAGTAATGGGTTTTTGTTGTAATTGAACGAAATATATTGAGAGAGAGAAGAGAGAAGAGAGAAGGGTGTGGTACAGTAAAAACTGAAAAGAATGTAAGGTGTGACGTGAAAAATGGATTAGAAAAATGACAGTTAGGGTAAATACTTTATACTTCAAGCCCTGTTTTGCATTAGTACTATTTTTTCAAAAGCAAGTCTTTGGCTTGAGGTGGATGTCTATAGCAGCCTCAATTCCCACATGAATTCGAGTCACTTGACCTTTCCAAACCCTAATTTCAATCAAATATAATTTGTTTATCTTCCTTGAATCTCTGTCTCTCCTCTCTTTCATTTTCATTGTTGCCAAAATATGCGTGGATGGAATGGAAAGTTGGGAGCCTACTTTTCAAGTGCAACAGCACATTTATATGTTTGTAATTCTCAGTCAGTGTCAAGTTTATTTTCTGAAAGCGAAGCGTGATGGCCTTTGCTTGGCCTTGTGTTCCTCCCCTTCATCTCATCTCATTTCATCTCGTGGGGATTTTTTTTTTTTTTTGCTCAAATTCATTTCTAGGGTTTCTTAACTTTGTCACTTGCCCCCATAAAGTTTGTGCTTTTTGCTGATGGAGTTGATGTGGAGATCAATTTTGTCACTGACTCTAAAAAGAAAAGAAAAAAAAAAACAGATAACCTTCTTTTAGATTTAACAAATAGGACTTTCTCTCTCTATGAAATGCACACATAAAAGGAACCCTAAGTTGTGCCTCATCACTGTATCTCTTTGAAGACAAGATCCGAAGTCATCCAATAATTTAGATGCACGACATGTTTGCACACAAACCCCACAAAACAACTGAAAATCTGTGTCTTCTCTCAAACAAAAAGCATGTAAAGAGACTAGTTGTGTTTCTAACCATGTTCCAGTGTATAATGCTTATGATTTGAGTACATACTTTCACATCGTTGTTGAATATTGCCACAAGCAAAACTCCAAACAAAATTCTTTCACGAGCAACAAGACTTTCATATGAAATTAAAAAGAACTCGTAGTCTTTGCTCCCCAATCCAAATACTAAATTATGTACTAGATAAGTATGGATACAAATATATGGTCGGAAGGTAGGTGAGCAATGAACCATATGTCCTTTGTTTATTCAGCATTTGCATCATGATACGCGATAATTATACCATAAAGATGTCAATTTATTGTCTCCATATTGATTGGAGAAATTACTGACTAGGGAATGAACGAAGAGATCGTATATGGCCCCGTTTTATCCAAATTTTGCAAAATGGTCCCTGGCACAAAAGACAGGGATCATGAGAACGATGTGTCGCGACATGCCACCAGTACTTATTGCCAAGTTACGCGGTAGTTGGTCTACATTACATGGCATATCTACTCAATATTGAGAATATAAGCAGTTTATAATTTTTCTACAATTTTGGATGTAATTATCTTAACTATTTCTAGAATTTATGTAGGAAGGGAAGCATCGCATGCATGTGGGTGAATGGTTGGATCTCTCATGTTTGAATAGATCGATGTCCCCACTTCACATGCATGGATCTATAACACGACGAGTGGCCACCCAAATAGATGTAACAAATTGCAATATCATAGAAGCAAAGAACAATGGCTTTAAATGCTTTTGAGCTCCTTTGATCAAAGTGCCCTTTTCTATCATATCTTTGTCGATCTTAGGTTCCGTAGACCTTGAGCAATGTGAGGTCCTTGGGTTCCTTCCGTTAACCTCAGTCAAAATAGAACTTCAAGATTCTGGGGGAAACTTTTTCCACTCTCCAAAACCTACCACATCTCGTGGACGCATAATAATACGAAGGCATACTCCCCGAAAGCCCTAGCTTCCATGATACCATTGGTGATGTGATTTGCCAATGAGACTATTCGCATGGGGATCCCCAAAGAGAAGAAAAAACACTAGATGTTGCCAGGAAGGAGGCTATGGTCTCGAACAAATTCTCAAAGTCCACCCACTTTTGGGTTAATGGCACAACATTGAAATTCTTGAGTTGCGTGTGTTCGTGCTGTGGTGGTGATAAACTGATACTGGTGCATTGTTTATCAGTGGTGGCACTAGACACTAACAAGAGATCACCAAGTGAGCTTTTGTCCATGATGCAATGAAGAAGAGTTGATTATAAAGTGATTAATCAACGTCAACTTCTCATGTGGATGCGAGTTTTCTAGAGTTTTACGTATAAAGATTCAAGGAGGGGGATTGGAAGCATGTGACTACCCTAGAAGAATTGGATGCCCCAATTAATATGCTATTGTTCCCTAGACCATGTCTTTGCTGAAACCCCAAAAGAGAATCTCATACCATGGCTTTGTCAAAATTAATATAAGATATTAGTGTCGGATTTATCTTGACTTTGGAACCTTCATTACTAGTGTGTTGTACTTTGACCATGGCTCTGTTTCTTCACAATCCCACATGTGTGGTGTGGTGGGTTGTTCTCTTTGAGTTGAATCCAAGTTGCCAAGCATTGACCACAGAAAAAGAAAAAACCTATCTTTTTTTTCCTCATTTTCTCACCTGTTCTTTTAAATCATTTATGCACTTTGTTCCTCCATTAGAAATAATTTATGTCACTATTTGTGTATAACCGTTTGGAGCATTCTGATCACTGCTATAGGTTTAGGTGACGAAGAGAGAAAGTAATGGCGGTGGATTCCCTACGGAACAATTTACCAAAATGTTTGAAAACAATTAAGGTGCCAGTGAAGATATAGAACCTCGGACTCTGTGGCCTTAAATGATTTGTCTCCATTGCAAGTGAAAGCATTGTTTCAATTATTCTGAAAGAAAGAGGTTTGGCTGCTATCCTTGACAGCCAAGGGACAATAAGGCAAGAAAGGGTCACCTTCTGTCAAAGGATTTAAAACAGGGGAAAAAACAAAAAAAAATTATTGTTTTATTTCTCTGAAGAGAAAAAGAAGAAAAAAAAAAAAAAAATCAGAGAGACATGGATTTGCCACTCAACAGCGAAGTGGAAGATTGCATTGCATGAAGCTCTGTTGAGAGAATTAGGGTTGGAGGCATCATCCATGGTTGCGAGCAAGTTTTCTGATAAGGATGCATGGATGGATGAGCATAGATTAAAGTGCAAAAAACCTTGCAAAATAACAAAAATTGACCGTCTGTCCGTCTTACACAGTAATGTGGAGAATAATTTAGTGTTAGGCTTTAGGCATTGTTGTGCTCGGCAAAGTCGTAACCTGATGGAGAACATAAAGCAGAGGACATATTGGATCTCCTTTATTTGATGTCTTAGGGGGACATGACAGGCTATCTCTGACCACAATGATTCAAATCTACAAAAGAAGTATGAATATAAAAAGCAAGGATATAGAAGATTGGGGGATATAATCTTTTCATTAGAACCCTTATTTTTGGTTTGTGGGAGAGAATAACTGCTTTAGCTTGTTTCATTCTCATTCTCATTCCCTTTTGAGTTTCAGTATGATTCTTGGTCAAGGCTTTCGTTGCTGATTTGATACATCTGTCAGCCATGTTTTCAGGATTTATGATTGCCTTTCTTCTCTTTCGTTTTTTTTTTTTTTTTGTAGCATAAATTTAATATGAGATTTACTTGGAAAATTATGGTTGTCCAGACAGATTTCGTTATTGCTGGTTTGGTAAACTAGGTAGCCCAGTATGTGTCGACAGAAATTTATCGCGAGGCCACGGGAAAGTATGGGCTCAGAAAAAACAAATGCACAGGGCTTGGGTTGGGGAGCCCTGGGCGGCCTAAGACAAGCCCACAAACCGATTGACTAGCAACGAAATTTTGCTCACAAGTCACACCCGCCATATATGAATAATAAATTACTCCTGTAATGAACAGGCACCCCTTGCAAACAACAAATATTGAGCCACTGTCCTGTCATGTGAGACAAGCACAGGAAGCTTCTCCATACTATGATCTCATGACTCAGCGTCCAAAGGATTTGATAAACTGCAGTATATCTGAGAATTTCTAATTGTACGAACAGCTTCTGTATAAAAAAATAAATATTAGAATAAATGGAACAGGATAATTGGATGAACAGCAGAGTGACCTCTTTTGAGTCAGTGGAATTCCAACTACCTACCAAGAATAATTGATATTTAACAAAAGAGAGATATACAAATCGAATTGATTTGCAAGGTCCCCGCTACACAGCTCCTAATATTGTGGAAAATAAAAAAAATGGTTACAGGAAATTTCACGGCTGAAACCCTCGAGAATCCAGTCGTGCCAGCGCCTCAATTGGAGGCCTGCACAAAGAATTGAGTTACAGTTAATCAGTCACCCCACCCAGAGTCAGGCCACCTGTTATCTGAAGTTAGAGCCCCAGTAGAGAATTTCTGTTAGCTCCTGTGTCACATTATGCCTTAAAAATGAATGACCGCCAGTCTCTCACGTCACATTCTGGCATTCTACAGCTAGAGAATTGTCCTACTCAACCATTGTTAGGAGAGGGGCCTCTAACTTTAAGACGCTTTGGCCCAAACTCTATATGTGATGCCTCCTTGATGTTCTCCAATGGGTTAAATTGAAAACTACTGACCCGGTAATGCTCCTTCCGTTTTGCCTCCATGGTCTCCACCATTTCCGTCTTCACATCTGAAATATGTTTCCTGATCTTCAACGATAATGGTACTCCAAGTCCTCTGCCAACCGAGGTCCTATCAAA
The DNA here is from genome assembly GCA_005019695.1 of Trichopus zeylanicus subsp. travancoricus. NCBI lineage: Eukaryota > Viridiplantae > Streptophyta > Magnoliopsida > Dioscoreales > Dioscoreaceae > Trichopus > Trichopus zeylanicus. Next base: position 14,297 of record RXID01022578.1, read on the forward strand.
ATCATGACTGCATGTTGAAGACGGTCCATGAACCTCATTGCTTTGGTGATGTAATTTCTTCAAACGCTTCAACACCTGGCACAAATTAGAATGCTTTTCAGTCCAACAACGGCATGAAAAATGAACAAAATAAAGCATGAACAGAATTGGATATAACCACATAAATCAGATGCGATACACATCTGGAAAGAATAAAAAGGGGCAACAAACATAAAGAGGCATGTCAGAAGGCAAAAAATCTTGAACAGATGAGTGCTATAATGCATTAGAGTATAATTCAGACATGTAGGATGTAGCACCACCACATCCTACAGATATACTTCAGACTTTCAAAGTTCAGACACCATGCCCTTTATCAAACCATCAACTGATTAAAACTAGGGATTGAAAAACAGAATACCATCAACTGCCTACTTTGCTCATGCAGCAAACAGAAGTAGTGGGAACAATTTATATCAACGAGGGAGGCAAAATCTTGTTGCAGTTCTGTTTGACAATGATCTTTTCACTTAAAGTTGAGATCCAAACTTTATACATCCTAAAGCCCAAACATAACAAATAAGTGGTCTCCAAATTAATCAACCACCAAAACAGTAACCGTCTTCCAGTAAGGCTACTTGAGCCCAAAAAACTTTCAAGGAAACTTTCACAACCTAACACGGATTAAAAGACACTCTTTGTTTACTTTCCGGCAATGGACATGTTTCAACCAAATCACCAATTGATGGTCCGTGCTCTACATGGGGACATACTGTTTGCATGTGCCCACTACATTTACAGACACTGCAAAATGGTGGGCAATTAATGGAAAAAGAATGTCAAAACCAAAGAATAAAAAATTATGGCTAAGCAATATCTAAAGGTCAATGAGCTTCCATTCTCTTTCCCCATGGACTTAAAAAAATTATGGCAATGCAGTAACACAAGGTCAATGAGCTGGCATTCTTTTTCTCCATGAACTTCTAATCTTTCTTCTACCATGTCTTTAATGCTGATATTCTCCCTTATGCTAGAAATATGTGCATATTCATTGAGCAACTCACTTGGGTTATCTCAGGCACAGAACAGTATAAAGGTACTTCCATTAACAGAAAAAACTGCATTTGAATACTACACTTAGGTCACCAAAGGAAGAACCCAATTAGTAATTAACATATATACCTGCTGCTCGGGAAGCTTTACACCTTTCGTGTCCCTATTTCCTTTGTCCACATGGACTACAGTTCTGCGCTTAACCCTGAATATCTCTGAATCAGAATCATCATCATCATTTGGACCATCAGGGCAGGCTTGATGGCAAGCCCTTTTGGCAAGTGGAGTTATTTCTACTGGTCCACATGGAGAAGCATGCATACTTGGTGAATCCTTACTTTGGCATAGTAGCATTTTATTGGTGTTATAACTTCGCTGCATAATAATAAATATATCAGTACCTTGAAATTTCAAAAGCAAAGGATACAAGATTTGCATACAATCCATTTTGCCAACAAACTAAAGCAACTTAATCACAAGTGAAACCTTACATTATTGTAGGATGTGCTCTTGTCGTGCCACGAGGATAATGATGAGAATGGTGGAACTAAACACATTGATTCTTGTGCATCATATTTGGCTTTCCCTCTCTGATAAATGAAATCTAAATCTTGTGAATCACTTGTACTTGGCTGCAAATTGTCAAGGCTTTCTTCAAGTTTTATCTCACAATATGGAATATACCCATTATCACTGGCCGATACAAATAAATTTGTCTGTAGGCATGCATCTTCACCCTGTAGTACTTGCTTTTGGACTTCTTCTATGACACTCTTTTCCTGCTCAAATTTCTTTGCTGCGGACTCCAACTCTAGATAGTCATGTCTAGAGAAGACAACCCGATTAGTCCCACACTGGCAGTTCCTCAGCTCTGATTCTAAATGAGATATAAAATCAACAACTAAGTCAAAAGGACAACAAGAGCCATGATGAAAGGAAAAGGTGTGTTTGTGTCAACATACCATGGCGAAGACAAATAGGACTTATACTGCATTGACACTTGACATATGACACATAGCAATCACGTAGACAGGTGCCACAGAGCACAGTTCCAGCCTGATTCAAATAAGAGCACATGAGTGCTCCTGATTTCTGAAGCACCCACCGAGCACGATGCTGAAATCGCATTAAATGCACAAAAGAAACCTTGATACAATGTTGGGATGACAGCTCTTCAGTTGGATGGAAATCTTCAGAGCAAGGATTCAACCTTCTTCTAGAAAGAAGCATTGCTTCTTTACAAAGAAGTTCCTCGTGTGGAAGCAAGGGCGTTCTCTTCAACAATGCATATCGCCGGCTAGCCATAGCACCCAGTGGAAACCAATCCCCAATGGCAAAGTTTACTGCTTCGCCACAATTGAAACCTAAAAATTTTGCCCAGACATCAAATTTCAGGGGGTAAATTTGAATTGGAATGCTAAATAGAAGATGGTTATCCATATGATAAATTTTTATTTATAAGGACCGTGAATAGCAGTTCTGAAGGTACTTACCATGACTAAATCCAGAGTGATATGCTTGAGGGAAGGTGATTATAAACTCTCCGGGTTTTTGTACCGCTTTATAAACAGGGACGTTGTGTTTTAATAATATATTGGGAGGAAACATTGTTGTCTTCCCCAACAGTATATCAAATGCCGCATCCACTCCTTCATAGCATAAAATTCCATTGTCATATACATGCTCTTGAACCACTTTTTCAAACTCAGATGCTGCATGACCTGGTATGCCATACCAAGTTTTGAATGCTCCACAATGATGATAATTAATGCTGCCAGGATATAATAAAACTTCATATAGCAACTGAACAGCTTCAATAATATAAAAAGAAAAGCAAAATGATAGTCATGTTTAAGAAAAGGAACTTGTAGAAACCTGTACAAGTAGTGATCTTCCACATGCCATGCAAACATACTGAATAGCATTCCTATGTACAGCATGGGTTCAGTTACTCCCTGAAATAATTTGACAAACATTAGCAAGGCCAAAACCATGTGAACAATATGAACAAAATTTAATACAGGCAAGGAGAAAACAATTCACTTCTCACCGGAATTTCCGCACCAAGAAGTCGTAATATAGACCTAGGAAGGCGTGAAAGGCCCTGGATACAATAAGACAAGGGTTTAAAAAATAAATACCAAAACACGATCCAAGGGGAATACACAACCAGTAAAAATGACAACATTTCAACAGTAATAAATGAGAGAAAAGGGAAAAAAACATTCCCACTATGGGATGCTTGAAAGTTTATACTCCACTGTGCCTCCCAAGTGTTGTAAATAATAGACACTGATGTAAAAAACAAATCAATAAGCAGGAACAAATGATGGCCAAATCTAATGATGGTGTAAATAAAACAAAATGTTCAAGTATATTCCATAGGCAAATTTTGTTACAAAGATATTGAAGGACCACTACCTTCAAGTTCCATTTGCTTTTTCCAAGCTGGTCATTAGGAGAAGATGAGAAGGCACTACCATCAATATCACATGCATATTCAACAAACTCCGTCTTGCCACAAACAATTTCCTGCCAGAACTGCTCCTCCAAATACCTTGCTGGGAGACATCCGGCGCTATAATATCTTCGAGCAAACTCCTTGTTTGCCATTTTCTCGAAATCCCGGAATGAATACTTCCTAAAAATTCATGTTAGTGCAGCAAATACAAATAACTGGTCAAATGTTTGTTCCAGAAAGAAAAACACCTTCCACTCATGAAAAAGGTGACCTCGTCATCTACCGCCCATTCAGCAAGACGGAGAGGCTGCACTTTAGTGGTAAACTTAAATCCAGCTTTCTCCTTCATCAAAACAACACCAGCAGGTACTGAAGCACTTATAGGAGAAATGACCTTACATATACCTGCGAAAAAGAAGGGTTAAATTACTTCATTTAAGTTACTAAAAGAGAGGAAAAATAGAATCTGGCTCTACATAGCAAGTCATGCTTTCAGAAGGCAAATAAATTGCAAAATCTAGAATAGATGTAAGAAACTCAAAAGACATACAGATGACTGATCTTATCAACAGTAACACATATGACAACTCAGATGCCACAGAACAGAACACTAATCTGTGATACTAATTCTCGAAAAATTACGAGCAGGGATTATTGGGATATAAACACAAAGTAAACAGTAAATGTCAGGAAAAGAAGGAAGAAGGGATGCACATCGTTAAATCATTACCATATGTTGAAGCTACAGGAGCAATTTTTTGGAGATAAGTTAATGGATCCTCAAACTCATCCTTTGATGGGCAGAATACAGGACATTCGGGGATCTTATCAATCCAATCTAGGTTAGAAGTGTCAAACTTTTCCACCTTATGCTTTGTACAAGCATCCTTAGCTGGACCAACTTTAACGTGAGAAAATGCATCAGCATCACCTTGCATTCTCATTCCACATGATCCATTAGTTCTCAAAGCATCACCTCCACTTCTAGTCATCATATTAGTAACATCTACCCCTTCAGATACTATTCCCAACTTTATCTGTTGATGACTTTTACGATTCATAATTCCTAACCCATTTCCAACGTCTTTGGATAACCAAGACTTGCATTCCACCTGTAACAAAAAACACCACTGATGAGAGAGCAAGAAAATAGGTTGCAAGTGACTCGTGCCCAAAATACATTTGTTAAGTGAAAAGCACGGAAAGTAATAGACACAATCAAGGCTAAATCATTGGGTGATGCATATAAAGTAGAACTAAATGCAACAGCATGATTTTGCTTCTGCATATCATGATATCTAGTTGTAGTGCTCCCAAGAAGACAGTAAGTTGAGGCTTAAAAAAAAGTGCTGCAAAGTTGAAGCAAGAAAAGATTTGACCAAATTAGGACTAATATTGATGTATATTGTGTGTTGAGTGTGCCTTTACATATAGTTGCCCTACAAAAACTTGCAATTTGCAGAAAATATCACACCATACCACAGGCTGGCAAAAATCGTAATTTGCCAACAAAAAAGATCAAACAGGTAAAAATAAACTCCAATTAAGATATCTAAACCATTTGGAAATCACATAATGTGATGATCTCTATTAAGAATGGCCCTATGATATCAAAATTGAAGCCACAGAGACACTGTTCCAGTTATTCCGAATTGCACCTCTATGAGAAAGTTCTGGCAATATCAAGACCGAGACTAATCTCCAGATCAAACACCTAAAAGCCAAGACCAGAACCGAGAATCCAGTCAAAATATTGTTCCCAAAACCATGAAAAGATGGATTCAATTATGAAACTTCACATCCATCAAGACAACAGGCCAAACTGATACCGGGCCCATCCCTTCCAAGTTACAACGGAAGTCAACTTCCACCTGAAAAACAATTGTTCTACTATTCCTTCAAATCCTTCGCCATGACAGACCCCGTTCCAAGAATATCGCCAAGAAAGTAGAGTTGACAATAAACCCTAGAGATGGTTTATTCACTAAAAAGGATATTAATCGTTCAACGAATTTACACCCAAATTGTCAACTATTTTCAATGCCTCTTTAATTCAAGTGGAAATAAAAGGAAAATTTGCAGAGGTTTGACCGAATTGGAAATCAATACTAAAAATGGTAGAAATCGAACGGAATTTTCTCAAAATATCAAAGAATCGAACCAAAAAAAAAAAAAACCACAAAAATAACCTGTGAATGCAACAGTCACGCCGGAAGAAGAAAATTCCCTCGAATTACTACCAAATCGGAGAGCACCAAACGTCTTTTTGACAGAAAAAACTCCATAAGCTACCATGATCGAACACACAGAATCAAGAAAATCCAGCAAGATCCAAACGACTCACCATTTCATAACGAGCCCCGATCCGTGACGCCTCGACCGTCCCCGAATCAAGAAACGCACGAAATCCTCGCGATCTCCGTCTCCCCCCTTCACTGCTCCAACCACATTACCCTAGAAGCCCCGAATCGGCCCGAGATCCAAAGCCTTTTCAGCACGACAAGAAACATCAGCTGACCAAGGAATTCGAGGCCCAACCTTGCAAGAACCCGATAGCAGGAGCCCGTACGGTTGCGGCGACGGGATCCCGGCGAAGGCGAGGGGCCTTTCCGGCGAGGGAGATGGTTTTCCGGCGAGTGGGAGGAGGAAGGAGGGTAACGGCAGACGGCACTGTGGAGAACGGAGTCGTCTTGGAAAACCGGAAAAGAGGAAAAGAGCGGGTATTTATTGGTTGGAAATAAATAAAGAAAAGAAAAATATGAAGCCGAGGAGATAAAAGAAAAGCGGTAGTTGTTGGACGGTTCGGCCAAACTTCCTCCGCTACCGGATCCGCGTTCCACGCCACCCGTTTATCTTCACATGCTCACCTCGAAAATCCTTTTATACATCCCTCTTTCTCCACAACTACATAAAAACCTTGACCAGTGGGATACCGAAGGAAGGGTGTTCTAGTAAATTCATAAATCAGAGATTCTCTAGGGGCCATTTCTTAAAAATACAAAGCCGGACGCTGAACCGATTCGTCGGTTGTGGAGTTTGTAGGTGGACGGCGTTTGGAGACTACTACTCGAGGTCGAGGTATGGATCAAATTACCTTCGAATCCCTAGACTAATACTGAATTTACAGCATCACCCATAGAGTTTGTCGTGAAGAGGGGGTATTTTGGTAAAGTAGGGAAGCGTGAACAGACGGCGTTCTGAAGGCAATATATCGAGGCGAGGCGAGATTCTCGCCCGCGCGAAATTCCCGGCGATCGAGCAGTTATTCTATGACGCCACGTGGCAGAAAGAGCCTACTGCAGGTAACCATTAGATCCAGAGCGTGACGCGTGTACGCTTTCATATTTTTGACCGTTGGATTCAAGGAGGGGCTGGAACAAGAATCCTCGACAGAACGGGATGAGCTGGCAGTTACGTTCGCGGTCAGCGCGGTACGCAAACCGCCAGGCGGTTTTCTGACCGCTGGTTTTTGAGTTTTCCGTTGGCCGTAGCAGTATTTTATTTCAAAGAAAGCTACCGTCACCCTCCGGTGGATTTTACCTAAACTGGCCTCAGTCCAATTACCCCACGTGCTCGTTGGCGTCGCTGTAGCTAACGCGGGTTGGAAGTTCGGGACGACGACCGGGTCCGATGAGCACATTTGCCGGTCAGCGGAAACAAGAGTCCGACGGGGGGTGGTGCGGTCCGGGTCGTTTTCGCGTGCTCCTCTCGGGTCGGATCCGGGTCCGGAATCCGGTTTCAGGTATATTTCTGGAAAGTGACAAAAATATCCTTTTGAGCTGCAGAAAACCCCGGGGATGCCCCTCCTTACAAACCGGGAAAGAGACATGTTTTTGTGTCAGATATTAATGAAGTTCGGTTGGTTTGGTAACCAGCTATGGTGTGCATGTCCTTTAGATCGCTCTCCCCAGCAGAATTTCAGATTTTGACGTTATCCATCGCGCACTGGAGACCTACTTTGAAATTGACTTGACTTTCACCTGATTTATAACACAATTAACTAAAATAAATTCGAGCTTAATTCTGTTAATCGCGATGATCACGTTTACTCTGGTTTCGACAGGGCAGTGGTTGGAATCCGGATTTGGTTCAAGTGAACATATATAATTGGGATAAGCGGATAGTTAACAGCGTGTCGGAGGACTTGCTTTACAACTCATAAGCAGGGGAATCTTGAAGATTATCTGGCACAATAATGAATTTAATACTGGTTTTGGACAAAAAAAATTTGCCCCACAATAAATAATCAGCAATTGTACATAAAAAAATAAAAGAAATTTTTTTCTTTTTGGTGGACTCTGTTGTGGTGGACTGCCGAATGCAGCTCAAATGATTAGAGGGGGTGGTAGGACCAATAAGAGAAAGTGGAAGAGTTCACACAAATAATAATTATTATAATAATAAATATGTGATATGTGATAAAAAGACTTTAAATATTTAATCTAAAATAGCATTGAGTGAAATTAAAATGACGAGAAAATAAAATAAAAAATTACCTCAAGTAATTTTTTTTTTTTTTGAAAGATAAAGGAGAGAGGAGGAGGGGACAGACGTAAATATATATAAATATGTGGATAAAAAAAGACACAAATAGCGTGCAAAACACCTGTCCCTCGACCAAATTGATGCCTATCTTTCTTTTTTCCTCTTTTTTTTTTTTTTTTCTTTTTTTGAAGAGTTAAGATGTCGTTCTTCTACTATCTTCAAAGTTTTGCTGTTGTATGGAATATGGGTGCCAGAAATATTCCAAAGTTCAGATAGGATACCGAGTGATAAGTTGCTAGGCAGTTGAATTGTCACATGGATGGAGGCATGGAGCACATATCAACTCGATTAATATGACTCTTAGGATGCATTTTATTTTAGCTGATTTCGACTAATATGACTAATTTTTAATCAAATTAGAGGACGTAATTTGACTAATTGATTATATTAATTTTTTAGTGCTTGTTGACTAACATAGCTAAAAGAATTTTTTAAAAAATTTTATCTTTAATTTTGTCCTCAGTGTCGTTTCTTTTCAATTAAGATTTAAAAGTATTTCAATAATTTTTCCGTGTTAGATTAAAAATTAGTTTAGTCCTAATTTCCTTAACTTCGATAAGTTTGGGAGATTTTATGGTTAAGGACAAGACTTAGAGTGTGTTTGAATCGGATTGGATTTTCAGAAGTAATAAAAATAATAGAAGTGATGAAAGTAAAAAATAGTGGAAGTGACAAAAATGTGATCTCGGTCATTTAAATAATTTTTAATGTGAAAGTAGAAAAAATAATAGTTCCATGAGTTTCGTAACTTTGATCGTTTTGAGGTCTGAAGTGGGAAATATGACTTAATTGTTTAGATAGAGTGATACGTACAAATGGAAAAATGATTTGATAGTTATATTAATTAAAAATATAATATTTATTAATAAATAAATAAAATTTTAAAAATTAATTATAATTTTGAGAAATAAGTATAATTTCAAAAATTAATTATAATTATGGTAATATTTAATCATAATAGTTTTAATAATCAGAATATTTTTTAAAAAATATACTAAATAAATATAATTAAGATAATTAAGATAGTAAAAAGTATTAACATAATTAAGATAATAAAAGTAATAGATAACTAACTAATTATACTTAAGATATAGAATAATTAGGGTAATAAAAAATTAATTATAATTTTGAGAAATAAGTATAATTTCAAAAATTAATTATAATTATGGTAATATTTAATCATAATAGTTTTAATAATCCGAATATTTTTTTAAAAATATACTAAATAAATAAAATTAAGATAATTAGGATAGTAAAAAGTATTAACATAATTAAGATAATAAAAGTAATAGATAACTAACTAATTATACTTAAGATATAGAATAATTAGGGTAATAAAAAGTAATAGATTTATAATATTAAGTAAATATAATTTGTGACAAATAAATTTAAAATTTTTTATATTAATACTATTATAATATTTAATATAATTATAATATTATTTGATAATAATAATTTAAGAGCTTTTGCAAATATACCTCTACAAAATTGAAGAGTACAATGGTTATTTGTAAAATCTCCAATGGTTATTTTTTAAAACTATCAAATGACTATTTGTAAAGTCTCTAATGGATAGTTTTTGAAAAATTCACTGGATATGTTTTTGAATAACTCAACGGTCATATTTTTTAACATTATAAAAAAAATATATGTGATAGAAAATAAATCAAAGAACAATGAGTTAGGATGCAAATTCAAGTTTTCAAAGTCATGTTCTAATGAAAATCAATCTGCCAAGATGCGAACACAACTAATTTTGTAAATGTCTTATGAAATTTTAACATGAATTTATCTAAAAAATAACACAAAGTATTGAACATTTGCTGGAAAAATATACAAGTAATATACATAAATAAATACAAATGTAAATATAAATACAAGACACACTTTCTATCTTATAAATACAAATGTCCTAAACTAAACATGTATGATACATATACAACAATCACAAGGCACATATCGACTAGACAAATGTAAATGTCCTGAAATCTAATAATCATTAAAACCATACATGTCATTACAACATATATTACAAACCTTACAAGCACAAATGTCATTAAAACCATAAACATCCCACAAAAACATGAGTCACAATATGTAAATAGAAACAAGTAATGTGTATTAAGGTGGATATTTATAGGTAATTGTAGAAACTATAGAAGCAAATATTAAAGTACACAAAATTCATAAATGACCTCCCATTAGAACACAATCAAGTACCAAATCAAAACTAACAAAATAGTATGATGACAATAGAGTAACCTAATCCAAATAGTTAGCAGAGAACCTAAAAAGGTAGTATATCTTAGGATCCTGATCCATGCCTTGACGAATGCTCTGCCCTCAGGTTTTCTCTCATATAAGTGCTTGTACACGCCCTCGAGGAGTGGAATGGGGAACTCTTCTCCTCAAAAAATCATGACTGGAGTATAACTCATCCCTCCAATTCGCAAGAGGTTTGCTCTCCTTTAGCAATATTGTTCATTGTTGTAACCAAAATTTCTTGAAATTCATTTTGAACAAAAGTTTCATGTTCCGGAGCTTTTTTGTCCTGGACAAAGAGATTAGGCACATATTTGCCATGCAAGGATCAGAATCGAAGGACTTCACGAACTTTAGAGTCTTCTGTATTCTGTCAAGAACTCGAACAAAGATATGTTTGAGTTCTCGGTATCCGGTGTATCCAGACCTATATTTTCAGCATGAAATCTTTGGGTAAGGGTGAGTGCCAAGTATCCAGTAGCCTAATAAGCACCGCAAATGATGACGAGTTGATCATAATTATAGTTTGGTATATTAATAATGGAGGCAGCTCCCCTTTGAGACTGTGTAACAGATTATACACAAAAAATTAGAGTGTGTTGACTAATATAAATTTTCAACTTGCATATTACTTACCAAGACATAATTAGCAAGTATGTTATCTAACATTAGAACCATCCTCTTTTCATCGTCCCAACCAACTCTGTTGGTTTCCTTTGTCTCTTTATCTTAAGATATTTCTCCTTCAATGCACGAGAACAATTCTCCACATGTTACAATTCTCTTTTTTTTGAAGTATTTGCCTACCCGCATACCATAATTTATTTAATCCACTAAGAAGTTAATTAGAAAATCAGAGACTTGTTGGAACTAATGGTAATTTAGTGTACCTTTCTAGCCCTTCTCCTTTCTCTGACCATCTAATGTGAATTTTGGTACATATTCAAGTGGGGAATCACCTGAATTAGTAAAAAATGCACTCCTTTCCATTTGACCAAATAGATCCATTGTTTCATCAAGTAAAATGACATGTATCATTAGCATAAGTCACAAATAAGTAATTCTGATTACGAAAATGTAAATGCTAAAGTAACAATGCAGAAGTTATACACAAAATACAAAAGTAATAACAATATATCAGTCATGAAACATAAAAATAGAATGCTTAGATTCAGCCTAGGGATTGTATTCAATCCAAATTCTCTTTGCAATTAAGTCCCTTAATTAAATCCATTGTTGTCATGCTTGATGTTGCCCCCTTTGAGTTGTTGGTAATGACATAAGCTCACATTCATCAATCTCTTCTTCCTCTCCGTTGTCTTCTTCCTCTTCTCGTAATGGCTTATTTATCAGATAATCAGTAGAATGCATGGTCATAATATAGTTATGTAAAACATAACAAGGCATAACTATATCGATCTTTGTTTGTCATGAAAAGTTAGGTCTTTTTTTAGGATCTTGAATTGACGCTTCAACAATTCAAATGCTCACTCCACTTTGCTTCTTAATAAAGAATATAGTAGATTGAAAAGCTCCTTATCATTCTGAGGAATCTGGCCTAAGTATTCCTTTAACTGGTGATAGACATCTCTATACGGAGAAATAAATCCTAACATTATTGTATATCCCGCATCGACCAAGTAATATTTACTTGAGATACAAATGACGGGTGAGATCCATCTACTTCTTATTCAGAAGTGCAACTTTCGTAGTGCTGAGTGCAAAAGTCGCCGAAGTGCATCCTAGTTCATTTTTAGGTGCATTCGAAAGTGACACTTCTGTCAATTTTGAAAGTCAATTTTATCCAAACAATGGAAGTGGCGAAAGTGGTCTCACTTCTGCCACTTTTGGAATTCCAACCCAATCCAAATACACACTTATAGCTTATTTGGATGAATTTTTAATATGAAATTGAGAAATTGGTCAATCCTCTTAATTCTGAGGAATTGAGGAAATTGTTGGAATTGTCGAATTCTGGTGTTTGAATGAATATTTTTAGGTAAAATTTAGAATTGATTAATTATCTCAATTTTGAAAAATATATTAAATTTGATATAAAATACTTAAATATATATATATAATTTACAAACACAAATTAAATACTATTTTTTAATTTATGCTTTATTTATAAGAAAATAGAATAATAGAATATATTTAATATTAGAAAATAATAAGTTAATTAAAAAATAATAACAATTTTAAAAATGGTGCAAAAATAAAGAATTCTTTAATTATAATATAATTCATTTAGGATTTATTTAATTTTTTTTTTCTTGTTAAATAGTTTGAGAAAGGTAAAATACATATTTTTTAGAAACATAATTTATTATTTCAAAAATTAATATAATTATTCAAACGGCCTATAAATAGAGAGTTATAAAAAATTATAATAAATTAATTCAGGATTTATTTATTATATTTTAACTAACAAGTTAAATAATTTGATAAACTTAAAAATTATAATTTTTAAAAAATGATTTATTTTTGGTTAAATAAGACATTACAAAAGGTTAAAATTAAAAAAGGTAAATTAATTGAAAAAAAAATTTAAAAATGATTTAAGAGTTATATAACTTTATTATTTAATTTGTGGGTCCCACTGTATTTTCTAGAAATTGGATGTATTTCCCTCAAAATTTTTGTAATTCAAAACTGAAGACCTTTAATTTCTAATTTTAGAATTTTGAAATTTATCCAAATGGGGCATTAATTTTGACCTTTTAACTCCAAACAAAACACCCTCGTAAGATAGAAACGAATTTGTAGTATCAACAAAAAGCCATATACTTTATCGTTAGTGTTTACAGAAATTGCCCATCATCTTCCACTCTAAAACTACGGTTGCTGATTTCATTAAAATAAAAAAGGAGAGGACGATTAGAATTCCAAAAACGTGGTTCCTGAACGAGAAATTTAAATTCCGAAGGGGATAATTTGGTCATTTCACTCCAACTAATCATACGAAAACAACATGAAATCCACGAATTTAAAACACTGTTTACCTATTGACGTGGACAGTTGGTTGAGGACTGAATAATCTAAAGACTCGATGAAACCGTACTGCTAATTGTCTCTCCAAGATTAGAATTAATCTATTTTAAAATTAACATTACTTATTTTATTTTATTATTAAATTAAATTATTATTAAAAAATCAAATAGGTTTTTGAATTTTTAATTATTAAAATATTAATTTTGATAAAAAATATTAGTTTACAAAAGTGATTCAGTAGTTTTGATCCTATTCTTGATTCTAATCCCGAACCAAACAGTACACAATAGACCCTTCTTCACCGACCCAAGTTCGATATTAATGTCAATCCCCTTACTTTATAAACTATTTATTGATAAATTTTAAATAAATTTAATTATGTAATTTAGGTCAAATAATTTAAAAAAATAGTGAATTATTTAAATTTAACTATCTAATAATATCTGACAATGGATAACCATATAGATGAAATTAAATTTTAGATGTGCACTTAATTAATTAAAGAACATAAATTTTTGTACTTGAATCTAATTAAAAATTAAATTTGAGTTGGTTTAATCTGATTTTTTGTCAATTGGATGTTTTTTAAAATTTTTGTTCTTATTTATAATTTTGAAATTCTAGAGGGGCCTTTTGTAAAATGGTTAAACTTAAGTTTTTTTAAACGCGGTTGTGCAGAAGAGAGGATACGATTTTCACTATTGTCCCTCGAGCCATGTCTAAGCCCTTCAAATTTGGGTTTTCAAATTTTTTTTTCCTTTTAATTCTTCTTCATTAAGAGTGGTAAATATTTAACATGGATTAGTTAAGATTTATAGAAAAAAATTTCAGAATTTCATTAATTGATTTTTCAGATTATGAGATATGTATATTTACTTAATTCAGTTTTACATCTTTTTTTTATGAGTCATGTATCAAAGGATAAAATTCAAGCATATAATTAATATCAGAACTTATTTTTAATGTTTGGTCCATGAGAAATTGAAATATAATTTAATTATTTTTTAATTTTAGTAGCTTTAATATGAGAAAATCAAATTTTTGTGTTAGATTTTAATTCAAAATCATTTTGAGTACTCTATTGATGTTGATAATCTTATTTACGATGAGAAATTCAAAAGTAAATTTTAAAATTTCAATTTACGGTGAATTTGATTGAATCGGTTGATTTTTTGCAAATTTTGTGAATTACAAAATTTGCAAGAGTCTTAATGCAAAATTGCAATTCATTTTCCATAATTTGAATTTCAATTGCAATTGCAATTTGCAGCAAATGAATTTGAATTGCAAATTGCATTGAATTGAAACGTTCAGTTCCCTGAGCTTATGTTCATCAAAATTTAATTTTGATTAGTGAAGCTGATTACTATTTAAGTTAATAAAAATTTATTCATAGCTATTTAGTTATGAATATATTTATAAGTTAAAATCATCAAATATTTTTTAAAGAATTTTAAGATTATTTTAATTTATAAATATTGTTATTATGTTTTTTTTTACTCTAGTAAATTTGACTCAAAGATTGGGTTGGTGAAAATAAAAAATAAATATAAAATATTTTAGGAATTTATTTCTGATAATAAAAATAAGCTAAAGTGGATTTTTATTTTTTGCTATGATTGTTATGGATTTTATTAGTGAGATATCGTGATTTATATTATTCTCCTAAAAGAGATAGTAGGGGATCACAATATAATCCCAATTTTGATTTTGGTGATTATATTATGGGATATCATGATTTGTGTTAATCTTCCAAAGGAGGTAGTGCAATATCATAATATAAATTCTATTTATAGTCAATATAATAATAGATTATTTATTATTGAAATTCATTTATTGTGTATTTGAGTTGTCCATTTATTTTTATAATTTGGAATAATTTCAGGATGTTATTTGCAAAATCCGAATTTCGGAGACTTTTCTGTAAATTTGAATAATTTCGGGGTTTTATTTGCAAAAATCCGAAATTCGGGACTTTTCTGCAAAAATCCGAATTTCCGCGCCGGGACGGAGGCGGAGGCCGGGGCGCCGGCGAGCCGGCGGCGGGAGCGGAGGCCGAGGCCGCCGTTCCGCCCCCGCGTGCCGGGGACGGGGGCCGAGGCCGGCGCGCCGGCACGCGGGCGCGGACGGCCAAGGCCGAGGCCGTTCACCCCCGCGTGCCGGGGACGGAGGCCGAGGCCGCGCGGCCGGCAACGCGGGGGCGGAACGGCCTCGGCCGTGGCCGGCCCGCCGGTTTCGGCGCGCCAGCGGCCCGGCCTCCGCTTCGCTCCGCCGCCGGCCCTCCTACCGCCGGCCCTCTCGCTCCGCCCGCGCCGGGGTGTTATTTGCAAAATACCGAATTTTGGGAATGAAATATGGGTAAAATAACTGAGAGTAAAATCCTAATTTTTTGACAAAATTTTGATTAAATAACAATGAGGGCTGTGGGTAAATATTTTCGAATTTGAGGGGGATCGGGGTAATTACGAAAATTACGAGGGTTAAACGTAATTAAGGCTAATTATGGGGGTTATAGGTAATTATCCTTAATTAAATTACTCTAATTAATTGTTAGATTAAATTGCTTATAAAAGAAAATTAGTTAACCCACGTAAAATAAATGTAAGGGTAACCTTTTAAATAATTTTACGAAACTTTCAAAAGCCGTAATAGTTACTAAACACAAAAAAAAAATAATCTAATTAACTTTTATACTAATCTGATCAAAATTTAGGTCAACTAGTCGAAATTTTTTAAAATTAAATAAAATTTATTTATCCAATTATACAATATGAGAATAATTCATGAAATTTGGCAGCATAACAAAGACAAAGACTACTCCAATTTAAGGGTCTCAAGTTGGATTAGGCTGTCTGAATGATTAAGTTAACAAGGCTATCAAAAAACATCACTGTCCAAAGATGAAAAAAATTACTTTCTCATCTTTTGAAGTCCTCCTTCTTTTGACTTGGCCATTGAAGAGTTCTTTGCTGGAGAAACACCAACATGTTTTTGCTCACGGTAAAATCCGATGCAGGCGTCCAAGGTTGAGTCCAAAAATCGGAACGGCATTTAGTTTTCCATGGGCCGAACGCCCGTTGACACGATAAGTATTAGTTATATAGGTGATTTATATATAGCTCCCTGTAAAATTGTGAAATTACATATCTTTTTTTAAAATTTTTTAAAATTACAAATAAATTCTTACTATTTATTTTAGTATTAAATCATGGTTAATATATAATTAGCTATGTTTGAATGACTAAATTCTTTACTCTTCTTTGGTGCTCGTTCATCTACTTCTCTTTTATCCATCTCCTTTTTAACTTCTTCATTCACGTCTTTTTTGATTTTCATATACATTTCATCAAACAATAAGAGAAAAATATTTTATTAAATTTAGATAAGGATAAACATAAAATAAGAAAGTGGTGAAGGTGTGGATCTTTTCTGAGACTGTATTAGACCATGAGATTATAAATGACGGAGGTAATGTCAGAGAATAAAGACTCGGAGTAGGAGACAATGCGGAGAAATGAGAAGAAGACGAAGTAATTGAGAAAAAAAGTGAACTAGAGCATACGACGGAAGAGGAGAAGAAAAAAAAATGATAAAATTAAGACCGAAGGAGTGAACACTATGGTGTGAAAGTAAAGGTGATAGGGCAAGATGATGAGGAGAAGGCAAGGTTTGTGAGGGCAAGGTCAAAGATGGCTAAGGAGGTAACGAGGTGTGCGGTGACAAGCGGTTGAACATACATGAAGTATAAGGTAATGGCGTCAACAACAATTCGTTGGAGGTAGTGACGGCTTAGCAAATGAGACGAAAGGTTTCAATGTAGTTGATGTCAGAGAGATAGGTGGGGGATGCAGTGTAACAAAATCAGAATAGATGTTATATCAACGCCATTTCCACTATGTTCACTAAGTTCAAACCGCTAAATTATTAAAAAATCAATCACAATATTATAAATTATAATTCATAAATTCATAATAAAAAATATTAAAGCTAAATAATTTATCGATAATACTGTTGATAAATATAATTTAAAAAATATGAATATCGAAGAAATTATTCTAATATAATAATATCTAAATATAAAAAATTATATCAACTATAACATCACAATTAAATAATTAATTATGCTTTTATATATTAAAAAAAAAAAACTCTTGAGTCGAAATTGAGCGAGTCTAGTCCAGTTTAAGCTCGAATTCAAAATGAGACAAACCAAATTTGAGTCGAGCTCGAACTGTTCATAAGCTACAAACTTAATTGACCCTCCTATATATAAATCACTAAAAGGTGAATTTTCACTAATACCCATAAAAAAAAAATAATATGTGTTTTTTTTTATAAAAACTCAAAAAATAAAGAAAAAAGTTCTTTTGGAGATGCACCATAAGTCCAATGAAATAAAGATATGATCTCAAACTTATTCAACCTAACTACAAATATAACTAGTGAATTAGTTATGAAAAATAGTAAGTATTTAGGATTAGTACGACGAATATTATACAAACTAGTATTTTCTTGTGATTATTCATAAAATTTAGTATTGGAAATTAGAAGGCATTTGGTTATAAAATAAATTAAAAAAAATGAAACACATGCTTATAATCTCTCTCTCGAAAACCAAACGGCTCCCGTTCTTCGAAAATTGACTTTTGTCTTATCATTTTTCTAATTAAAAGAAGTTTTATCGCGTCGTTGACACAGCCTCCACATCATCCCTCAAAAAGACAAAAAGCGGGGCCCACTTTTCTAATTTATTGCTAATATTATGAGCTATTTTGAGGAGTTAAAACGGAATTTAATCGGGAATACGGTCACATGTCCGTTTTCAGTCCAACGGAGGCCGTTTTCGTTTCCCACCACTGTTTTGACCAATCATTGTCAAGGTGAAATTCAACGGTCAAAGTCAGAGTCCACCCCGCTTGCTCGGTAAAGAACGAACGAAACGCAGCAGGTGTACCGCCGCGGGTTATGAAAGCATGGAAGTTTCTATTCCTTTTGTAAATTTTTTCTTCGTACGCTCGAACGGAGGTCTCGCTTGAAAACGATCTCTTCTTTTATTATCGACTATCTTCTCTTGTTTGGTGAACGATAGGTGAAAGCCCTAGGCCTAGGTCCATGACCCGCTTAATGGGCCTGAATATAATGGCCCGGTAGGCTTGATTTCTTTGTAACCGGGCTTGCGTCAAACTGGATCTCGGGCCAGTCCTCTTATCCTTCTCATTGCATTTTTTTGTTGAAACGCAGATGGGAGCATGAGCGAACCCTCTATCAATTTCAATTTGATATTCATGTGTCGTCTGGTGCTCATCAGTGAAATTCTCGTAGTATGTAATTTCATGTTTGCGTAACTTGATGTATTACAGCGCTGGTTTCTCCAATCTAAATATACAAGTCTCAAACTAATTGCTTCAGTGTCACCCTGATGTTCGTATGCTGTATCAGATATCAATACTAGGCAGAGTTAAATCATTTAAGAAAGAAAACAGGGTAGAAAGAACTGAAGTTTTTTACTTGGGCTACAGTTAAGATGCTTCAATTTCGCAAACATCATTTCTCTGCTCATGCCAATTTCTTTTGAATTAATGCGCAGAACGATCGTCCCTGTTTGCAAGGCTATTAAAGTAGACATGGTAATTTGAAGTGTAAAACTTATACAAGACTTGGCATAGTTTGCTGGTAGAATTTGATAATATTTATCTTGCTGACTACTCGATGCATTGCAGATGACGATGGTTTCCAAGGCATTGATTCGTTGGACTATGTTGAAGAAGGTGAGCCATGTAGACTCGGATCAAGCCATTGTAGGGATTTCCAACCATAAGTGGTAAAAGAAGGGCTCTTGTCAATTGAGAGGCAGACTTAAAAGACCATTTTCAAAGATCTTTTAAGTCTGCGTTGGTTTGACAATTCTGGTTCATGAGCCCGTTGCCTCTTCATCAGCTTCAAAGATCATTTATGACCCAACTAATCATCAATTACGTGTGTTCTTGATGCATCTTTTTCCTAGTATTCCTTTCTGGTATTGATCTCCTTGTGTTGTCTACCGCTTTGGCTGGAATATGTCAGATTTTAATTTACATCCTCGCTTTATCATTCATTTTGCGCCTTTCTCTTATTGTATCATCATCCGCCATTGTGATATCAGCAGGCGGCTTTCAGGAATGGCTATTGTGGAAATGATTTTTTTTATCTGAAGACATCACGAGTCACGACAACAGTGCAGCTTGATACATGGATATTATTGTTTCTTTCTTAAGGTTCTCTTCTTCTGGAAACAAAACTGTTGGGTAGACAGAGTTACACTCTGTAACCATCTACCTGAATATCTCGAATATTAACGAGCTTAAAGAAGAGGAGAAGAAACACGATTCGAGCTTAAATTCTAGCTGTATCCCTGTGATCCTGTCCCAATCCTGATTTAGCCCAGCCACCAAATGAATGGGCTGTACCACCTCCGGGTCCATTCGCGTGACCCCGATGCGCTCGAGAATCCATACGATCGGGGGAGCGTATGGTCATGGGTCCTTCTCACACACAGCAACGTCGTACGCGTCAGCCGGTTGATTCTATCCAACCCAGACGATGACAAATTAGACGCGCTTTCATGCTCATGGTCCCGGCCCAGCTCTCAACAGTTTCAGAGCACACCATGTGACCTCTTATATCTCTTGCTTTCAGGTCATGCATGCTAACACTAGTTAGTTTAGTTAAACCATTCGCTTAGCCTCGTTAATCTCGGGTTAACAGAATAAATTGCGTGGAGATGAATGCCAAAAGTCAACGTACGATTACAGAGCTGGTGGGGTCAAACGGGTATGACAAGGCGGCGGTCGTAGCAGTAGATGCCGAGGGAGCAGCTCAGCCGTGGGTCTCAACAAAGCTGGCTCGCCGTGGACCATTTCTATATGTATATTGGAACTGAAGAATTCGTATTAATTGAATTGATACTTGAACAAGAGTGCGACTCAAGTAAAATGGCGAAGGAAATTCCAAAGAAATAGAACAAAATATTCGTGGAGTAGAAGCGGAGCAAGGGAAAAAGAAAGGCATATATACTTCCCCGCAAAAATGAAAAGAGATTCCAATAAATCGGCGGCTTTCGATTCTTTCATTATTGGGCGCGGGTGGCCGATTTTGTCTCGGATATCTTTCAACTTTCTTCGGCGGGCGTGCTCCCTCGGCTCTTTCTCGGCCAACGCCGTCTTCCTCACGCCTTTGCAAATTCGTCGTCTTACATTCTTCTTCCACTTTTTTTTGTCATTTGATTGAGAAATAAACAAATTCTTCTGACCGAATACCGACTAATTTAAAATTTTAAATCGGTTAATTTAGATCACGGCCGTCGAAGATCCGCCGGCGCGACCACGTCACGCTGACGGAATCGAACCGGACATTCCAAGCGGATCGGCCCCGAATGCTCGACAGAATCCCGACCGTCGGATGAGCGTCCGCCACGATCGGGTGGGCCCCGCTCCAAATCTTATCCTTCGCCACGACGCTGAAATTGCATAATCGCTGCTCGATTAATATAAATTATAATTATGGAAGAAAAAAAAAGAAGTAATAGTCGCTTAGAAAAGCAATAGAAAAAAGGCCCACCGGAGATTAAGAAATTAATGGGATGCATTATCGCTGGACGGCAGATTCTCTGCAAGCTTGATGAAGACGCAAAGGAGGTTGTGCTGCTAGCGCCATCTGCCCACGGAACCTACCAACTAATTGGCTCCCACTGCCCACCCAATCCATTATGGAACTCTTACCATTTCCAAAATGGTCCATGACGCCAGCATTATAATTTGTACGTATAAAATTTCGATAAGCTACGCTCAAGTATTTGTACAGTACATAGTATCTCTCCCAAGCGTTTGGATTGACAGGTGATAGAATGAATGATTGACCAGTAAAGTTGCAGGTACGCTATGTTTCGGAGTTGGGATTCGAAGTAGGATTTAATCAACCTTTTTTATAAATTAATACTATTTTATTAAAATTAATATTTTTATAATTTATAATTTAAAAAATTATTTAATTTTTTATAATAATTTAATTTAATAATAATATAAAATAAGTAATATTAATTTAATAAAAAAAATAAAATAATTTTAAAATGAATTGATCTGGGTCCTTATTTAAAATCAAACGAGATCCAATTGACGAACCACAGAGCAAGCGAATATTCAAAAATAAAAGAAGCTAAAGCTATTGTTTAACTTGAAATTAGAATCAAAATTAAGACTACTAAATTTTTTTAATAAATTAATATTTTTTATTAAAATTAATCTTAAAATAATTTAAAATTCGAAAAATTATTTAATTTTTTAAAATAATATTTTAATTAAATAATAATATAAAATAAATAAATATTAAATTTTGTAAAAAAAAAATTATCTTGATTATGATCCTAGACGAAACGATGTCAAATGCTTTTGAAGGTAGACAATTCAGCCCCACTGCCAGGAAAATAAATGGAAATACTCGGGCGAAATTTTCGGACGGGATAAAATGACGTTCATCTCCTTTTCTCCTATTCTTAATGGCGGAGGCAAATTTCGTTATTTCCTCGAAGTACAGTGGCGACGTGGGATCCGAATAGCTCATCATTAATCATTATTCCAATTTCTTGCAATAATAAAATTAAATAAACATATTCGCTGGAAGTTCCCTTCCATTCTCGTCTCCCTCCTCCGCCTCCTTCCCATATATAATTCCCGAGATCGCACGAACCCGATCAAATTAATCTCGATAAAACAAAAATCAAAACCCGATTCAGATGGGAATCGCAACGCAGCTGGTGGTGCTAGCAGCTATCTCCGCGGTCGTTTTCGCCGGCGCGGCGGCGGCGGAGACGCGGGGATTCAACGTGACGACGCTGGCCTTCAACGAGGGCTACGCGCCGCTCTTCGGAGACGGAAACCTCGTCCGCGCCGCTGACGGCCGCTCCGTCCGCCTCCTTCTCAATCGCTACTCCGGTGAGCTCCCGCGTTTCGCTCCTGCTCCGCTATGCTCGCCGAATTCTCAATTTCTTATCAGTTTCATTCATCGCAGGCTCCGGATTCGTGTCTTCGAATATGTATCATCATGGCTTCTTCAGCGCCTCGATCAAGCTGCCTGCCGATTACACCGCAGGCATCGTCGTCGCCTTCTACGTGAGTCGTCGCCGCCGTCCTTTTTTCCCTTCTCCGACCGATTTCTTCGTTATGGATTGACAATATTGCCCTTGACGATGTCGTCTTTTTACCGAATTATTCTAGGTCTTTCTTTCGTGTGCATCTTTCTTGCTTGATTGAGTGCTATTTTTTGGACTTCTTCGTTGCGCATTCCTTTCAGATATCACAAGTGTTCCTTTTTTTAAGATGATATTATCGGTGAATTACTCAAAATTATCGCTTTCGTGCATATCAACCTCCTTTTCTATTCTCCAAACAAAGGGTTTGTCCAGTTTTCAGCCATAAAAACTATTGATTATTCAAAATATTTTAGTCAAAAGTAGATAAAGTCCGTGAATTGTAAGTGCGGTCAAAGTTTGGTGATCGACAATTCAATAGTCCGTGAATTACATAATGGTTTTGATTGTTTCTGAATGTCCAATGCAGACGTCGAACGGAGATACGTTTGCGAAGACGCACGATGAATTGGATTTCGAGTTCTTGGGGAACATTCGAGGCCGAGAATGGAGGCTGCAGACCAACGTTTACGGCAATGGCAGCACAAGCCGCGGCCGGGAAGAACGATATTTGCTTCCTTTTGATCCAACTCTGGAGGCTCACCGATACTCCATTCTCTGGACCGCCGACACCATCATGTAAAGCTTTATTATTGAGGTTTCAAAATTCAAAGTGGGTTTGTTTATGGAATAATCGTGTAATGCATGATTCTGCATTGCAGATTCTACGTTGATGAAACGCCGATCAGAGAGGTGAAACGCAGCGATGCCATGGGAGACGACTACCCGTCGAAGCCAATGATGCTGTACGCCACCATTTGGGACGGCTCGACCTGGGCCACTTCTGGTGGCAAGTATAAGGTCAACTACAAGTACTCCCCCTTCGTCTCCGAATTCTCCGACCTCGTCCTTCGTGGTTGCCGCATGGATCCCATTCTGCAGCTGCCTACCGATGAGCAGTGTGCTGATGCTGAGACTGAGCTTTCTGCAGCTGACTACGCCAACATGACTCCCGAGAAGCGGCAGGCCATGCGCAGGTTCAGGGAGCGATACATGACTTACTCCTTCTGCTATGACACGTACAGATATCCGATCCCGTTCCCCGACTGCGATGTAATGCCCTCCGAGCAACGGAGATTTGGGGAGAACGGTGATCTCAAGTTCACGCCCCGTCGCCATCGCCAGAGACGCAGGGGCAAGCTTCCGGTACAGACCAACTCAGATGGACAGGCAGAGATATGACCTCAGCAATGCTTGTTCGAATTATTGGATTATTTATGGGCGGTTGGCATTGGTTATGTTTGGTTTTGCAGCAGATTAATATGGGATTTAACAGGATGAAGAAATGTTTTTCATGTTGTTATCATCTAAAATTTCTCATTAGTGTGTACAGCAGTAAGCAGCAGAGGGTAGTTCACCGGTGCAATATTCATTTTTTTTTTTTTTTTTTTTTTTTTGTTTGCAAGTAAAGAAGGTCATCGGCATTGGGTATGGACGATGATGGTTTCTATAATGTATTGTTCTGCACAGAAGAACAAATTGAGAGAATGGAATATTTGATGATTGGTAATTATCTGGGTGGGTCACTGGTGCTGGGGGAATGATTGGGGTTGAGCCCTTGGCAAATGATCGTGTTTGTTTGCTGATGGCACGGTCCCAGCATTTTCTAGTACATGGCATATTATTATATGGTAGTTTTTAGTGGTGGGCGGAGGTTGAGCACTTTCCAGCTGCGCTCGTATTCCATTAGGTTTTGCATTTGGCGGGCTTGTTTTTAATATATATATATATATATATATATATTGATTTTATCTTCTGGGATAATGTTGGGAATAATTTGGAGAGTTTTTTTGGTGTTGGCTTATGTTTAGGGGTGTTTGATTTGGGATCGATCAATTCGACGTGTCTCGTTAAATTTAGTCAAATTAATGATTTTAGCTAATCAAGCTAAAAAAATATATGATATTTTAGTCAAATTAGCTAACTAAACTGGTAAAAACCCATTAGTTATTCAAAATAAGGAAGAGATAGCCAGAAACTAAACACCTCAGGAATGAGAAAATATATTGGAATTTGCAGTAAAAAATTCACGAATCATCTCAAATAATATAAAAAAATGAGAAGTAATGTAAGATAAAAAAAATAATAAGAAAAAACACAATAATATACGTGGTTCATCGAAAATCGGATTATGTTCATGAGGGGAGCGAGAGATTCATTATTAAAAGATTATACAAGAGTCTACAAGAAAGGCTACTCTTTTTTACTTAATTAAACTCTTTCACTAAGTCTTTATAATTCCTCCACCTTCAAAGAGAATCTTTAAAAGAACTCCACGAGAAACCACCAAGGTGTATTAGAAAGACCAACACATGAGAACCGACACTCTTTTTCTTTCTCTTTTATTTATTCTCTCTATTCCTCTCTCTCTATTTCTTTCTAGTTCAATCTCAGTATGTCACCACATCTAAACCCTATATATTATTAAAATATTTATAGATCCTGATTGAGTCTAAGTTTTATTCTATTACAATTCTCAATATTATATAATAAGTATCCAAAATCAGACATAAGTCTAAATCTAATTTTATATTTCTACTTTAACTCAAACTCTAATTAGAATTCGAGACATTCAGACTCAACAATCTCTACCTTAGCTTGAATTTGGGTATGCCACCATCACGAAACTTTAGCCATCATCTCTCGTCCAATCTCTTTCCTTGACTACTAGATTATTCAGCTAATCGCAAGACACGAATTTGAGCCAACCTCGAATTCGCTTTTCATGCTTACAACCTTGTATTTCTGGAAGTCTTTCAGAAGACTTGTGACGCTGCCATAGTAAAAGCAACTCGGAAAGAACTTTTATCACCCATCAAATCACTCTGAGTATCACACTTCCTCTTTGCTATTGTAGTCATTGAAACTCCACCTACAATGGTGTTTCCTACCAATCCACAAATATTAATGAACTTGTCTCCTTTTATCAAGATTCTAATACCACATATCATTTTTATGATTTTATTTCTCACTGAATAATTATAGCTTTTGAGTCTAGCATATTAAGTAAAATTAGATTCTTCCACATCTTAGGGGCATGCCTTACCCTAATAAGAGTATGAATTACTCCATTAAACATTTGTATTTGGACTATTTTCATATTGATAATATCACAGGTCGAATTATCACCCAACTAAACAATACCTTATTTTTTATTTTTCTCATAAGTAAACAAATCTTTTCTAGAGCAAACATGGTAAAATTTATTAGAATTTAAAATTCACTTATTAGAAGTACAGATTTCTATCAATACTATAAGAATGTTTTCCTCCGCACTATTTTCAAAAGTATTATCTGTTACTGCTGTCGCTATATTTGAAGACTCTATTTTCCCATGATCTAGACAATACCACCTAATATAAGCATACTTCTTATACGAATAATATTGTATCTTCACCTTCGATTTTAATTTGGACCATTGTTTGCCTTCTGCACGTTCTCTCGATCTTTCTCTTTCGTGAGTCACCAATCTTTCACCAAATTTAATATCGATATTGAAGTTTTTTCTTTTCTCATTAAAAAAAAAACTAGTTGTCACCTCCTCCATCTTAAAAATTTCTTTATCATAAAGAATTATGGTCATAATATAATCGTACAAAACAAAAAAAATATCAGGAGAATCAACACTTTATCATTCTCTTCAAATTTCATATCAACTTTCAACAAATCATTGATAATCTTATTAAAGGTATTTAGGTAATATAACATAATTATACCTTTGCTCATACACAGTCTGTATAACTATTATTTTAGATAGAACTTGTTCGTGAGGCTTTTTAACATATACAATTTCTCAAATTTTATCAAGATGTCTACCATCGTCTTTTCATCAATAATATTGTATAAAACCTCATTAGTCAGACTTAAAATAAATTTAATATCTTATGATCTACCTTCTTCCAGTCTTCATTACTTATCTTAGCCAACTTTTTTCTTTATAACATATTTTGTAGGTCTTGATAAATAAGGACCACATTCATATTATTCTGTCATAAAGTAAAATTTACCTTATCGTCAAATTTCTCCATATCAAATAAGAATTTTGTCATCTTGATTGTTTGCTTCTAAGCTCTGATACTAATTATTGAGATTCACAACAGAAGATTTACGAACCACATTGTTCTCAAATAATACAATAAACGAGAAGTAATGAAAGATAAAAAAAAAATAATAGGAAAAGACACAATGATATACGTGGTTCAGCTAAAATCGGGTAATGTCTATAAAGGGAGCGAGAGATCAACTATCAAAAATCTTTACAAAAATTTATAAGAAAGACTACTCTTTTTTACTTAAACTAAATTCTTTTACTAAAACTCGACAATGTCTATATTTTCAGAGAGAATTTTTAAAAGAACACCACAGGAGACTACTGAGAAATACTCGAAAGACTCACACACGAGAAATGACATTTTCTCTTTTTCTCTTCTCTCTATCTCTTTATTAACTATTGTGTAGAGCAAGATATTAACACTGGTAATAATTCTTTAATTTTAAAATTAGCAACATTAATAGTTTTCTTTTTTTTATAATTTTTAGGGTGAGAAGATGAATCAGATATATGAAAACATTGCCAAAAAAATGTGTAGGATAGCACATATTGCCCTCCCATGATTTCTAATCAAGAAAGTCAATCATAGAATTCTCTGCCAATAAACAAAACTAGAAATTAAATATATATTTAGAAGAAACTGCGATAAATGGTGAGTTATTTTAAGCTTGTCATTTTTGGTCTTCACATTAGTTGCATTCTCTTACTAAATTTTGAAGCTAGATTGATTTGCTTTGGACTGACTAGAGGCACTGTTATATTTTTGGAATTTTACTAGTAGTTTATATGGGTATCTATATTTTCAAAGTTTGAATCTAGGAATTATTCAAAAATCATTCTTATTAAAACTCACTCCATGTTTTGCTAATAACCTCTTGGAGATGAACAAGTCTCTTAGGGATGAACAAGTCCTTTGTATCTCATCATATATGATTGCAATTATTCAACTGTATATATTTGTTGCTTTATCTTATTTTTATGGGTAGAACAACTTTTGTTATATTATTTTCTCTGATAAGTTTTGCGAGAAGTAAAAAAAAAATTCTTTCCTTTTATGTTCTCTTCTGATAAATAAGTGAATAAAATGATCATCAACTACTAAAGTTGTTTTGATATACATTGTAGTCAATACTGTTGCATACATAATACTTAGGTTGGTCTTTTGAAAGAAAATTACATATGTACTTGTGTCTAAAAAATTTTCTCACGCTAATTTCCTACAAATTTTGAACTATAGTACAACAACATGTGTGGAATGTATTGCTAATTAAATGGGAAAACTATCACATTTAAAATTTAGCTTCTGATTTTATTAAGATGGCGGCAATGCCAGTTTTTTGTTTTTTTTTTTGTTGAATAGATTTCTTGTACAATTAACTATCTTGGGGATGGACCATTTTTTTTTATTTTTTGATATTATGTGAGTGTGATTACTGAAGGTTCTTTATGTTTTTAGTCATTAGTTTTTTTTATTTTCATTGTTGACCTTACTACAATTTATGTTATTGACATTATGTTCCCCTACATAGAAATCAAAATGGGAATTATTTGCAAAGTTGAGTGGGAAGTTAGTTACTTACAATTCATTTTTCTTAATAAACTGTTGATTATATATACTTCATTTATGAGTATTTTTACCAATACCACAAGATCATTCGAAAAACGTTTTGTTCCTTAACAAAAACTTTTAAGATACATTGGCCGTTGTGAGGGTTATGACAACCATTATCAAATTACAAAAGGTAGTTAGTATTTGATATTAGTACAAATCCATTTGTAGAAGGTGTCAATGAAGATCAAGGGATTGATATTTTCAACTTTAGGTCTATATTATTTCTTAAGGCAAATGAATTTTCTTCCTTTGTGTGATAAGTTTTCATGTAGAATGGATACCTAAATTAAATGATTTGATTTTTTTAGGAAATTAGAACTAGAAAAATAAGGCACTTAAAAGAGAGACATAGGTTACCATTGAAATGCATCTAGGATCATTTTTCATCATGTTTTGAGTCCAAGTCCTTCATGATCCCCTATAATATAACATGTATTGTCCTCTCAATTCAAATAAAGAAAATCAACAAGTTCTAGATTGCAACAAATTCCTAGGAGAAATAAGAAAAATGGGTGAATTGCTTCTCGAGGCTATTTCTTTATTGTTCTCTTCTTTGTCTTCAACCTGATCTTTTGTCTAATCCTCTTCATTGTCTTACATGGTATGTGGGAAGTTTTAAAACCACTTTATTTTTTATTTCTTCAATGAATTCTTGATGCCTTTTCTTAAATTGTAGGATCAATAATTGGAGCTCAATTCTTGAATTTAAGAGTGATGCACTCCATTGAGCTCTTGAACTATCCACTTGGGTATTGCCTATGGGTCTCTTTTCACATTTTTGTGTAAATTCTCTAATTTTTCAGTTTTTTAATTGAGATATTTTTTTGAAATATTCTGTTGATTAGATTTGGCTACTAACGAGTGATCTATGTTCTTGATTTTGAATATATGGAATAGGTATGAGATTTTCAATAGAAGTATAAATTCCTTTGTGCTATTTTGAAATTACCTATAGATTGCTTTGGTTGTTAGGGAATGATCTATTAGTATGGGTTTCTATATATTCTCTTGTGAAGTTCATTTGAATTTTTTGTGCAAGAAATATAAAAAAACTTTGTTAAGGCAATCAAAAATTTATTGTAACTGGAATGATATGTTCAACGAGAGTTTAAATGTAGTAATATACTAGTGTTATTCTAGTTCCTAGATCAAGTAACATATTATAGTCTTCTTTCTCTATATAGGGTTCTTATTCAGTCGATATTGGCTTGACAAGCTTCTTATAGAAAACCTCTCTATTTAGAATTCTACTTGTGTTTTTTGCTTTTTTGCTATTTTTATTTCATCAACTTTAATTTCTTATGACATATAGGACATGTATGGAAGAATTTTTGCCTTTAGCTCACTTTCCAAAGTTTTGTCAAGTTTGCGAATTGAATTATGTAAGCAACCTTGAGTGAAAAGTTTCATATATTTGGAGATCTTTTTGTTGTAGCCATTTAGTAGATAATAATTAATTGAAGATGTTTTGCTACTTTCTCTTTAGAGAATATTTTAATTTTAATTTGGGGCTGTGAATAGGAAAAATGGACCTCAAGGTTTTATGAAATAAAATTTTCTATCTGATTGTTGGATGGAAGATTATGCTTAATGAGCCTTGTGAATAAAAAATGAATGACTCATCTCCATTCCATATCTTTTAGGGATGCATCTTTTTTCATTTCAAATTATTGTGTATTTGTATTTGCTAAAGTTCATTACTCAAAAATAATTTGTCATGATATTTATAGGTGTATTTGTTGTAAGTTCATGTTTTCTATATTTGAGTTATTTTTTATTTTTGTTGTTGGCTTTATTACAATTTAAGCTATTGATGTTGTGCTCCCCTATAGATGAATCTAAATTCAA
This sequence comes from Trichopus zeylanicus subsp. travancoricus, assembly GCA_005019695.1. Lineage (NCBI taxonomy): Eukaryota > Viridiplantae > Streptophyta > Magnoliopsida > Dioscoreales > Dioscoreaceae > Trichopus > Trichopus zeylanicus. Next base: position 44,319 of record RXID01022578.1, read on the forward strand.
ATAGTTTGAGAAGTGGAGGGTGAGGTTTGTTCCTTACATTTAGCTTTTCATAGTAAAATACTAATTATCCTTATTTCATTTGTTTGGATTTTTACTGAGACCACAAGTTTCATCTTAAAAATTATCTTATTCCTTAAGGGAAGATTTTAAGATATTTTGACAGTTTTGAGGGCTAATAATTATCCATTCTAATTTGAAGAGTTCAAAGTTTTTTTTTTTTTGCACTCTATACAAAAGTTTGAATCCTAAGTGTCCCATAGGTGAATTCCTTCTTGTTCTTAGTTCCTTGCTTATGTGTTTTGTCTCCTCTATCATGATTTTCTTATTTTGCACAAATTCTTATCATAAAACACATGGAAAGATGGGATTTATTTTTCTTATTTTACGTGAATATTTTAGGATTTGATCAATTTATTTTTTGTTTGTGGATGTGTGAAAAGGCAATAGAAACTCATAAGATTAACGGAGATCTTTCAAGGAGAAATACAACAAATCCATATATATGCTCAAGTGAAAAAGAATCTATAACATTTGATGCAACTTTGGCCAAGAGAACTTCCATGTTAGCTTAAGTTTGGGATATCTTCTAGTAGTAATTGTTTAAACTACAAATAGTCTGCATTATTCAAACTATTGTTAGCTAGGGTAAATGGAGCTAAACTTAGACAAATAAGGTCTTGTTTAAGTTCAAAATAAACTCAAGATCTTTTTCTTGAATATTTTATAAGGTAAAAGATTGAGACAAGCTCATCTTTTGGGAGCCATAATGGTTGATTTTAAATTGGAGGTTTTTGGTAGAGTTATTTTTTAAGACACATAGACTAAAAAATAGCACTAGGTCATTTAAATCCAATGCAATATTCAATAAATGAAGCTTATTTCAAATTTCTTTTTAACCAAATCTTTGAACATGACTTGTACTTGGAACCAGTGAGTTGCTTTATTTTTGCAAATTATTTTTTAAAAAACTAGGTATAATTTTTCCTGATAGATTATTTTTGTTGTGAGATATCAATTCGGGGGTATTCAATATTTTTATGTGATATTTATTTTCTTATGATAATATTCTCAATATTTTTTATGACTGATTCAATCTTGGTGTGTAGCATTCTAGTAACGTGATTTTTTGTTGCAACCCATTTTTCTAGTAATATCTTTTAATGCAGACAAAATGGGGTTATTTAGTGTTTTTTATGTGATTTTGATTTTCTTATGATTATCATGACAACCAAAACTCTCAAATCAAATTACTTAACACGAAGTGACCTAATCACATTGAGATAAAAACTAAATTAACTCAGATGAACCACAAAATGCACACAAATTAAACAAATAAATGGACTAAAACTTAAATTAAATTGAACCCAAAATTCAAATTGAATTAACCTAAATCAAATAAATTCAAGCTTAACCCTAATCGGATTCGAGTTGGGTTAAATCAAATTCAAATCAAATATAATTTGGATTGAATTAAGCTTGAATCAAATCCTAATTAAGTTAAATTAAGTTTAAACTGAAGGATCAAACTCAGAGTCAAATCAGAATCAGGCCGAATTAAAACTAAGTTGAACCAAATCGATTTAAACTCAAACCGAAGTCCATCAAAATGCAAACCGAACCTGATGAAGGTTCAACACAAGGTCAAATTCGATCTAAATTAAATAGAATCAGACTCTAGCCAAACTTAAGTTTTGAATATTAAATTGAATCCAATTAGACTTGAATTAAAATCGGCACTACTCAATCGAAACATATCACTATCTTTCATGAAGGAATTAGTAAATCACAATTCAATCAAGTTTTAAACATCTAGTTGAATCAATTCATACTCAAATCAAAATTGAGTGTTGTACATTGAACTAATTCCAAATTGAACTCAAACTTGAACCATATTAATATCGATAAAACTAAATACGGTTAAACTAAGTCCCGTTGAATGTGCTAAACCTTTGGTAATACTCCAAGGCTATGAACAACGAATGATGTCACCATCATGATATAAACCAAAACTAGTTTGAGAGGAACTAAATTGGGTATGCTACAAAAAGTCTTTAGTAGTACTCCAAGGCTATCCCAGCTTCATAGGCAATCGGTAACACCACTTTAAAATCAACAAAATTATTGCTTACGTCCCACAAGCTATAAAAATACTTCAAAATCAATAAAGTTATCGTTTATGTCTCATTGGTTACAAAAATAATTTCAAAATTATAGAAATTATCGCTTATACCTCAAAAAATATGGAAAAACTTCAAAACCAAATAAAGCTTTTGCTTACGCTGCACAGAAGATAGAAACACTTCAAAACCAAATGAAGTTATTATTTATGTCTCATTGGTTATGAAAATACTTCAAAATCAATGAAGCTATCGTTTATGCCTAATTAGTTATGGGAACACTTCAAACTAAATGAAATTATTGTCTACACCTCATTAATTATGAAAATATTTCAAACCTAATGAAGTTATTGCTTACGGCTCATTGGCTATGAAAATACTTTAAATCAAATGAAGTTATTGTTTATGTCTTATCGGGCATGAAAATACTTTAGACCAAATGAAGTTATTATTTACGCCTCATTAGCTATGCAAATATATCAAATCTAATGAAATTATTACTTACGCTTTATTGGCTATAGAAAACTTTCAAATCAAATGAAGTTATCGCTTGCGCCTAATCGGCTATGGAAATATTTTAAAGCAAATAAAGTTATTACTTGCATCTCATTGGTTATAGAAACACTTCAAATTAAATGAAATTGTCACTTATATTTTATTAACTATAGAAATATTTCAAAATCAAATGAAGTTATCGTTTACACCTCACGGGCTATGAAAATACTTCAAAATTTAAGAAATTATTGTTTGTGCCTTATTGACTATAAAAATACTTTAAAAATAATAAAGCTATCGCTTACACCACTCGAGCTACAAAAAATACTTCAAAATTAATGAAGTTATCATATATACCTCATTGGCTATGAAAATATTTCAAAACTAAGTGATGTCATCATTTATACCTTATCGATTATGAAAAATACTTCAAAACTAGATGAAGTTATTGTCTACACCTAATTGGCTAATAAAAATATTTCAAACCAAATGAAGTTATCATCGCCTTATTGGCTAATGAAAATACTATAATCCAAAAGAAGTTATTACTAATGCGTAGGTTATTGGAAATACTTTATCCTCATCCTCTTCCTATGTCCCACCAGATAATACCATCAAATCAAATCATGAATATCTGTTGAAAATCAAGTTAAGACTCATTTGAGTCAGATATCACGTGGTTTAGTGCATGAGGGGCGAAGCAGCAGCATATATCATAGCTCTTTTTTTATCTTTCCCTTTTCTTTACTTCTTTCATATTTTTTATGATTTCATGTTGGAAGTCATTATAAAAAGTGAACCTATATCCTTATTTAAATCATGTATCTTTATTAAATCAATCGAATGTTTTCTTCTTCTTTTTTTTATGTCTTTATTTTTTTAATTAAGTTTTTTACTTTAAGATATTTTTGATAATTGTTAGTATAATTTACAATAAAAGCTTGCACCCGTTGAAAGTCAATATTATCACAATACTTAATAACATACTAAAGTTAAAACAAACTTTAATTTATATATTGAGATTACTCTCGAGATCTCTGCTACTTTGATCTCACATCATAATGTAAAAGAATGGGTAGCACAAAAGAGTATTTATACAAATTTTATGGTGGTGAAATGTCCAAATACCCTTCAAAAATAATTGTTAAAAAGAATATTCTAGAAAAATTATAAAAAACTACTTTTAACTTTTTTAAATTTTTTTATTTTTTATTAATATGTTATAATTTTATAAATCATATTTAAATTAAAAATTTATCAATAATAAAATTTATATTTTTATAAATTTAAATTTAAATTTAAGTGCAAATTAAATTAAAACAATGGCACGGAAGCGTGGTGTTCTCTCTCGGGCCAAAATTTTGCTCCCGGAAGACTAGAAAGGAGCAGGCTGTAGGTGCAGGAGAAAATAAAAACATATATATAATAAAATTGGGCCGGGCCGTGTTGGGCCGCAGTGCCTGACCAGTTAACTGCCAAGAGTCCTTGGGCACAGTCCACGTTTACGGACACGACACAATTACTATAAATTATCTGGCGTGGGCACGACCCAAACCGGACTGTGTCGTGTCAAGCCCGGATTGCCACCACTAGCGTTCTTAAGAGCTATGGGCCAAAGACTAGGCCCGCTTTCAGCCCTATACGGCCGCATATCGCCACCGAAAGGCCTGGCGATGTTTCCCTGTCACGTCAGCGCCCTGAAGACAGAAGCGATGACAGGTCGCCTAAAAAAAAGGAGGCTTGGCACATCAAATCCCCAAAATTTCAAGGTTTTTTGTATGAGTTTTGATTTCGGTAAACCGATATGTTTTGATCATTTCGGTTTTTTCGATTTCAGTTTCGGCCATTTCGATTTTGGTCGAAAGATTTTTTTTAATTATTAATTGTGTGGTGACCACAGTTTGACTATATTTTGACTGTACTTTGACTTTAAATTAAAAATACGATAAAATTTTGAACTTTTTTTATAAAAATTTAAAAATTATGAAAGAATTTATAATTAATTTTACCATAATATTAAATATTATTTTAATTAATTAAAATTAATTTTGATAGTTAACCACTGTTTTTATATATTACTATATAAAAAAATATATGAAAAATAATATGAATATGATTTAAAAAATTAAAAATTAACATAAGCAAATTTAACTTATTATTAAAATAAAATTGATACATACATAATTTATTAATTATAATATAATACAACTGATCATCATTATCATCAGTTGAGTTTAAAATATCTGGATGTGGAATTATGAATTCAGTATCTGAACGATCCAGATAAATATTTGTAGACACACAAGAACAACTAACTTTACGTAATCTCTTGACAGCGATTCACATGGGGGTAAAACCGACACAAATTTTTTTTTGCTTTACTTTCGATGGAACGATCATGCACGCATGCACGTAAACAAAAAAATTAATGTGTTTCGATCAAAATCATTTTCATTTCAGTTTCAACCAAAATATTTTTTTTATTAATTATATTTTAACTAAAATTTAACTTTATTTCAATTATTTTTTAACTTCAAATTTAAAAAATTATAATATGTTTAAAAATTTTAAAAAATAATGAACAATTACGTGAATAATATTATATACATAAACAGTATCTGACAGAAATCAGTAAGGGCGTCGAAATCAGATTGGCGATAGCGCTGGCCCGGGTGTAAAACCGACCGCCTCAGCTTGCAGGAGTACGGGTCAGGCCGATGAGAGCGCGAGATAGGCGAGGGAGTAGCGGAAGGCTAGCGAGCGCGCAAGACCCTTAAGCAACGTTAGACTAATCAAAGTGCAGTTGCCTGCCACTAACAGGCACTCTGTTGCCACCAGATACAAAGATGAATTCTTCTTAAGGTACAAGTGCTCGAAGAAAAAGAAGAATTGTCCCACTAGAACCACCACCAAGGCCACCCACCAGAGTCCCATTGTGATATGTGATGCTTCTGCTATGGCTTTGTCCATCAGCCTTCAATGATCCATAAATTTCCAATCTAGAAAGCAGCCACTTAATGGAACCCATTACTGGGATGAGATAATAAAACAATTCAGAAAGGGTACACTAGCGGTTGAGACAAATAAATTCATTAAGAAAAACTCAAAAATTGTTAAATAAGACATGACACAGGACATGCTAAATCCAGGTTTAATTTATAAAACAAAGGCACGAGGAAATGATTACCAATCATTCCTCCACCAGCAACACTTTCAAGTGGCTCACTGGATGCACCACCTCCTAACTTACAAGGAAGATCTGGATTGGCATATTCTTGACCATATTCAGCTAGCATTCCCTTATAGAATCTGGAACCATCTGGACCTCCATGCCAGGTACTTTCTCCAGCACCATATTTAAGAAATTTTCCTTTATGAATACCCTCTTTGTAACCTATAAGAATGTTCAAGGGACAATGACATAAGAAGGAAAGAAGCAAATTGCACTACCCAAAATGCAAAACAGAAACACGGAGAAAGATCATCAAAGAATGTTGTTTCTATTAATAGCAAAGTGGGTGCCTCACCAAACTCCGATGCACTAATCCCTCCACCAGGCTCAAAAGTGGCAGTCCTGGCTCTGTGAATGTGTATGAAGGTGCCCTTACTGGTGCCATTCACAGTAAGATGGTCAACATACTTAATGTAGTACAGCCAAACTTCATAATATCATGTGAACCAGATAATGGAGGTATAGGTAACATTTCTCAGATGTGAATGAAACTGAATATGAAGGACACTAACTCATATGAATGTAATTGTGATGATAACATTTCTCAGATGTGAACTAAAATAAATATGAAATGTAGTAACTCATAAGGGCGCCATAAATATTGAGATATGCAATTGCAACTGAGTTTCATGTTGGAAATGGAAGAGGCAATGTATACAATACTGGTAGCAACTAAATATTTTACACGGGTAACACTAGAGGAAAGGCAATACCTAATTGGCCAAAACTAAGCTCTAAAAACTAATGTTAATGAAATAAGCATGAAGGAGAGAGTTTTAATTGGACTTTTCATTACTTTTTACCTTGGACTGAATGTCTAGGATAAGCAGTATGTGATATCACCAGGCATTCAAAGTTGACTAGTTCAGAAAAGAAATGAAGTAAATTGGATCTGTGGCTAAATATCATGAGTATTGGGAAGTAGTTACCGTTTTGATTTTGTTATAACCTAGCAGTGGTGCTTCTCTGATGGACGAAAAAAAAAAAAGAAAAAATTTTAAAATAATATGTAAAGAATCAGAACCATGTTCAGAACAGTAATTTTTATCTTGAGGTAAAAATCAGTATCACAGATTAAAATTACAACAAATTATGCTCTTCTGATATGACAAACAGTTGTAAAATATCTGCTTCACCAACAAAATCAATCAAGGACTAGTGGAGTGGAATGATTGCGAAGCCAACAAAAGACTAAAATACAACAGAATTTTTTACTTTACTCAAATATTTACATAGTAACAAAACAATTCTACATCCATATAAATTAGTTAATAAATAAAATCAGGATAAAGTCAAATAATCTAGGGCACCTGCAACAAGCATAAGCATTAGAAGTTGCAACATAAACTTGCAATTTGAAAGACAAGAAAACGTTCACATGAAAATTTCCAGGAGGCATAGAAACTAATTGGAGTAGGAGATCAGATTTTTGTACTTGGTTTGAGGCTATGTAGCAAATGGATTTTTCTAAAATATGTTTTAAGCGTGAAAGTGAAATTATCAAATTTAACTTTTATATGCATCATTGGAAGTCTATCTATGTAGCATTTTTTTTTCTTTTTTCACTTGTTTATATATGTAATATTGTAAGGTCCAGTAGACCGCTGGATTAGTGGACAAGCAGTAAGATTTATAACTAACAGCAATTATTTTTAGTCTCACATCGATAAAATACAGAAGTTGAGACTGGGTTAAATATGATAATTGTCATACATCCGATAACGAGGTTTTTTTCCCGATAATTAGAAGAAACAAAATCCTGGGATTAGATGGGGACACGAACCGAAAATGCACGAAAACAATATTGTACAAGGTTAAAGTCATCACATAATAGTATCAAAACCGTTCTACACTCTTAATTGGTGTAAATTAACTTAGCGAATACGCTAAGCCTTTGAGAGGGGCAATTATAAGGTCAAGTAAGCCGGCGGATCAATGAACAAATTGTAGGACTTGTAACTGTAACTGACAATAGTTATTTTTAACCTCATATTGATAAAGTGCAAAAGTTGAAATTAGAGTAAATACAATGATTATCAGAAACCCGATAACGAATCCCTTTTTTTGGGAAACTAGAAAAAATAAAACTCTAAAATCAAGTGGATCACGAACCACGGATATCCCGAGATAATATCGTACTGAGTCGAGGGCATCACAAATATGATGATTAAAGTTTGAAATCACTGCTTATGTTGCAATTGAATGCTTGCAGGTTATTTTTTCAACTGTACCCATCTCCAGTTAGTTTAACCATGAGTGAGGGTATATTAATCGCAATCCAGAACGATCATCAACTAGTTTATTTGCTAAAAACTCGAACCTCAGGGCTTTATATGAAAATAAAGCAAAAATTCAGGGATATATTTTATAAATATCCTACTATTTGTCAATGAAAATGAAACCTAAGCTTTCAAGTCAGACCAAGCTAATGCTCTCCTACTGTACCATGTTTGACTATCACAGTGTGATTGAATAGCTCTCACCAACTGAAAATTCATGTCAAAGACCAGATTCTGAAAGGAACTAATCATAAGCGATGTCAAACTGCTATCTAGATCGGTATACAGATTATGGAACCGAATTTCATAATTACAAACTGCTACCTAGATCATTACCCAATGGAGCCTGAAGCAAGGAACCTGGTCCCACCAGCACAGAAAAAATGGCTCATAGTGTTCATCAGCCTCAAGTGTAATTATTTTTGCATCTGCAAGAAATTATCAGCTGTCATGCCACAACTGCCAATTCTTAATACTGTACAGTACCATATATTAACATATGTATGTTAAAGCCTGGAAAGCTGCCACGAAAGCGCCTCCGCTGAGATAACTACTGAAGATAAGCTCAAGAGAATCAAAATATTATTTAAAAAGGGAAGAACCTACATTTAAAAAAATAATTTGAGGTCAGGTTTACAAGTTGTAATACTTGGGCAAAAAAAAAGCCTGGTGATTTGAAACAAAAAACTTAGAACACTGGAGTGGATTAAACTTTGCACCACCATGTACTTGTGAGGTTCAAACCATCAGTTTTACATCAACATAAACTAGACTCCATGAATCCATCAACTTCAAGTAAAAAAATTCTAGCACCATACAATTATGAAAAGATAAAACTGTTACAGATAAAGAAATCTAGTTGCACAAAATATAATGCTATCTTGTTATTCAGCTAAAAAAAATCAATCTATTGCCCAGTTCACAATAAATGAGCTGAATTATTCACTTTTTGTTCTATATTAGACTCCAAGCTTTTTCCATATATCTGTTTCATAGACTTCAAGTAACCTTAACCTAGCATTGTGGAATTTTAGAAAGCCATTGATCCTTACTACTCATCCTCTAAATTGATAGTTGCTTCACGCATGGGAATCTCAAATATTGAATGGAAAGAGCCATAATAATAATAATAATAAACCAAATAAAAGAAGAAATAAAAATCATATAAATAATTCACAACTCAATGATTAATAAATAAAATCAAAATAAGATGCCTGATTTAAGCTACAAAAGCAATTGTGGTAAAAATCCAAGATCATTATAACCAGTTAGAGGAAATGTCCAAACAAGAATTATCTTATTAACATATTTATGTTGAGAATTAATCTCTATCAATACATCTTTGTAGTTAGGCGGCTAATTTGTCTTATCTTCAATGAATGGTTTCTTTAGATAAGTCAGAATTAGACTTTTCAAAACTCAAAATTAGTGTGGGCAATGGAGATGCACTATTAAAAACAGCATACACATGCAAGAGATTTTATGCTGAAAAAATTCTTCTCTATAATCATCAGTAAGAACGAAACTATCATTTGCAAACCAATGTCTTACTTCTATATTATAAAACAGTGACAGGAACTGACGCTTAGCTTTAATCACATCACCATAACCAGTCAACTGGAGAAGCCCCTGGCCAAAATGCCCAAGTTTGCATCTGAAAAAAAAACAGAATTTTGCTGCCATATAAAAAAAGAATTATGCTAATATAGTTAAAAAAATGTAAGCAACAACCCCAATATACAGTGATTACCATTCGCATAATTAGCTTTCAGATAATCCTGAGAAAAACAAAATTTTGGGCTTGAAGAATAAATACTTAAGACATCATTGTTGCCACTACCATCAATCTGAATGCTGGAATTTCACATACGGAGCATTTTTTGCATAGATCATGAGTACACCATAAACCTTTTCAAACAAAAGAAGCAATTAAGAATGGTCAGTCTCCTCCTTTACACTTGGCATTCATGTTTCTTGGTAAGCAACAACAACCACAGAGCCATAATCATAAACAAAGAAGTGAAGAACAACAAAAAAGCCTCAGAACACTAGCATGCCAAGCTAGCATTGGTATTTACCACTAGTTACATTAAATAAAAGGGCATGCTTGATTATGGAATATCAAGGGGGAATCTTATTCTGGAAGAACCGAAAGTACTCTGTAGTTATTCCAGAAAACAAAATGCTGTTACTTATGATGGAGGACCATTCTGTCATTATACAATGACATTTTTTAAGCACCAATAGCTATTCTCTTCCTATTCTATATTGTCATTGTAAATTCAAGCTTATCAGTAATTTTTTCCTAGCTGACAACAAAGTTAAGGGGCTATTTGTATGTCATTACAGAGTATTGATGTCATATCTGGTGCAATATCAATATCCACAAAGAACTGACTTTCACAGTAAAATGGATTAGCTGGAAGCATAGGGATATCTGGAGATGTTCTCTGAATTTCAATATTTTTAGGCAAGGTTTACAATGTTCTTAAAACATATCAATTGTTACCTGTCTATATAAAAGGTTTTACTAGTATTCCAAAACCTCACTCCTTTTTCATGCCCCCACAATCATGCAGATTCCAAACAGGAGGAATGCGTGAAGTGCAGAAGTCAATCATATGTTCATAGAAGGTGACAGATAATTGCCACCTTAACTTGGGATGGTAGAGCATAGCTGGAGGCATATGGATATCTGGACATGTTGACTCTGAATTTCAGCATCCATAGACAATGTTTATGGTTTTATGGTTTAAGATCATAGGGTTTTAGAATTTTATATTTGGGGGTCTTAGGGTTTAGGGGTTTGGGGATTTAGGGTTTTGGATTTCGTCAAAATCTAAATCATAAAAGACAGATCATCAAAAATTAGAAAAAGAAAATAGTCAACAAGACCTATATCATCATCATTGTCATCATCTAAAGAAAAGAAAAGGCTCAGTGTTTTTTGAAGTAGAAAAAAAAGGCTCAATTTTACCCTGCCCTCCACGCTTAAGCGCTTCATCATTCCAAAGAAAACTAGGGTGCAAGAAAGGATGAAAGAAGAATGGAAATGAGACTTACAGTGCAGAAGATTCGCTTTATGGAAATGACGAGCAAGAACACAGCACATTTTATGAATAGGCATGATAGCACAGCTTTGTGATTCCCAATTCTAACGGAGTCATTTTTGCATATATAGTTCATGACAAGATAGTTAATGTTGCAATATTATCTGAAAAGAAAATTAATATTTCGGAAGTTAACTGAACAAAGAAAAACAATATTTTGGAAGTTAACTAAACAAACTTTGTACTTTCTTCCTGAACATTACCAATCTCCTAAAACAGTAAACCATGAACTAACAATTAGAAACAATACTATTTTAGCATCAGCAAACTCGACACAAAAGTTGGCTGTTCTTGGTATTAGAAAGATCAGCAAAAACTAGCACCAGCAAAATGTCAACCAGAACAGAGGAAACTAAAGGACAAGGCCCACTCTGTGACATCAAGGAACTCTCAACCACAATGGAGAAAATTGAACTGAATTACAGTAGGAAGCCATACAGAACCAATCATCCACAATCAACATATATGAATTATACTCCTAGATTACTTTTTAGGTTTGAAGAACAAAAAATCTACTAATTACACATCTCACAGCTAAAGTGAAAACTGCCAGATATTCGATGTACAAAATCCTTCAATAAACATACATAACCTCCCTAAGTTCTTCCTGTTCAGCCAATAATTTGCTTGAATACTGACCTACCTAACTTCAAACTAACATGAAAAGAATACTCTGATGCCACCTAGATGCTCTAACAAGTTTTCACCAGCAAAACATAAATAGAAAATAGATAGTGCATCTTCCTAAAGATTTCAAGTGCAAGACCTCATACTTGCAAAGTGAAATTCAAACTGTTCTTGAAAGAGCAATACCCAGGAATCTTGTGTTCCATCACTAACTACAGATAACATATAACTAATCGAACAAATTACCTAAAATATTTGTCAGCTATATCTTACAACAATATCAAATAATTGATGTCAAAGTCTAACTAATGGAGCCATTCCGTTAGATAAGTTATGTCAATATTCAAATTTATGTATTAATGCAGAACAAGAGGTAGATCATTATTCTCAAACATGAGTGTTGTTAGTACAGTTATAGCACATACAATCTTCATTTTTTGCTCCTTTTTCTGGTAATAAAGATAATGCCAAGCAGCTTAAAGGCCTGATGTACCCATTCTGGATTAACTAAACAAACTAGCAAGAGGAGGAAACAAATACAAGCATATTACCTGGTGATGAGTCGTTAGTTGTACTTTGCAGTTACGATGACTTTCTGGTAATAAAGATAATGCCAAGCAGCTTAAAGGCCTGATGTACCCATTCTGGATTAACTAAGCAAACTAGCAAGAACAGGAAACAAATACAAGCATATTACCTGGTGATGGGTCCTTAGTAGTACTTTGCAGTTACAATGAATTTTTGGTAATAAAGATAATGCCAAGCAGCTTAAAGGCATGATGTACCCGTTCTGGATTAACTAGACAAACTTGCAAGAAGAGGAAACAAATACAAGCATATTACCTGGTGATGGGTCCTTAGTAGTACTTTGCAGTTACAATGAATTTCTTTAACATGCTCAAGTGCTTTGAAGAAATCTACATTCAAGTCTTCTTCTCTTGGTGCATTTATCTGACACAGAAGCACTAAAAATTAACTGTAAGGGCCATTTTATGAACCTGGATGAGAAAGCTAACACAAAGTCAGAAAGTATAAAAGGGAAAAATAAAGATAAGAATGAATGTAAATGCGTTAGGTTCCATCAGTGAAATTTTAAGCTGATAGTACACCTCTGTGTAGCAATCTTGAGTTCCTGTTGTAATCTCTCAGTGGTAGTGATGATATTCTCTGTAGTGCCACTACAACTGCCCAACGCCTTGGAAATTCTGCAGAGTGCTCCAAATGTTAGAAAATCAATAATAGAGAACAAATATCTAGAGGGATGGACGAGTCCAAGATTTTGAATCAAAAAGGCGATCAAGCAAATGTTATTTGAAGAACTCAAGGGGACTTGTGGCTTAGCAGTCGCAGCATCAATAAAGCATTGTCATCCTTCTCCACTCCGCCGAATGCCTGGAATCATAGAGCAAGTCAACAAAAGAAAGGCATTATTTGTCAGGAAATGAGGAAAGGAGAAGAGGAGAGAACAAGGGGCCTGGTGGACAAGGAGGGAGGCAGGAGGAAGGTGTTCAAGGGTGCACTATTCAATGGAGGACTTGGGTTGCAATGAGCTTGCAAGGTGTTGTCACCATAGAAGGTGAACAGCGCTACCAGTGGGTCAAGCAGACCTGGCCTGTCTTGTTCTCGTCTTCAGCGCCTTCTTCAGCTTCTGTGACAGCCCAGGAGCCATTGTGGCTGCCATCCCCTTCTTCTTCTTCTAAACTATCATATCTCTATCCTATATTCCCATGCAAGATCACCTCGATGCTGGAACAGTCTGACAAGGAGATGTAACAAGGAAATGAAACAAATATGGTAAAGGTTAAAGCAGCTTACCATTTATAACAAGTCCTGCTGAATGGATGTTCAATTTCTCTAACAATCTTTTTTTATCAGCTGAATTTTATGATGACTTTCTTGATAAAAAATCAAGATAAGGCAATATGTGGTCATTCCAAAATTTTTCTATCAATTTTTTCTGCACAAAAAAAAATTAAAAAAAGAGACAATCACGAGTGTTCCTAAACTATATCTGAAATAATTTTACGTGTTAATATCTATATTGATAAAGAAATAAGACTGCAAATAGATAACAATATTCAGTTTTTGTTCCAAGACCCACAAAATGATGCAGAAAATTACCTGATCTAGACAACAGCTGTATAAAAGATGACCGTAGTACATGTCCCCTATAGTTTAGATAATATAATGAAAGGATAACAAACTATGTGGGAATAAAAAGTGGATAAGATTTGATAGAACTAAAACTGAGCACATTGAAAGCAATTGAAATAGTTTGATTATAGCAATCAACAGCAGAAAAGCAAAACATGAAATGATGTTAAACATCTAATAGTATCATGTTTTTCAAATAGTAAAGCACAAAACGATGTATCCTATGAACTTCATATGTTTTAATCAATAGTAAATTTTCATTTCAAAAAGGAGCTACAACATTGCTTTTATTTGACAACAGTATCACATCCAGAATTACACAAATTGTTGTCAAAGAAGCACAAGCACAAATCCTTATCATTCTCAGCATTTCTACTAATTACTTAGCCATATAATCTTATTTGTTTGTTGCCAACCCTATGTTGCTTCTAAGGCAATAGAATGTTGCAATGGAAGACTCTTCCATCCAATAAGGTGTGTCAAGTGATCACTGCCACTCTTTTAATTAAAAGTAACAATAGCTAAGCCATCATGCGTTCAAGATGGAATTTTCATTCTTCCTTACACGTGGATGTGGTTATATAAATAATAAGGGAAGAAATTCTTAAAGCTATATTTTGCATTTTCAACAACAAAATTTCATTAGGATAATGCAATTGCAGAAATCATGGGTGAGAAGAGAGGAGGAACCTCACTTACCAAAAGAACAGCAGATGGGATAGAAATACTAGATCCGATTAGAATAGTTTACTCATGCGACAAACATTTCAAGGCAGAGTCCTCAGGGCAACAATTTTATGGCATAGAAGTGTTACCCTAGATGATGTGAGGTATAATAAAGCTGGCAAACACATATTCATTATAATAAAAAAAAGACAATGTCAAAAGCAAAACAAAAAACAAGATGTGGAAATTAAGTGTGAAGCTTTTCATCTCAAAAAATAAAAAAGATGTGCAACAAGATGTAGAAACAACTATTACAAGTTTATAATGGAAATTCTGTGCAATATCAGAAAAATAATAAACCGTTATCATACTATACTAGCAACTTCATGTCAAGAGATAATTTGCCCATTTCATTACAAGGAACAAATGCTCTAAAAGGACATAATAGTTCAAAATCTGCAGCAATAGAAAAAACAAAAAATGAACTTTTCCTTTTAAAAACAGGCCTAATATTGAAGGTAAAGCAGTGTGTTCATTGCAATTGGTTGTAAAGCAAGAGAACAGAAGCTGAAAGATGGTAATAATCAGCTGCAACCGAAGGGTCCCTGAAAGATCATAAAGAAAGAGCAACAAAACCCTATTTTCTAAGTAGAGAAAATTGAATCTGTGATAATTCACCGTGAGAAACAAAATATGATGCAAAAGGAGCAGCAAAATTCAAAGGAAGAAGACACCATGGATTCAAAGAAGGAAAAAAGATAAAACAAGTGAGAAAAGTAACTGTCAGGATGAAACACGTTTCATTTCTAAGACTCTAAATAAACTTGAACATGAGATAACTCGCTGTGAAAAATAAATTTGATCCAAAATAACAACAAAATTCGGAATGAAGAAAAGGACCTATATTCCAGAAGAAAAAAATTGAAGAAAAAATTAGGAAATTGGTTCTCATCCAAGGGATGCTAGAAGATCGCAATGAAAGAACAGAGTAACCATAATTTACACAAGGAGGTAAAACAATCCGTGAAAACATGAAAAATTCGACAAATAGGGAAAAAAAAGGAACCCAATCGGAGAATAACCTTGAACTGGACGATCGATGTAAAAAACTAAAATAAAATCGATTCTAAGAACGAAGGCACCGAAGTAACTCACAAACGAGGAGAGGCAGAGAGGGAGAAGAAGAGACCGGCGAAATCGAAGTTGTCATTAGGGTTTTGGGAGAAGCCGGGAGAGACGGAGGGACAGAGGAGAAGGGAGGGGACGAAATCGAAGCGATCACTGACACGCGACCGCCCTTTATCGGCGACCCGACTCCAACTCGGAATCGGAGAGAATCCGGTTTTAGGAAGACTTAAATGTGACGGTCAACGGTCCATGAATGCTCTCCGATTATTGGCTACCCCAACGAACCGTCGATGAACTGCGCTCGGGTACCACATCGGACTCGGATTCGGAGAGATTCCGTTTCTGAAAAAACTTTATAGGGCCGGGCCGTAAACGGGCTGATCTGAAGCGAAGCCCGTCCCTGCTTGAAAACTATGGGTTTTGGGTCGGACTGGGGCTTAGCTAGAACTGTCTTCCGCGGCCCGTTTACAGCCAATAGGAAACCGCATGGAAGGGGCCGCCAGGGGGCCGAGTCCATTGGAAGCCCAGTACCGCACAACGGTCATATGACCGTTGGAACCCCACAAATTCAAACTCTTATAAAAACCATCCAAAGTCAAGAAAAATTCTACATCCCGATCTCTCGTTATTCCTTGCAGCTCCTCCTCCATTCTTTCACCTTCAAATCTCCAGGCAAGATTCCCAATGGAGACGCCGTTGTCCACGAGGAGAGTCACCAGATCACAAACCACTGCCCTCGCATCTCGTAAGCCAAGCAAAAAAATCCCATTCCTTTCAATCTCTATTCAGAATGATTATAATCTCTTGTTTCTTTGAATTGATCTCCTCAGAAAAGAGCAAGCAAGAAGATACGATCTCAAGGTCAAGAACCGTGCTTCTTGACATCACCAACGACTCCCCGATCGTGGGGCTGGCGACCGGTGCCTTGGGAGATAAGACGCCATCGTCTTCTTTGGCCAAGAACCGGATCTGGGCCAAGCAGACGCCAGGGTCCGGAGAGGCGTTGCTCCGGGGACAGGTGAAGACGCTGCTGCAGAAGGTGGAGGAAGAGGCAGAGATCGTGAAGAGGGCGTCCTCCGAGGACCGGATTCCACTCCGGGCCTTGATGGGGATCCCTGTCTCTCCAGCACAACTTCTTGCACCGACGCCGGCCAACACGCCGCAGATACTGAACCTTTCTGATGTCAAAGAGGATAGAAAAGTGTCTATAGCTCCTCCTGTCGTTCCTTGTCAGCTTGGATCAGTGATTCCTCATCAGGTTTGTCATATTTGCCTCATAGTTCCAATTTACTTGTCGAGAAACTTTGATGTTCCACGATATCGGTTTTATTGGTAAACAAATAAAAAAGGCATTTCTTTGATTGCCCTTTTCTTGTCAATATATGTGCTTTTCTCGTATCTTTTATGAAATTGTAGAGAGTTCAATATTATACAAGAACTTCTTTCTTTCGCTGGCGAAGGACATCTGGTTCCTGTGCATTGAAACTTTGTTCAATTATTTCTTGTTCTTTTCAGGAATCTTAATTTTTTAATTCAATCACAAAAATTGTCTTTTCAGTCTTAACGTCATTATCTAACTTATTTCTGAGATTGTTGCATTTTCATGTTAAAGTCTTGTTCTGCATGTGTTGATCAAAAAGTCTTAACAATATTGTTGCACTTTTTTAGATGGCTGAGGCTTTGAGGGAAGAGGAAGGGTGTTTGATCAACCGAGCATTACTGTTTGATTCACCTGGAAATAAATCTGAAGTCTCTGATGACTCTTCTACCCCTACTTGCCAAGGCAATGAAGCAGGCTATCTGGTGAAATCCCACGAAGATGATGAGTCCTCTGCTTGGTCACCACATGTCAATGGAAGCATTCAAGAAGAAGAAGAAGACGACGACGACGATGACAATGAAGAGCAAGAAGAGGAATACGAAGAGGAAGACAATGAGGCGCTCGATGATTTGTGTGAAGGGCTGATGAAAATGTCAGTGCAAGATGAGAATAAACTGCCTGAATTCACAGGGAAGCACACGAGGTTCATCTACAACAGCGACGATGAGATTGAAAGAGAGGAGGAAGTTGGTGAGAAGAAGCTTGTCTCGCCAGGTGTGGTGCTGTTGAAGGGGCTCCCTGTGCCGGAGGAGAAGCACTTGCGCTTTCAGGATGAGGAGGAAATTTGATTCGCTGAAGGCATTGTAATTTTGAAAATGTTATCTGTTTCCCTGACAACATCAATTACTTGGATCATCACATCTTGTTACATTGAACTGTTTTCTGGTTCCAGAAATCAATATATTTTTGTTACATTGAACTGTCGAATAAAAAGCTCCTTACTTGGTTCAAAGAAGATTGAAGGGGCTTCCTGTGCCGAAGGGGAAGCACCTGGAACTCCAGGATGAGGAAAACTGAGTCACCAAAGGGCAGTGTGCTTCCCTGACAACATCAATTACTTGGTTGGATCATCACATTTTGTTGCATTGAACTGTTTTCTGATTCAAGAAATCAATGTATTTTTGTTAAGTTGAACTGTTTTCTGGTTCAAGAGACCAATGTACTTCTGTTACATTGAACCGTGTTCTGGTTCAAGAAATCAATGTATTTTCGTTACATATTGAACTTGTCAAAAATCAAACCTGAATTTCCAACAAATCAATAAGGAGAGAAACACCATTACTTTGAAAGTGTATTTCAGCTAATACAGTGCTCATCCAAATAAATAGCTTGTCACATTACTGTCAGACTCTGGGATGGTGGGAAAAATCAAGCCTGTGGCTTCAAAAACGGAATGGACCCCTGAAAAATTGAGATAGAGATTAAGAGATATTACAAATTCAATAAACTACATTTCAGTTTAACACAATGTAGAATTAACTTCATATGCCATGTTTCAAACTCACAAATATGATCCAAATGATTGCCATCAGATTTAATTGGAAGACTGTTTTCAACTACAGTACATTATATTTATTGAGAAAAATGTAATATTCTATTGTGATGTATGCTGCTAAAATAAAAACATTCAAGAGAGCTTTCATGTGAATGCAAAAAAATTGTTATTCTCAGGATACCTTCTTTAATTTCTTCAGAATATGCTGGACATAACTTGCATATCAGATGTTGTATATTTCATGTCTGAAAACATCGCGGACAAATTATATTTTAACTACTAAGATTGTCTAATCCTTAGAGGGGGATTAATTTAGACAATAAAAATAATTGCACATTATTAGATTCCTACTAGGGAAGTCCAAATGCATAGTATAGTAAGTTGCATTCACGCACTTGATCTATAATCCATCACATGAATGTTCGATGTATGATGAAAACATTTGATGTATACAAACCCACTTAGTCGAAGAAGGCATTTGGCATATTAGACTTCTCCTCCTTTGCTTCTTGTTTCACACAATTGATGCTTTTCTTCTTTCCCATTTAATCTTCTAAGTATACTTGAAACTATTCTGTTTTTTTCTTGTGTATTTTTGTTGGATGAGTTAAGATTGATTTCAAAATATTTGAATTCGAAGCATTAGAAGGATTGACTGCCCCATGCCCCCATAGGGGCAATTAATCCTGAATTAAATGTCTCTCTATTATGAAAGCCATTTATTCCTGCAACATCGACCTTGATATTCATCTCCTTTGTCTCCCTAATCTCTCGATCTAGAGTCCCTTTTTTTTTTTTTTCTGAATTTCACAGTTTCAATCAAGGAAGAAATTCTAACAAAGGATGTTTTTTCATGTTTTGGATAAAGCCTCCGAAACATGGACAAACAGACTTACCCGATGGAGAAAATAAGGGAGTCATGTTTGTATTAGAATATGCATGATTGGATCATAGAATTTGCAAATTGAGTTAAATAGAAGAGCAGAAAGAGATCCATAGTAACAGAATAAGTACCCCATCAACATCCAATGTTTGTTTTTATTTTTCCTTGTTTTTGTTTTTTTTTTTTTTGTTGGTGATGAAAGGCTTGCATTATCGTTTAAAAAGATCATGTACACTTCATCATTTTTCTCCAGTTCTTTGCTTTGGTGTTCTCAAAATATAACTTTTTTTTTTGCAGATAGGTCATAGTACTATCATATATCTTAATGAAGAAACAAATAATATTTTGTTAGAAGAAGATAATTTTGGTTTTCCATGGTCTATCGATAAAAGTACAACAAACACCTCATCAAAATTTTTTGGGGTGTTTTTATGTATCAATGTATGATCTAGAAAAAAGTTTAAAATACTTGTATTTTCTAATAATAGTTGAAATTTGAACATATAGATTTGTTCCTTTTTCTCTTTTCCAAGTTATCTATGCTGTTAAGGATAAGAATATTTTATTTGAGGATTGGCTTCCACATTAGTGAGATTTAAACCAAACTCTACACACTTTTGGATTAGACAAATCATTATATTGGGTTTTACTTTATTTATTGAGTTAATTACATATGACTCCTTAAAATCTTACTAAATTATATATTTTTTCTTTAAATTTAAAAAATTACATATAACTCCTTAAAAATGTGCCAAATTATATATTTTTCTTTGAAATTTGAAAAATTGTATATAACTCTTCGAAATTTGTTCAAATTACATATTTCTTCTTTAAATTTAAAAATTAAATATTTTTTATATTATTGGATATATTTGTAAAAATTTTATCAAGTATATATGTACTATTAGAAATAGAAATATTTGAAGAATATTGCTATGTACAATGCTAAAATTGACTCCATGCATCTACATTGTACCATTTTCTAGTTTATCTTTTATTTTTTTTGTCCTAGTGTTTTTTTGTTTGTTATGTTAGTTAAAATTTGCCTTTTTACTCCATATTGATGGATATACAACAATGGCAAAGAATAATGGTCACTATATTCTATGGTATGTATGATTGATATATATATATACATAAATTATTAGAGATAAAATCAAGTTTTTTGATATTTAGATTCTAATAGGTGAAGATCAAATACATGGCATTGTAAGTTGCATTCATGCACTTGGCCCATACCTCTTTCAAAAATGCAACTGGTCAATACTCTTGTCATAAATATTCAACGCACGGTGAAAAAATTTAGGGAATAAAAACCCACTTGGTTAGAGAAAGGTATTCCACACATCAAACTTCTTGTTTGCTTTTTTTTCATAATTTATGCTTCTTTCTCTCCTCATGTAATTTTATAAGTATTGTCATGCTATAAAATCTAGAGATGATAGGTGTTGTATAAATGTCTATACAAAAAATATACAAAATTCATCATTTACGATAATATTTAACAATTACCTATCGAGAAATTCTTTAAATATTTACAACATGTAATAATAATCTATGATTTAATATATCCTCTAAATAATCCTTCAATAATAATATCAAAAGACTTTTTTCGTTTCTAATATCATGACTCAATATCCAAGTCTCCAAAAATAAATGAATAAACAATCAAGAAATAATTAGTTAAACTCACAATATTTTAAACAATCAACAAATCAATAATTAGAGATTGAGTTTTACATAAACCCTTCTAGTATTATTCTAATATTTAAACAAAACTAATAAATCATCACTCATCCCAAATCGCTAAGCTAATTTCTAATATCAACACCAACAAAAGAACGGGTGATTTTATATTTAGTAAATATTCTAAAATGAAATAAAATATTTAAGAACTCATTTAAAAAGAAACTAAATCTTATAAAAAAAGTATCTAAAAATATATGTCATACAAATATATGTTTAAATTCAATAAGTAATACATAAGATTTTAAAATAATTATTTTTCCCAAACGAAACACAATAAATTAGTGCCTTCTGCATGAAATAGGGCATACACATTAGCTAACTAAAATTATGAATAGGTTAATACATTTGAAATCAATTACTAAATTACAAATTAAGGATACCTCACAATGGACCGTATAGCACAAATATGTTACTATTCTAACATTCACATGTGACAGCAAAACCAATGTCTCATAATAAATTCATATATGTTAACATGACAATTATTTGAGCTCAATAATAGGGTCACGACAAAAATTTATAAAGACATTTTAGTAAAAAAGTAATAGAACATGAAAATTTATAAAATATTCATAAGGTAGAAATCCTTATCACAAATATATGAATTTTTTACCAAGTAAATATAAAAAAAACAAGTATGCATCAAAATCTAATAATTATTTCATAAATTTATATGCATATATTTTTATTTTTAAGACAAATAATCACCATATTAAGAGCATATCAAGAAAATATTTTGAACAAGTATGATATTTATAAAACTTATTAATAATAAAAATTATAAATTAAATATTATTTAATATTATTAGGAATCACTTATTCATTTACCTAACGAAAAGGTGATAAAAATAAAAATAAATAAATAAAGGTGTAAGTCACATTTGAGCCTTACGTACGAAAGCAATCAATTTACAATTCAAAATCATATAAATATACTGTTAAATCAAATAGATTCAAATCCAAACCTAATTGACATTAATCTAATACATATTTTTCAAATTAAGTAAAATTAGGTCATGAACATATTTATCAGAGTTGCCTAACAAACTTTCAATACTACAAGTATTAAACTTACCATATTAATGTTGAGAACAAAATATAAAGCATGAAAATTAAACTTTAAGTCATGCTCAAGAGTTGCATTATGATTCGCAAAGTGAAACTAAATTAAATAAAATTCAAAATGGTAGAAAAATTTAATATTAATCTCAAAATTATACAAGTTGAATTAAATAGGTTCAAGATATTCATAACAAATTAAGAATAATTCTACTCATAAATTCTCCACAATGCAAAATAATAGTCTAACAAAAATGAAGCCCAATTGAATTATTATCTAATAGATATCTTAAAGCTCCTCTAATATCATAATAGGGTAAGAAAAATCTAAATTGTAAGATCAAACATATTCGTCCATAAGAATTTTTAAAAATAGGGTAAGGATCAATATAAGAGTAAAAAATTAAGATCAAAATCTCAAATCAAAGGACATGAAAAATATGAATTAGGATTTGATTTAGAGAATAAATTTAAAAAATACCTACTTAAAGAGCCTTAAATTTTACCAATACGAATAACCTAAGGTCTTAGTTTCTCACACGTTATGGAGCTCACAACTGCCGCCAAACCCAAGTTGTTGCCCCTCTTCTCTATTTGCCAGAAAGAAAAGTAGGAAAAGAGATTTTGTTATGAAAGATTTAGTACAGAACTTGTGAAAAACTTGAGTAAGTTTTATAATTATGTTCTAAAAGTTTTTTTCTAGTTTTCACATGTATACTTTAAATTGTTTTATTTTTCCTAGTGTTTTTCTGTTAGATAAGTTGAGATCGAAATCGGCATTAGCTCCTCCTTTGATGCAATGAGTGGGCAATCAATCATAAGTTATGAATTCAAAAGCAAAATAACAAACCATTTGTTCCTAGAATATCTATCTTGATATTATCTTCTTTGACCTCTCAGTTTGTGATGTCCTCGACCCACATGATATTAGCCCTAAGCGCTAGTGGCCCATAGCTCACTAAGCTAACCGAGCTCCTCAGGAAAAGACCTTGTTGGTGGATATACGACAGTCATCATATTTAACTCAGTCTTAACTCTCGCATTTTATTGATGTGAAACTAAAGATCACACTCTAGTCATATTGGGTCTCAGCCCCAGAGCCTATTGGTCTACTGTTAGAGTTGAACTTTACAATATCCCCTCTCAAGGACTCTAGCGTCCTCGCTAAGCTAGTCAATACTATTCAAGAGATGGCATAAAGAGGCTCTAATACCACTAAACTTGTCATGCCTCAACATTGAGATATGACATGTGTCGTATATCTGCCTACACAATAGATACATAAGGTTCAATCTATACTAAAACAAGATATATCTTCTTTAATAAGTCTTATAATTATGTGAAAAAAATTTTATTAAGTAGAATTTACATTCTCTATTATAACAATACATCAATTAATTCTCAGAATCATCTAACAAATAACTGTAATCGACACCAAGCCTAGTAACTTGTATTGACTTTAATCTAGTTATGTTCGAGCATTGAACAAAACTAAACGAAAGACTGCTCCTCTCATCAAAATATTAATTTATTATGAAGTTCTACCTCTCAAACTTGGAACTAACAAGATGAAAGCGATTAAGCTCTTGAATCATAACTATAATATTTCAAAGAGTTATTGGCATTTAACAAAGAATACATATATCCAAGAGCAATCAACAATTTCAAACTAAACTAGGTAAAAGGATTCAATACTAACCTAATCTACAACATGTTTAATACAACCAATCTCATATTATAGAACTCTAACTTAATTCACAAATAGCTAGATGCTAATTGAATCCTAGAGGTGAACAAAAATAAAAAATAAAAAATAAATTCACATTCTAGATCATGATGAGAAAAATAATGAAAAACTAATAAAATGTGGCACCTCAATTCGAAGAAAGAAGTGTTAGTTCACCTAAGCGAAGTGCTAATCCTCTCCTTTCTAAAACCTTTGCGAATCTTGGCCAAACACTCGTCGTTGATCCAAACCCTAAGAAATCCTAGTTTGATCACCACTCTTTGTTCTCAAAAAAAAAAAAAAAAAAAAATCGGCCCAGAATAGAACAAAATCGAGTGAGGAATGTTTTAAAAATCTCCCTACAATACTAAGTTTTACACAAAGTTCAAAGGACCTTTCCTTTAGTTTTCTTAGTTTTCACATTCTAAACCTATCACGCCCTGAGACCGAGACGTGATGGGAGCCGTATATTTACCTACACAATATATATATAAGATTGAATCTATACTAGAATAAGATATATCTTCTTTGACAAGTCTTACAATCCAGTGACAAAAATCCTATTAAGTAGAATCCACATTCTCCACTATAATGCATCAATTCTTAGAATTGTCTAACAAATAACTCTAATCAATAAGTCTTAATTTTTCCTATAAAAATTGCCAAAGTACTGAGTCCACATACTAAAAAATTCAATAATCACAAGGTTTCCAAATAATCCAAAAATAGAAATTACAATGAATTTGAAAGGTTAAATAATCAACGAATAAATCCTAAAGAATCACTTATAACTCTAATTTGAAATAATATCTAAAGATTTATTGTAGAATGTCACATATTCTTTTCCCGAGTTAGTCTCTAAATATCAAAATTTGCAAGAGAATGAGCAATTCTATGTTTAGTTCATACTTTAATATAAAATAAAATTTTGAAAGTTGTTTTCATAAGATATCAAGCTTATTAAAAACATATGAAACTCAAAATACATAAACTTATGTTCAAAATCAAATAACAAACTCATAAATCTTTAAAACAAGAATCCTTTTCGAGAGAAAATAAAGAGAAAAATATGATATTATATAATATTATACAAATAGGTAAAAGCTAGTGTCTTCTTTATAGAATAGGATACACACATATTAAGTAACACAAATCACGAATAAGTTGACACACTTAAAATCAATGACTTATTCATAAATACATGATGTCCCAGAAGGGACCACGAGATGAATATACTGCCACTCTTGATACCCGAGATAGTAGCGAAACCGATTTCTTAAAATATCATTCATATCAATACCACTATTGTTTAACCTCCAATGATAGAATCACAACACGAATCACAGCGAAGACAACACAATCAAAACTAGTAAGATAAAATAATATACAAACCACTCGCAAAGGATAAATTATGATCAAAGAATACATGCATAGCTTCTTTAAATAAGATATAGTTCAATATGAATATATGTTAAAATTTAATAATAACAAATATATACAAAATTCATAGGCATGATTTTCTTGATCTTAACTTATGAAATCGCATGTACGTCACAAATCACAATATAATATCACTTCATATTAATCAGATGAAAATTAATTCTAAATCTATAAGATATATTGAAACAATAATTTGTAAAAATAAATCATTTTAGTATATTAAAATATCACTTAGTACAATTGAGAATTTCTCATTCTTTTACATGATAAGAAAAATGCGAGATAATTCACAAGTAAGAATTTTAAGTCTTGTCTAAACTTAAATCATAAAATAAAATTTCAATTACAATACATAATTACTCAAATATGCTTTCAAATAAAGTAACTCAATATCAAACTTAATAACTTGCATTGACCTTAATCTAGTTATGTTTGAGTATTAAACAAAACTAAAGGGAAGACCACTCCTCTCATCAAAATATTAATTCACTACGAAGTCCTATCTCTCAAGCTTGGAACTAATAAGATGAAAGAGATTGAATTCTTGAATTACAACCATAATATTTCAAAGAGTTATTAGCATTTAACAAAGAATGCGTATCTCCAAGAGCAATCGATAATCTCAAACTAAACTAGGTGAAAGGATTCAATGCTAACATAATCTACAACATGCTTAATACAACCAATTTCATATTATCAAACTCTAACTTAATTCACAAATAATTAGATGTTAATCGAATCCTAGAGGTGAAAAAAATAAAAAATAAAAAATAAAAATTCACATCCTAGATCATGATGAAAAAAATAATGAAAAACTAATAAAAGTGACACTTTGATTCAAAGAAAAAAGTGTTAGCTCACTTGAGCAAAGTGCTAACCCTCTCCACTTCAAAACCTTTGTGAATCTTGGCCAAATATTCATCTTAATTCAAACCCTAAGAAACACTAGCTTGGCCACCACTCTCTATTCTCAAAACCGAAAAAAAATTGACACAAACAAAACAAAATTGGGTGAGGGATGTTTTAAAGCTATTTTGCAAAAACTCCTTATTCGATTATCTCATAGCGAGGGCGATTTTGACTATGAAACTTTGAATTCTGAGTATTCGAGTATTTGCCTCTCTTCCTTTGTGGCCCCTTATTGTCCACTTTTGTGGCCTTCACATAGACTCCAAAGTTTTGGCTTTATCCACCATATCCTTATATGTCTTCAACTTAAAGGTTATTAAATCTCTATGAAAATGACTACTCAAACTCTCCTCAAATCTTCTAGTCCTATAAGCATATGAGACCACCGAGACATAGACAAATTTTGTCAGTTTATCAGACTCTATCCCATACTCATCAACACTCATATTATCTTGACTTAGGAAAAGAAATTGTCTTTCAAGCTCCTTCTTCATCTTCTCTATCAAATACTTCGCCTCATCCGAATACATACTACCCTTATTGGATCCCAAAGTTTTATTTTTTTCCGACTTTTCGATAAAAGATCTCATTGGTGGGTTTAGACAATTATCATATTTAGTTCAATTTCAACTCTTATACTTTATCAATATGAAACTAAAAATTATATTTTAATTACATCGAGTCTTGATCCCATAGTCCAATGGTATCGCAAGAGTCGTGCCTCACATGGTCTTTTTATCTAGTATCCCTAGCTATCCATTTCATCCTCTTGCAAGCATACTTAAAAAAGAAGGAAGGAGTTGATATTAGTTTTATGAGAATTGAATCATTGCATTATGAGTTGAATAAAAGTCATAAACAGAAGGCACAAAGAGGTCCAGAGTAATCCAATAAGTACAGCATCGATATCCAAGATATCCTTTTTTTCCCTTCTCACTGTGTGTGTTCTTTTGCTGAAACTTTTCTGGACCTGTCCTTCAGATCAACCATGTTATTGTTTTATTCTTTCCAGCCATCTTCGAGGTTCTTTCTTCCTTCTCTCAATTCTTCAATTGGCTATAAGAAGCAATTTCAACGGGAGGAAGATATGGATGTTTGAGTTGTCAGGGTTGAATTTCCAGCCAACTTATAGTGACAATTCTAAGCGCGCAGAAACTTATATGTGTGACTTGTCAGGGTTGGATTTAGAATCCTGATACTTCATCTAATTGGATTCTACTTTAGAAGATGCAGAAACCTGATACTGTATCAAATTGGATTCTACTGTATGCTTTTGAACTTCAGGCAATTGAAACTGAACTGGATTATACTGTTCTGAGAATCCCTACCCGGTCTTTTTTTCTAACACAAATATCAAAACGCTGGTATTGCGCTTTAAGATTTATGTTAAAGACACGTTAAACACACTGATTAAGAAACTTAAAGAAATCTTTTGTGTTAAAAATAGCCCAACAGAAATCAAGAACATTACGATTCAAATCTTAATGCCAAGAAAATATACAAAATAAATCCATTATGGTGCGGTGACGTATTAGTTAAAAGAAATATACTCTCTTTAGCGATATGTTGGGATAGATATACAAAACAAAAATAAAAGATAGATACACTAAATCTTTTAATGATATCAAACTCTTAAAATTATTTGTACCAAGCTTCCATGCAAAACCCCAGAAAAACCCACAGCAAATAAAAAAAAAAAAACGAAGTCTGAGGGTTTCTCCTCTTGCTTCCATGGCAGAGCCCCCAAAGATCACCGTGAAGTTCCTCCTGAACGAGCAGATGCAGCAGGTGGTGCTGGCGGAGTCCGACAAGCACTTCGTTGACGTCCTTCTTAGCTTCCTCACTCTCCCGCTCGGCACCGTCGTCAAGCTCCTCAACAAAGAATCGAAACTAGGATGCGTAGACAACCTCTACGAGAGCGTCGAGAAACTCAACGTGCAGTTCTTCCAGACAAGAGCCTGCAAGACAATGCTGCTCCATCCCCGCAACTCGTCCGCTCCCCGCTGCGATCTTCTTCAAGTGAACATCGACGACACTGAGCGGTACAAGATATACGTCTGCGGCAAACCTGAGTGTTGTTCCAGAGAAGAGTGCTTCTACAGTTGCTTCCGCGGAACAGCCTGTTGCTATTGTGGCCAGCCAATGAAGGCCGCGATGTTGCAGAAGGAAAACCTCGAAAAGGCTTTCATCGGCGGAGGTCTGCTATTCACCATCGCCGATGATCTTCGGGTATTTTCGGCATCGACAGCGGATAACTTGAAGCTGCTTCACGAGAAGTACGTCCAAGATGGGTCTGTTCTCAAGGAGACGCCTGTGAGTCTTGGAGCAACAGAGGTTAGGGTTTTAGAAATTTTTTTTTATTTTTGTACATTTTCTAGATTGCAAATCCTTTCTGAATATTATTAATATCCCATATGTGATTTTTTTCAGATATTAAATATTCTTAAGAAGGCATTGATCTCCAGGACACCATTGTCTGATTGGTACTTTCCCAACAACAGCACGTCTGCTACAGAAAAAGAAGAGGTTTCTGGTCTATTCGAGGATTTGATTCGACTTGAACAAAGGAGTTTCATAGACTTCCTGAGAAGGAAACCAAAGAACATCATGTTGAAGCTAGTTCTGAGCGGCCCGGTGAAGGTAGTGTATGCAGAAGCCGACGAGAATGTGGTGGACCTCCTCTTCAGCTACCTTACATTTCCCTTGGGCTCTGTGATCAAGTTCCTCAACAAGAAATCATCCATTGGATGCCTCGACAACTTGTACAAGAGCGTTGAAGCTCTGAGCAATCTATCCGCGAATTGCAAGGCCATACTTCTTTCTCCAAAGCTGCCTCCGCACGCCGGCTGCAGCAATCAACCGGTAGCTATCGATGAGATGCCCTCCCGGCAGTCTACTCTAACCACTCGTTGTCTAAAATGTATCTTGGACTGCAAAGAATGCTCGCATGGAGTACGAGATAGGACACTCAGGGAGATGGATCCGAGATCAAAGAGTAGAGAAGCGCAGACTGAGAGAGTATACATGAAGCGGACGGAGAAATTCATGGTGATGGATGATCTTCAGGTGACGCCGCTGTCTCCCATGGCTGCAATTCAAATTGCCACCAAGAAGGGGCCGGTTAACAGTCTTTGGGAGATGGAGCTCGCCATTGGAGAAGTTGAGGTGAGTTTCATTGCATGATGATTCATAATAATAAACTGAACCAGAATTTGACGTGTTGCTGCTCTTTCTTTCTGCAGGCCCTGAAGCTGTTGAGAGCTGCATTGATCTCTCAAACTCCGCTGACCGATGCGTTCGCGTCTGAGATTTTGAGTAAATCGTCGGAGGGATGCCCATCTTTCTTGAGTCCCAAATGAGACTTCGTAGATTGAGCAAATTCTATAGCTAGGAGAAGTTGATATGGATCTATCTACTCTGTGTTTTCTTTATTTCTCGTGAGGATCCTGGAGAATAACTTTTTCTGTTTTTTGTTGAATATTAGCTTGGTTAATAGTTCGTTATTAACTCTTTGGATTAATCGCATATCTAAACTAATTATCTGGTTTTTTAATAATTACATATAAATTCATAAAATTTTATGACTTTTTACGTATCAGTCCACCGATATATAAGAAATTTTTCTAACCAACATGGTTCTTCTTCTTTTTTTTCTTCTTATGTGCTTGCTACCATCCTTTTTTTTTTCACCACTGCCACCAAGGCACAGTTGCTTTTACTTTTTCTTATTTATCATACATATTTCACAATATATTTTGGTTAATTTCAACAAATCGCTATTAGTTTGTTATGTCATTTAACCACGAATCATGCTTCAGGAATAGTCCCAATTAAAAGAAAATTCTATTTCTCAATTTCATTTTGATATACGTGCCTCTAAATATTAAAAAAAAATTATCTTGAACCGAAAAGAAAAATCTCAACCTTCAGTAACATTCTTCTTCAAAAAAATCTCAATGGTGTCAATTTATTATTAAGCTTCCAACGTTCGGAATTCAAGATTTCAGCTTATTACATTTTCAAACTAAATATCTTTTTTCTTATAATTTGGAAGCAACATGATGTTCCAATTGTCATTGATCTTAGTGTGTTTTTTCAAAATTGGCTCAAACAATTTATGGGAAATATCACCTTCAATAATATTAATCAAAACTAAATCATTATCTTCACTAGAAAGATTTTCTTTGTGCCTTTTTTAAATTTACTTAGGTTCATTAAGACTAAAATCTCCACCATTTTTATTTAAAGACAAATCAAATTGATCATTTTTTGACTTATAGATTTTCTCAAACTCTGCCGTAATTTGTTTTCTTTCATCAACAAGTTTTAATTGTTTATCTAATTTGATATCACTTGTTGGCCGAGGGGAGGAGAGTTCAAAAATACCAAATTAAGTTAATATAGTAGATCGGACGTTAAATTAACCAAAAAAAGCTAAACTGATTGAATATGAAAATTTTCGCTTTTTATATTAGACTCTATTTATTTAGTATTTGATATTAAACTAATCTATCACATGCCACATTAAATTAATTTTGCATATCAAAACTAAAAAGAAAGATGACATTATGAACTCACAAAATGGTGTGGATTAACTTTTGAGCTGCTCATAGTTTGTACTCTAAGGACAATCAACATAGTAATGCAAAGGCAATGCACTAAAACGAAGGATATTCTATGTATTATTTTTGGTTACAAGCAAAAAAGCAAAGAGCAGAAAGACATTTCCTCACATTATTGTCATTCATACCTCTCACTAACTGATTGACGAGAGCCTTCTCTTCTCGAGGACACAAAAAGAGTAACACATTGTCTATGAGATTGGGAAATAGAGATGAACATGCTGCTGGAAGCACTAACAGATTCAGTAATCTCAGAATTTGACGGTACAAGAACAACACCTCCGATTTGTTCTTTGTCAAGTCCTTCGTGTGGTCCCTAACCATTGGCTTTCGTGATTGCGATATCTTATATGGTCGGTCTTCTGAGTTATAGAGGATGTGATCTGTTGTGTGACTAGACGGATCACCACTCCATCAGCGGTTGGGAGTGCAGCGTGGTGTGACTCTTCTTGGTAGGGGGTCCAGCCACACCCATAAGATATCCTTGTTGATTCATTCCTTACTGTGGATATTGGTTTACTTAATCACCATTGTCGTTGCATTATTTTTGTTACTATTGTATTAATTTTATTGTGCCACCTAAAAATTGATCTCTCCTACTGTTTTGGATGAGGTAACTCCCTACTGAGCATTCGTGGCTCATTCTTTGATTGTTCCTATCCACAGGAGGGTAGCAGCTAGACACAGGTGACTACAGTAGCAGAGAGTACGTGCGTGACTACACTGAGAGCTGATTTATTTACAGGTTATTCTATTTTATGTATGGGAAGACTTTTGAGGATTTGGGCATTTCTAGTGAGACTACGTTTTGTTATGTTATCAGAACTATATTCGTATTTTTGAAATAAATTTTAATTCTATGTATTCTGTAAACCTTTTATTTGTATGTTGTCCACTTGTGTTGTGGTTCGATCGAAAACGACAGGGTGTTACAATTTTTGGTTACAAGCAAAAAAGCAAAGAGCATAAAGGCATTTGCTCACATTATTGTCATTCATACCTCTCACTAACTGATCGACGAGAGCCTTCTCTTCTCGAGGACACAAAAAGAGTACCACATTGTCTATGAGATTGGGAAATAGAGATGAACATGCTGCTGGAAGCACTAACAGATTCAGTAATCTCAGAATTTGACGGTACAAGAACAACACCTCCGATTTGTTCTTTGCCAAGTCCTCCGTGTGGTCCATAACATTTTTTTTTTCTATTTCCACAACAACTAAATTCTAAAAAACTTCTAATTAATTTACGAAAAAAATAAAAAAATAAAATCTATGACAAAATATGAAATCATAGCGATTATCTTGCTTTTTGAAATGGTAGAATCGAATGGAGAAACCGCAGCGAGGACTTCGAAGAGGAAATCGTCGAGAGAAGAAGCTGAGAGATGGGAGAATGATATGGGCCTCTGATTGAGTGTTGGGCCTCCAAGGCCCAAGCAAACAATTAAGTCAGGATGTTTACTCATACTTCCCTGAAATATATTATATTTATTAGGGCCCTCATTTTTTTTTTTTTTATCAACTAAAATTTTGGAATATGCTTGGCTCGCGCAAAGTGCCAATTATGGCGCCTCCAATCTCAAGCTGGCACAGCGGCTCCAGATTGATACCGTGATCAATTAAACAACCTTTCGTTTAGAACCAAGATTAAAATCAAATCAAAATTAGTAAATCACTTTTATAAATTAATATATTTGTATTAAAATTAATTTTATAATAATTTAAAATTCGAAAAATTATTTAATTTTTTTAAAATAATAATTTAATTTAATAATAATATTAAATAAGTAATATTAAATTTATTTTAAAAAAATACTGATTTTGATATGATTCTAAACTAAACGGTGACTCCTTCAATCTCAGCCGTGTGTTCTATTCCTCCTCGCCCGTTTAGTTGGTGACATCTTTTATAATCGAAAATATTTATTTTCGAAATAATGTGTCAGCTTGTAGTTGGGGCGTTAATTTTTTTTTTTTTTATGCCCTGATTGAACCAAATGTGGTTCCCAACATTTTAATGGCCTGGTAGCTCAATTTGACAAAGACGAAGAAAAAAACTGCCCTTGACATCGCATACGATTGACAATATTTCAAAATAATATTTAAAAATTCGAATAAGTCCACTGAAAAGTATATATCAATTTAAAAATATCGAATTAATGGACCTAAATGTGAATTGAATGCCGAAGCTTTATGAGTCGCAGAGAGATTCGATTCCTAATCGGAATTTGAGCCTTCTTAACCGACAGCTGACATCCATCCGAAACATGTTCTCTCCCTCGCTGTTCATCCTCGTTTTTTCCGTCTGGTTTTTACTCTCTACATGCACACACATACATGAAAAGAGTTGCTACTATTATTTGCCTCCTCCTCATCTTGATTTATTACAACACAAACCCTGCAGGTCACAGCAACAAATAGCAATTTGATAAGGTTATATATAAAAATGAACACACCCAAAGCGCGTGGTCGACTGGTCGTCGTCCCCTCGCCATAAAATGTGAGAATCGGGAGCATTAATTGAAAAGCCTGCCTCGGAAATCGCACCCTCGGTACCCAAAGAAGAAGAAGGCTCACTACGATACTTCTGCATTTACTCCCTCTCTCACTCGCTCTCGTATGCTGCCTTCTTCCTCGTCGTCAACAGCTCGACTCTCGTCGGGCTGGAGCCTGTTGGGTCCGGTTCGTGAAACTTATTCAATTCCGGCTAACCGCACAAACTTGGCCCCGGATGCATGACGGGTGAGCTGGTTGGACCATACAGGGCAGGCAATGCAACAGCTAATACATTTATTCACTCTGCAGCCCCACCATCATCCATCAACAATGCCGTGAGACACCGGGAAGGCAACCTCTAGGACGATCGGGCGAGCGCCCTTTTCTCTCCAATTTCGTATTATTACGATAAGGTTTCCGTGTGGGAAGTGGAAAGTTGTTGAGGGCCAAACATCAAATTGATGTTGGATTCCTGCCATGCAAGAGCACAACGATGCGGAAGACCAAACCAAACACATGCACATGCACGAGAATTGAAGCAGCAGAGCGAGTTTTCTCGTCTCATGAGTCATGATCGCCATGGAAATCTTTGTCCAGAGCGATTAAACTCGGTGGTTGGTGTCAGAGAATTACAGGACATATGTATGAAAAGGAGAACATGTTTGATTATAAAAGCAACTGCCATCGACACACCTCCTCGTATCCTCCACACAAGTATATTCGAGGGGCTTCCCTTGATTTCATTAGCTTGTACTAATTCTGCTTAATGAAGGAATTAATTAAATCGAAAGAAACATATGTTCGATGAGAAAGTCGTCATTAATTGACTTGGGATGCTGGTGGTCACTGGTCAAATGATATTTATTTTCCGTTGTCATTACCAATTTATTTCGGTGGACACAGTACTTACTTTGGAGAGAGTGCCCAACTGTGAATTCTAAAGATTATAAATTCATGATTTAAGTGCAGTTCAGTAGGATCTGACCGAGTCAAGGCAATCTAGGATGATTAAGGATAATTTGAGAAATTGCGATAAGCTAAAATAATTCAAGATATTTAGGGAAATAAGGCTGTAGAAAGAAGAAATATGATAAATCCAAGCGTATCTTAGGCACGTGAAAAGTCGTTTGCATGTGGACGGGAGCGAATTGAATGGAGATGATGGACGGCATTTTGTGAGTTGGGGTTCTGGATTCACCGAAATGGAAGTTCAATGGACGCGATGCCTCCGAAAAGATCCCGATGCATCGAACGAGATGGAAATGCTCGATGTGCAAATTAATTAATAGTATCGCAAACTCAAATCAACCAGAATAGTAAGCCCATTCATTGATGTGTCGCGTCTGAATTGGTGCCGCTAAATAAAATTTGGTGCAGTAGCACATAAAAAAGTTTCCAATACGAAGACTAGTGTTTGTCTCTTTGCTCTATTTTAATCCATTGGGTTAACACATATGAAGCTAAAATGACACTAAAATTTTCTTTCATTAAAACAACATAAAAATTAATGTCGAATTAGGTCAATCACAACGAAATTTAGGACGTGTTTATCTTAGGAAAATCAAATCCTATAAATTAAAATTTTATAAATAAAATCCTTAATTTTAAATATTTTGATTTTTGACTACATTGATCGAAAATCAATGTCTAGGAATTTATTTTAAAAATTACACGAGTCACACCTGATCTCAAATAATTTTCAATTTTGACTTAATTGTATGTCGCCGATAACAATATTACATCAAATTTATTATGCCGACTCTTATGAATTTTTTCTTAAAAAAAGATTAGGTCGAGTGAAAAATTAAGAAGGTTTTGCAGTATGTATTCCAGAGATTTATTATTTGCAAAAAATAGAAAAATGATTTTTAGGAATTTTGTACGAGTATCATTTACATTTTCGTTTTTCAGATTCAGATTTTCCTGAAAATTGTTTCCCTATAATTAATATCCGTTCAATCGACTAAATTTTATTCTATTTCCGATTAAATAAAGTAACTGATTTAGCTGCCGGCATTGAACTCCGAATTCCAACTCTGCCCCGGATCTTTTTCCTGCGTTCACACTGGGGACCTTCTCAAATGCCGGATATACCCCTTTCAGCCCAACAAGCGTTATCAATCTCAAAGCAGTATTTAAGCCGCCAGATCTCGGGGAAACTCGCAGGCGTTGAAAATCGAAAGACAGGTCATCGTCTACGGAAGCAGACAAGAGCTGTTTGACTTAAGTGGTCGCAGCAGAAACGTCCCTCGCTGTCGACCGACACGTGGCGATCGTTTGGTTCATCAGCGCGGAATCAGTTTCTTCTTTTCTTCTTCCCTTGCCGGTCACCACACCCCCTCGCCCCCCTCCTCCTCCCCGCAGTTAATGGTCGCATTTACCCCGTACGGTACTCCCCAGTAATTGCCCTCCACTTACTCCTGCTCCTCCGCCATCGCCACCACAAAACAAAGCAAACCATCCCGAATATTGCAAAAAAAAAAATGGCAACTTTTTTCTCTTCCTTTCAAGTTTCAAGCCCCATGATCTGATATGATGCTCTCCCTCTCTCTTTCTGCTTTTTCTTCCCCCGCAGATGTCGTCCATGGTGAGATAAGAAGAGAATAAAAGATTTATCCGTGAGATTTTTGGGGTTTTGTTTGAGAAGGCAGAGGAGGAGGAGAAGATGTATGGGGACTGCCAGGTTCTGTCGTCGCTTGTCGGGAACGCCGGGGGAAACGGCGGCGTCATGTCGCCGGATTCCTTGTTCTCGTCGCCCATGGGAAACGCCGGCTTCGGGGGCTTCATGTCCAGCTTGCCCTTTCATGCTTTTGCTTCCGTCATCCCTGTAAGTCTTGTTCCTTTTTTTGTTTTTTTTTTTTTTTGTGAAAATGTCTGGGAGACGTGACGGCGGAGCGAGGGATGGTGTTGCAGAAGGAGGAGGGAGGGATGGGGATGGGGATGGGGCGGAGAGATGACGAGGTGGAGAGTGGCTCTGGCAGCGGACACGTGGACGGCGTGAGCTGCGGCGAGGAACAAGATACCGAGGCACAGCAGCTGCAGCAGCCGCCAGCGAAGAAGAAGCGCTACCACCGCCACACAGCTCGCCAGATCCAAGAAATGGAAGCGTGAGTTCTTTATTTCTTTAAGAAAATCATTTTTCACTCCAACCGCCGGCGATTTACCTTACTCTGCGGGAAAATAAAAAAATAGGTTGTTTAAGGAGTGCCCCCACCCGGACGACAAGCAGCGGCTGAAGCTGAGCCAGGAGCTTGGCCTCAAGCCCCGACAAGTCAAGTTTTGGTTCCAGAATCGCCGGACACAACTCAAGGTCTCCATTTTTCTCATGTTCTCTAAAAAGTTTTGAAATCTCCTGCAAATGTTTGGATTTTTAACGGGATTTACTTTGTTTGATGTTCGAAAATTGAAGGCGCAACAAGATCGGGCGGACAATGTGATGCTGCGGGCCGAGAACGAGAGTTTGAAGAACGAGAATTACCGGCTGCAGGCCGCGATCCGCAACGTGATCTGTCCCAACTGCGGCGGCCCGGCTATCCTTGGCGAGATGTCCTTCGACGAGCAGCATCTCCGGATCGAGAACGTGCGGCTTAAGGAGGAGGTGCCACACAAACCCTAACCCTAACCCTAATTTTCTCATCCACACGTGTCCACCACTATGGTTTTTCTTTGCCAGAGAAGAAGCTCACACGTGTGTTTCTGTCTGTGCATGCTGTTCCTCGACACATGCAACTTGGCCTTCTTCTTCTTCATCATCTTCATCTTGATGTAGTTTATCCTTTGATATTTTCACAGCTCGAGAGATTAACCTGCATTACATCAAGGTATGGGAACCGGGGGATGCATCCTCTTGGGCCGGCACCACCACCTCTCCTGCTACCATCGCTGGACCTCGACATGGGTATCTACTCAAGGCACTTCCATGAAACACCGGCAGCAGCAGGGGCTATAAGTAGTTGCATGAGCAGCTGCACCGACATCATCCCGGGGCAGACAATGGGTGACAACCTTCAGCCATTCTCCGGCGGAATGATTATCATGGACCAAGATAAGGCGATGGCTCTCGATCTTGCAATGACTGCGGCCGATCATCTCTGTAGAATGTGTCAGAGCAATGAGCCTCTTTGGGTCCGAGGAGGAAATGGTGTGGAGGTTCTTGATGTGGAGGAGCATCGGAGGATGTTTGCGTGGCCGATCGATAAGCAGGAGCAGAATGGAGATAATTTCAGGACTGAGGCAACCAGGGACAGCGCACTGGTTATCATGAATAGCATCACACTAGTGGATGTTTTCTTGGACGCTGTAAGTTGTAACTTGTTTCGCTCTTCTTTTAATATTTATGCTAGTTTCAATCTAGTTTTTAATGTTGGTGTTTAGATTTGGAAATGGATGTTTGTTAACTATCATTGCAATCAAATCTGCAATTGTTTAATGACAGTTCGTTGCTTGATCAGACGGTTGTTTGTTTATTTTCTACTTCCTTTTGAAACATCTTAATTTTTCAATGTTATGTCTCGTGTTTTTCAGAACAAATGGATGGAGCTGTTTCCTTCAATTATCTCTAAAGCCAGAATAGTTCAAATTATTACTCCAGGAATATCTGGTCATGGAAATGGCTCCCTTCACCTGGTAACTCATTGATTGTGAAATGAATTGAACAAGTTTACAAGTTTGTATGATTTAGGTTCCGCTGATTAATTTCTTTGAGCAGATGTATGCTGAACTTCAAGTCCTTTCGCCTTTGGTGCCTACGCGCGAGTGCTATTTCCTTCGCTATTGCCAGCAGAATGCAGAAGAAGGAACTTGGATAATTGTTGATTTCCCTTTTGATGGATTTCAAGACAACCTTCAAGATTCCTCTCCTCTATTCAGGAGGCGGCCCTCTGGCTGTCTCATTCAAGACATGCCTAATGGATATTCAAGAGTATATCACTGAATCCTTGATTGAATCTGATGTCTTCAACTGCAGTTTATTCCACAATTCCAAAATTTAATCTTATTCTTTTATCAGATTCTAATGTCTGAATTGGATGAATAGGTGATGTGGGTAGAACACGCAGAGGTGGAGGAGCGGGCAATGCATCCAATATTTATGCAATTTGTGAACACTGGGATAGCATTCGGAGCAACACGCTGGCTCTCAGTCTTACAGCGGCAATGTGAGCGACTCGCAAGCCTCATGGCAAGAAATATTTCTGACCTTGGAGGTACTTGTGTTCTAAACTATTAAACACTAGTTTCTTGTTTAAATTTTTTAAAACCTAAGATTCGTTTTTCTTCGTCCAGTGATTCCTTCTCCAGAGGCGAGGAAGAATATGATGAAACTGTCACAAAGAATGATACGAACTTTCTGTGCAAACATTAGCTCCTCTGGAACTCAATCATGGACAGCACTCTCGGACTCGACAGATGACACCATTAGGGTAACAACCAGGAAGAACACAGAACCAGGCCAACCCAATGGAGTTATCCTCACTGCGGTTTCCACAACTTGGCTTCCATTCTCTCACGATCAAGTCTTTGATCTCTTAACTGACGAACAACGGAGGTCACAGGTAGTACACAATTTGTTTTCATGATACAACCTCGTGCTGTATGTCTAATGCACTGCCTCATTCTGCAGCTTGATGTACTCTCTAATGGCAACACATTGCATGAGGTGGCTCACATTGCCAATGGCTCGCACCCAAGAAACTGCGTCTCTCTTATTCGAATCAATGTACGTTTTTGCGCATTCCAATCCTGGTTTCTTTCCATTAAATTACATATTTTCTCTATAGTTCCGGAGTTATCAAGCAAAATATCTAAATGCTATTACTTTGATCTTCTTTCCAAGAAATTTCTAGAGATTTTGTTTCTTGTTACCGGCGTTTTACCACCATTACCAGGCTAGCCATATCCTAACAAATAGAAGACAGGGATGAGGTTATAGCAGCCTTAGATTACATTCACTCCGAATAAATGATACCTTGATGACATTGGCAGTAAAGCCTGATGTTCTTGTCCACCAGTCAGCCTTGCTTTGCTACCGAGCTCATCGTTCAAATCCATGAGCTGTTCAATTTATGAAAACCTGCCAAAAGGACAACTCTGCCACAAGAAATCGGGATACAAACACTGTATCTGTTAATTCTTCTTGTTTTTCAACTTCACAATCTTTTTCTCTGGACTAGATCTTATAGGTCACTTTGTTGTAGATTGTCTTAGGATTAATCAAATTATTTGGTGATCAGTTCTTAAGTTTGATGTGTTCTGTTTTCCAGTGTTCATGTTTGCTTTTTGCATGGATATATCATATTGAGGCACTGTTCACGTGGATGCAGGCCGCGAGCAACTGCTCTCAGAACGTGGAGCTTCTATTGCAAGAAAGCAGCACGCACCAGTCTGGCGGCAGCCTTGTGGTCTATGCCACCGTCGATGTCGATGCTGTTCAGGTGGCGATGAGCGGCGAGGACCCATCCTACATCCCGTTGCTCCCGATGGGCTTCGTGATCCTGCCGTCTGCCTCGCCCAGCAACGCCATTGTCAACGATAGCAACGCCATGCATTCTCCAGCAAATGGTACTGATGCGCCCGCCGCCGGGTGCCTCCTGACCGTCGGTCTGCAGGTGTTGGCGAGCGCTGTGCCGTCGGCCAAGCTTAACCTCTCAAGCGTCACGGCCATCAACAACCATCTCTGCAATGCCATGCACCAGATCAGCATGGCTCTCGGCAGCGCTGGAGCCGGAGCACAGACGGAGCCGGCTGCTCCGCCGCCGGAGCAGTAGCTGGGGAAACGGTCTGAATTACCCTACAACAGCCTTTGTCAACTTGAAATTACTAGAATGCCATTAATTAGATCAGTTGATATAGAATGCGTTCAAAATGGCTAAGCTACCCTCGACTTGTTTTGAGGGCATTTTGGTCATTTTGGATTTCCTGATTAGTAGTGTACCGTATGTTGTCATTTTGGTCATTTCAGGATGGCATGGTAGGGGTAACAAGAAAGAAGGTGTTGGCGATCCTAGGAAATAAAATTTGCGGAGGATGATAGTACATATAGTTTAATATGCAATTTTATGTAGGGTTAGTTATGGAAAACTAGGTGAAGGGGAAGGCGGAGGTGGAGGGGAGTCAAGAGCGCACCACATGCGATCCTTTGGAACGAAGGGTATTGGTTCGGGAATTGACTTCTTTTGCCTGCCAAGCCTCAACCTCTCTCTTTCGTTGCTTCGCTCATTTTGTTTGTAACTCTTGCTTTGTGGATGATGAACTCTTTTTGATCCTAATTATTATTACTATGTCTAAATTATTGTCTATTAATTCTCATTATCTTCCTTTTTTTTGAGTGAACAACAATGAAACAAAATCGCCTTTCTGATCGCAGCAGCAAAAGTGTAGTAGAGTACAGAAGAAGAGTTTTCTTTCTTCTCATTATTACTGAGGTGGGTTGGTGAGTAAATGACGTCTGTTTTGAGCAGTTTATCCAGCAAAATGAATTGATGGCAATGGCACCGTGCTGCTCCCTGTGAAAGCATCAGCTCCAGTGCCCAGTGAGCTGGAAATTCAGAATTTGTCCCCGGTAAAAAATGAAGGGGTTATAACAAAAAGATGCAAATATAGACAATAAAAGGGGTTTTACGACCATTTAATGAGTTTTGAAAAAATACGCAATTGGAGGGGTTTATTTATAAAATGACAAAACTGCTTTTGACAAATATCCGGAATATGGGCGACCCAGGCTTGCGTTGGCAGCAGGGATAAGCAAAAAATCCGAAAAATCGGTATATCGAATCGAACCGAAAAATCGGTTCTCAAATCAAATCGGTATGGTTCGGTTCTTAAATTTAACAAAATTGAAAAATCAGTTCCGGTTCTGATTCTGATTCTGCATTATCTGAAAAATCAGTGAACTGAAACCGTACCGGT
Source organism: Trichopus zeylanicus subsp. travancoricus (assembly GCA_005019695.1). Taxonomy (NCBI): domain Eukaryota; kingdom Viridiplantae; phylum Streptophyta; class Magnoliopsida; order Dioscoreales; family Dioscoreaceae; genus Trichopus; species Trichopus zeylanicus. Next base: position 85,794 of record RXID01022578.1, read on the forward strand.
TTATCTATATATATATATATTCAATCTCAAAACCCTAATCCTAACCCTAATTCATGCGCCGCCTCGCCCTCGCCTCGCCCCTGCGCTCGTAGCAACATGCCGATGCCGCTGCCGTCGCCTCAACCTCAGCCTCAGCCTCGCCTCGACCCTGCGCTCGCAGCAACGTGCCGCCGCCGCCGCCTCAACCCTGCGCTCGCAGCAACGTGCTGCCGTCGCCGCCTCGCCCCTGCGCTCGCAGCAACGCACCGACACCGCCTCGGCCTCACCCTCGCCTCGCCCTTGCGCTCGCAGCCACACGTCGACGCCGCCTCGCCCTCGCCCTTGCCCTCGCCCCCGCCCCCGAGCTCGCAGCGACACCGTCTCGCCCTCACTCTCGCCCCCGAGCTCGCACCGATGCCGCCTCACCTTCGCGCTCACCCCCGCGCTCATAGTGACGCCGCCTCGCCCTCGCCCTCGCCCTTGCCGGTTGTCGCGACGCCGAAGTTCCGGCATACTGATTTTAAAACCGGTTTAGAACCGGAATCGAAAAATCGGTTTTTTACCTAAATCGGTACGGTTTCGATTCTCAATTTTTTTAGAACCGAAATCCAATTCCGATTCTAAAATGAGCAAAATTAGTACGATTAACTGATTTTACTCCTCCATAGTTGGCAAGACGTCAGATTGCCGTTCGGCATCTACCGTCCATTTTTGTCTTAAGATCGGGTCCACTTGCGTATAGTCGTATGCTTCAGTCGTACCGCGGAGCACGGAGCTCGGAGCTCGCTGCTCGCTCGCTGCCCCGAATGGCAATGGCGTCGTCCCTCTTCGCATCTCCCCGCTCTCTCCTCCTCTCCCCAAACCCTAACAAGCCGCTCCTCCTCCTCTCCCCTCCCGTTTCCGTCTCCTTCTCCCTCTCGCCGAGAAACCCTAGACTCGCCTCCCTCGCCGCCCTCCCTATCGACGCCCCCGGCCCCGATCCGGATCCCGATCCCAGTTCCATCCCCATCGCCAGCCCTGGACCCGGCGGCCCTGATCCCGCATCCAAACCTATCGGAGGCCGATCCGAAGACCCTGGCCCGACGGGTCTAAGAATCACTGACGAATGGGGGGAGGTCGCCCCGCCGGAGCCCGAGGCGCCGTCGGAGCCGGACCCTCCTAAGGATGAAGACGAATGGGGAGACGACTATGCGGCCGGCAATGGGATGCCGGTGCCCGAGGACGATAAGATCGGTGATCTGAAGAGGTGCTTGTTGGATACCCTTTACGGGACGGAGCTGGGGTTTAGGGCTTCGGCGGAGGTTAGGGCGGAGGTCTTCGAGTTGGTTTCGCAGTTGGAGGCTCTGAACCCCACGCCGGCGCCGAATGAGGCTGCGGAGCTTCTTGATGGGAATTGGGTTCTTCTGTGAGTTTTCTTGATATGCTTTACACCCTCTCGATTTGTTTCTTTCATTGATGTGCTGCTTCTGTGTTCATCTCTTTTCAGCAATTGCTTGTGTTCTACCATGTTGCGTTCATAGATGGCATGAGAGAGTTCCATGTTCTAATCCGGGTTTGAATGGGTTGTAATAGATCAAATTTTTGGTTCCAAGAACTCATCACAGACATAGCTATATTTGTGAAAGAACTTCTGTAATTTGCATCACAAGTTCTATATCAAGAAATGGGAAAATCAGGATGCACGGGTTTTTGGTTGTCCGGTTTAATGGCACCATTGAAATTCAGCCCATAACTGTTTTCTATTTGATTGACTGTGATTATGAATTACTATAGCAAATGGAAAGGTGCTAGTAAACATAGATCAAGGAATATGTTAAACAGTGATAATTTCTTATTTTAGTTAAGCCAGTGTTCAGTGAAACTGTCCTATTTACATCTATTTTCTTATTGTTCATTTCTTTTGCGTATAATCTGTATAATTTGCTCTACTGTGCTTTTAATGAAGTCCATGTTTTGTGAACTGGATGTAGGTACACAGCATTTTCTGAACTTTTACCTATTCTAGCAGTTGGGGCAACCCCGTTCTTAAAAGTTAAGAAGATATCTCAAGCAATTGACACAAAAACATCAACTATTATTAATTCTACAATGCTTTCTAGTCCATTCGCTTCCTTTTCCTTCAGTGCATCTGCTTCCTTTCAAATTCAAACACCATCGAGGATACAGGTACTGTACTTGGCATCTTCTTTGCAATAATAGTATTTGTCTATTTGTATTTCATGAATATATCTGCACTGAATATATCAATTCATAGGCATCTTCTTGTTGTAAGCAGAATTTCATAGAATTTGTGGTACATTTATTTTTATATGTTCATTCTTCCATAAGCATGAAGAATTTCTGATTTAATCTTGACAAACAGTTGACTTGTTTTAACATTGTCTTTATCAGTTAGCGATTGCTCATAGCACATAAAAGAACATGGCTTACATGTATGATGATCTGTTTTTCATTTGTCCATGGTGGAGGTACAAGGAAAGCTTAACAATAGTTATGTTTCCATTTGAACTTCATTTTGGCTGATCGGATGATCTATTACATGTATGATTTGGTGGACCATGTATTTGTTATAACTGGCCCAATGATCTAGCCTAGGTTATACTCTTATACACTAACATCTCCCCTCAAGCTGGAGTATAGATATCTATCATGCCCTGCTTGGATACAATAGCATGTAGATGATCATGCCAAACCAGTTTAGTGAAAATGTCTGCCAGCTGACTTGTAGATTTCACATGAACTGGACTAAGAATCTTGTAGATTTCGTGCAAGAAATGAGATCCACCTCAAATATATTTAATCCTTGTGAAATATCTGGTTATTCATGATGTGATAGCTTCCTAACTGTCCAAAAAAAGAGGAGTGTTAACAGGAATATCAAGCTCCTGAAGTAATGTTCTGAGCCACATTATTTCACATGTAGGTAGAGCATTAACTCTGTACTCAGCTTCTGCACTAGATCTAGCCACAATATTTTTTTCTTGCTTCTTCAAGTAACTAGATTACCCCTAATGATCATGTAATGATCTGATGTAGATTTTCTGCTAGAGGGGGACCTGACCCAATCAACATCAGTATTCCCTGAGAGGTTTAGATGTCCATTAGCTTAGTATAGGAGACAATTACTAGGGTGCCCTTCAAGTACCTGGAAATATGGTACACTTCATCTAGACCAGGAACCTGAGAAAAACTCATTAATTGGCTGACCACATGACTGCATAGGATATTTCAATCTCCCAACTAGTCTTTTGTAAACTTCTAGCTTTTTCAAGTAACGCTCCCGGGTTTGAGTGAAGCTTCACATTTGTATTCATGGGAGAGTCAGCAAGCCTGCATCGCAGAAAATCAATGTCTTTGCCAGATCCAAAATGTATTTCGTTAAGACAATACCATCCCTTGCTTAGAGTTAGCAACCTCAATACCAAGCAAGTAGTGAGCTGCCCAATATCTTTAATGTCAAACTTGGACCTTGAGAACAAATTTTTGAAACCATCCAGATCATCTCCTGTAACATGGTGTCTATGCTTTATTCCGAGAAAACACCAATCTTGCCTGGGTCTCCATAATAAAGAGGGAGTAGTTAGCTTTGGTCTTGAGAAATCCAAATTCAACGAGAGTTGCACATGACTTCTTAAACCAACTCCTTGGAATTGCTTTAAGCCATAAATTGCCTTCGTTACTATGCAAACATGACCAGGACCTTTGCTAGAGAGAAACCCGGTGGTGGAGACATATAACCTCTTCACTCAACTCTCCATGAAGTAAAGCATTTTCAACATCTAATTGTAACAGTTGCAACCTGTATTAAAAGCCAAGGAAATGATTACACTAACAGAATTTTGATGTGATCAGATGGGAGAAAGTTTCAAAATAATCAATTGTTTAGTCTTTGCCTTGTACCTTTCAATACTGTCAGCTGGTCTAAATTTGATTGTGTCCAGTCATCTACACCCAACTAACTGTTTTCCTGGAGGTAAGGGCACCAATTATCATGTATTATTTCTGTGCAAAGCCTCCATTTCTTCTTGCATTGCACATTATGAATACATCTTTCAAGATTTAGTTCTGCTCTTCATGTTTCAGTTTATAAAGAATGAAGGTGTGGGCTGACAAAGATCGAAGTTGGTGTTTCAGTTTGGGGACAGAATTATGCTAAAACTGACTCCCTGAAATTGTAAAAGATAAGCAAGAAACAAACACACAGAGGTCTGATTTAGAGATATGATGGACTGACTTAGATCACATGGTGGGTTGGTAACTAGGGATCCCTCTGAAGTTTCTAATTTATCTTTTTTGAAATATTATACGAGTTTTTTTAGACCTCTTTTACATTTCGTTGTGACTACTGTTTTGTACTTATTAAAATTTCTGTTATTGTTTGTCAAATTTCATTTTTTCTATTTTCTTGAACGCTGTTTCTTCTCCTTAAAATTAGTTGTTTCCCCTTGAATTTAGCCTTTTCTCAATTGTTCTTGTTTCTTAAACTTCATTATTTTCCTCATCTTCGATGTTTGCCAAATCTTACAATCAAGCTGATTTTTAAAATCCGATAGCTATTTTTAAGATTTAGGACTCTCTCTTTAATATATTTCTTAAGATTTTATTATTTTTAATATTTTTTATAACTTTTATTACTTTTAGTCTATAGCCATTTATGTTGTTTAATATTTTAGTATTTTAATTTATAGCTGTTCAATATTTAGTGCAAGTCTTTTAGGGCCCATTTGGTTCGGGATCAAGGTCAAGACTAGAATACAAAAAAAATAGTATGGTTATGTTTTTGGTGTTTGGATGCTAGTTTGGTTGGTAAATTGTGTGACAATTTTCTGCACTATTTTGTTTTTAAATATATTATTTATTGAGGTTTAGAATGTATAGTATCAAGTAAAGGTAGTATGGTTAGTTTAGTAATCTTTTTGGTGTTTAGATGTTAGGTCAGTCAAAAATAGGATGATTCTGATCCTGATTCTAAACTAAACGGAGCCTTAGATTTAATACTTTCTTTTTGATGGTGTGAGACTGACTAGAGTCTTTGTGCTTCATTTTTTGTTTTGGTTCTTCTTGCTTCTCTTTGAAATTTATAGTTAATCTTTTGAGTTTATATTATCTTTTAATATAATTTTCTAAGTTCTGGTTTAACATTTAGTGTAAGTTTTTAAGTTTTTGATCATATCTCTTTACCCTAATTGTTTCTGTTTGACATTTTGGTATTCATTGTATTTTTCAAAACTTGGGACCAATATCATACTTCTTTCATTCTTTCTTCTGCTTCTTTCTTCTTCTCTCTCTTGTTTCCTTCTACATTAATCCCAGGTTGGAGCAGAGGGTTTTGGGCAAATTCATGGGCAGGTAGGGTACAGCAGGTTGAGGCATAATGGCAGCACATTGTCATTTGTTGGCGTTGCCATCTTATCCTTCCTCTTCATTTTCTTCTTTTTCTGTTTTCTAGGGTTCGGGGGTATTTTGTCATTTAATCAAAAGATTAAAAAATAAGGTTGAAAAAAGGGGCTGATTGGATATTTGAAAAGTTGGAGGGGCCAAGAAGAAAGAAAAAATTGGCCAGAGTGACAGATAATTTTCTGTTACTTTTTTATTTTAGTGGTACATCTAATAATTGTGGAATGGAAATGAAAATACTGCTGGGTGGATCCTAATAAATACCTTGTCAATTACATATGGTAGGTCATTGGTTTTTGTTGAGTTGTACCTATTGTTCTGATGTTGTTCTGCCATGCCACTGTTAATACATGGTTCCCCTTTCTGCACCATAGCCTGAAACCAAATGTTTGATTGTGGTTTGATCAGCAGAATTTCCTATAAATGGGATGAGTGCAGCAGAAATTTGCTAAGGCAATTGGTTCCAGCTAATGCTTTTTTTTGCCTCGATCATTGACTTCATAATTGTTTCATTAATGATCTGATCATTACCGAGTAGGGGTGAGCAAAACCGGTTAACCGGACCGGTTTTGCTCATTTGAGAACCGGAACCGGATTCCGGTTCTCAAAAAATTGAGAACCGGAACCGTACCGGTTTGGATGAAGAACCGGTTTTCCGGTTCCGGTTCTAAACCGGTTAACCGGATCTCCGGCATCGCGACGACCGGCGAGGGCGAGGCGGCGTCGCTGCGAGCTCGGGGGTGAGGGCGAGGCCGAGGCTGAGGTGGCGTCGGCGCGTTGCTGCGAGCTCGGGGGCGAGGCGAGGGCGAGGCCGAGGCGGCGTCGGCGCGTTGCTGCGAGCTCGGGGGCGAGGCGAGGGCGAGGCCGAGGCGGCGGCGTCGACGCGTTGTTGCGAGCGCAGGGTCGAGGCGAGGGCGAGGCCGAGACGGCGGCAGCGGCGCGTTGCTGCGAGCGCAGGGGCGAGGCGAGGGCGAGGCAGCGCAATTAGGGTTAGGGTTAGGGTTTTATATATAGAGAGGAAAACCGATACGGTTCCGGTTAACCGGTTTTTCAGAGAACGAATAACCGGAACCGGAACCGGAACCGGAACCGGAAAACCGGTTCTGTGAAATTTCAGAACCGGAACCGTACCGGTTTGCACTAATAACCGGTTTCCGATACGGTTCTCAACCGGTACGGTCCGGTTTTCTGGTTTTCCGGTTTTTTTTGCTCACCCCTATTACCGAGTCCCTAAGAATATTGTACTATCTGAATTGTGTATTTAACCCTGCATGTCTAGAGCACATGTTTAAGCTGCTTGTATATTTCATTTTGACAACAAATTACAATCAAGTTATGGACTCAGTTTTCAAGCATGTGTTGGTTAGTATAAGTTTGTGCATACGCAGTTAATCATAGCAAACTTGTTAATCTGGCCACATACCACATTTATCGTATTGCATATGTTGTTACATTTATATTGGCCTTTTAAATATGAGCACATTTATCAATGTATCATAAAGTTGTGTCAAAAGATGAGGAAGTTCCAATGTGCCACCTATACTCGTGTATGCTTATTGTATTGTAGATTCATGTCTGACAGTAAAACCTATGTTACTGTACATTGACTAAATCAAATTGTGCAGGTAGATTTCAAGGAGGGAACCTTTCAGCCGCCAGAGATATCATCAACTGTAGATCTGCCTGAGAATTTTGATGTCTTTGGGCAGAAGATAAACTTGCAACCCGTTCGGCAGGCATTGAACCCTATACAAGAGGCTTTTGCCAACACTGCACGAGCTCTGTCTGGTCAGCCCCCACTGAAGGTTCCTATTCCTGGAAACAGGTCACAATCTTGGCTTCTCACAACTTACCTAGACCAGGACTTCAGGATTTCAAGAGGCGATGGTGGTTTGTTTGTCCTTGCCAAAGAAGGCAGTCCTCTGCTGGATCAACTGGCTTAGGAGCTTTTTATATATGTACAATCTCAGTTAATGGTTTAGCTGATGTTGTTTTTCACAATATATCAATCAGGGCATGGCTGCTCAAGAGTACGAGGCAATTCTTTAAAACAAGTTTTTAAATTTCGGCCGAAATGTTTCAGTTTCGGCTGAAATCTAACGTTTCGTTTTCTAGGGTTTACACATGCGGCATTGTTCTCGGCGAGGTCCTTGGCCAGGCAGAGCACGGTGCCATCTACGAAGCAACCTTGCTGGTTTAGCATGATGCGCTTGATGGAGGGAGAGGCTGAGGAGCTTGGTGAGCTGTTAGTTGGCTCCGGGCATGTCCATGCCGGGGTGGCAGACAACCATGGTTCAAGCACCAAATTATCGTCTTCCATGCGATGTTTAGGAGCTGGTGGTGCGGCGCCAACTCCTCGACTTCATAGCTCTGAACTCCAAAATACTAGGCATGGTCTCAAGCATGCGGTTTGCCAGCGGTGAGATATCAACCAGCAATGCGCCAGCAAATGAAGAAAAGTTTTCCATGGATGAGAGGTCGATAAGTATCAAGGTGGAGATGGAGAATAAGTGATTGCTCGAGAGCAAGGCTGGCCAGATCAGTAGAGGCTTTGCTTCAAGCTCCAACGCAGCGTCGATGGCGGCAGAGATTACGTGTACATCGGCCTTGAAGATGTTGATCTTGTCGGGAAACCAGTCGATGTCGGAGATAAGATTTTGCGGATGCAACGGCGAGGAGCGAGTCTGGAATAGATCAGGGGAGTGTCGCGAGAAGCACGAGGAAGGAGAAGATGAGAAGAGCTGCATAGCAGTGGGATTTTATGTAAGCAAGTGGTGGGATTGACAGATGATGACAATGAGAAGTTTTGACGTGAGGGTTAGGTGGCTTCATCCGCTTGTTTCACGTGGCAACTGACGTTAGGTGATTCTGTACATTTTGGATGCCACGTGGTTTCATGGGCATGCAAGTCTGATACATGGCTGAACGAATTGGACGTAAACGTTTCTGATGGTAGCCACCCAGCCACCCGCCTTCATCGCAAGATTCCAATGAGAAAAATATCCATCTGGCGTTTAGAATCTTTCAGACAAATTCATCAATCAAACACAAGATACTAGAGTTCAAAACATCACTTCGCAACCTATAAAAATTAATGATGGATTTGTCTATATAACACAGAAATCAAATAAATTGTTTAGAACCAAACAAGTTTTACAAAGGAACATCACATAACCAAAATTTAATAAAATAAGTTATATTTGAAAAAAAAAAAAAATTATGTTTCACCAAAAATTTTTATTCTGTTATAAAAAAATTCTACCTCTAATTTATGATATACTTGAAAGATTTAATTAAACAAGCATTAAAAAATCATGAAAAAATAAATAATCAAATTATATTAAGTTAAATTTGTTTATATTACTTTTTTAATTATTAAGCTTCTTCATTTTTGCTCCTTAAATTTTTTTATAATAATATATGATAAAATTAACTATAAAAAATAATTTAAATTAATTAAAATATTATTTAATATTACGATAAAATTAATTTAAATTATTTTAAAATTATGTAATTTTTAAAATTTTAAAAAAATTTATAATATTTTTAATTTAAAATCAAAGTATAATAAAAAATATAATTAAATTTTAATCAAAACATAATTAATAAATAAAAAAATATTTTAATTAAAACTGAAATGAAAATAATTTAGGTTAACACATGCTTTTTCTAGATATCGAAACTGTTCCCAAAACTAACTTAAAATCTTACTTTAAAGTAGGGGTGAGCAAAAAAATCGAAAAACCGGTTAACCGAACCGTACCGGGTACGGTTTCGGTTCTGAAATTTCATAAAATCGGAAAACCGGTTCCGGTTTCGGTTTCACGTTTTCTGAAAAACCGGTTAACCGGAACCGTACCGGTTTTCCCTTTATATATAAAACCCTAACCCTAACCCTAATTGCGCCGCCTCGGCCTCGCCTCGCCCTCACCCTCGCCTCGCCCCCGAGCTCGCAGCAACGCGCCGACGCCGCCTCGGCCTCGCCCTCGCCTCGCCCCCGAGCTCGCCCTCGCCCTCGCCTCGGCCTCGGCCTCGCCCTCGCCCCCGAGGGCGCAGCGACGCCGCCTCGCCTTCGCGCTCGCCCCCGAGCTCACTGCGACGCCGCCTCACCCTCACCGGTCGTCGTGACGCCGGAGCTCCGGTATACCGGTTTTAGAACCGTCTCGCCCTCGCCGACGCCGGCGGCCGCTGGTGGTTAATTTACAGGAAATTTATAATATAAAACCGGTTAACCGATTTTAGAACCGGTTTAAACCGGTTTAGAATCGGAACCGGAAAACCGGTTCTTCATCCAAACCGGTACGGTTTCGGTTCTCAATTTTTTGAGAACCGGAATCCGGTTGAACCGGTTTTGCTCACCCCTACTTTAAAGTATGCCCCTGCCTTTGTTGTTAGGTGTTACATATCCTTTTAGGTAATTACACCCTTTTGTTGCCAGGGTAGATGCCCTTGCACTCTGGGTATTTCACACCTTATCAGGTATGCCTATGCACTTCCGTGGATGCACTCGGGTCAATGCTTAAAAAAACTCCTGATTATTTACATGTTCGAGCATTAGGTCCTTTTCTGCCTGGGAAATAACAAAAAATCAATCGATTTTGTTACAATTAAAAGTAAACATTCACATTTTTTAGACTAAAATTGGACCAAATGCAAACAAGCTGCATTTTCTCAACAAGGAAAGTTTTACCGTTCACAATCAAGATCATAATTGATGGGCCCAATTCCATCATAAGGCAGGTCAAGAATCGAGCATCAGCACGCGTGTAAAGGTTCAATGGGTCCTGAAAAAGGACACCACAACGGAAATTGAGCTGCCAAATAGTCCACCGCATTGGATTCTCTGAGTACAAGAAAATATTATCGCATTCACTGAGCAATCTCTAGCAGAAATTCAAAAGTAAAATCAGCAATCTGCATAAAATAAATATCTCTTTGTTGATCTTCTAGCATAAATACATCCAACTAAGAAAGCAAAAATGGATCCGATATGTATTTAATTAATTATGCAAAGACCTCGTACCTTGAATGTACTGGGTGGATATCAGGTTGATTTGCAATAAAAAACCAAGATTCCTTTCATACGATGTTCAATCTTCTCTGAAGTTCCTCAACAATCTGGTCTCTTTTAACTTCTTCCTCATTAGCTTCTATGTTTTTTAATTTGACGACACCACTGCTTAATTCAGACCCCCACAATCACCATCCAAGGATAATACCGGGTTGCTTAGCACGGGTTATATGATTCAGACTCCCCGAATTCTGCTTTTATTCTAGCATCCCACAGTTCACTCACTAGCTCAGCAGCCAAAGTGAGATCCTTCCCAAGAATAGCCACCAATACCTGCATTTCCGTTTCACGAATAATCTGCATCATATCATAGAATAAAATTCTCATTTTTGAGTCAGACATCAAAAGGGAGACAGACACATCACTAGAACTCCACAAAGCAAAAAGAAAACCACAAACAAAGAATTGGCTCACAGGATAGACAGACACATCACTAGGGCAAAGAATAGTATTAATCACAGCCAACAAACCAGTTCTCATGATTTCATAGGTACTTGGGTTTGTCAAAAAATGGTGCCAAACACCTCCATAGGATTTTTTTTTTTTCCCATGACAGAAAAAAATTCTATGAAACCCCCTAGTCCTATGGAATGTGGAGGTACCTAAACAGGCCCTAAAACATTTCATGTCCATCCTTTCCTGTCAAGGAATTACATCCAAATATACTTGTTATATCCCAAAAGGAATATGAACAAGCAATTTCAACTAATTCTTCATACAGCTATTGTTCATCATACAGCATGTTCAAATTTCCTGGATATTCATTTGCCATCAAGGTCTAGCAAATATCAAATCAGGAAAGTAAAATGAAAACAAAAATAGAAATACTTACATATCTATGGAAGACACTTTTCTAGGTAAATAGCATGAATCTATCTCCAGTCTCCACCTATATGTCTGACAAGAGCCACACAACAATTGGCAAACTATTGCTTGCATTGATGTATATCAGTGAAATATAACACTAGAATGATGGTGCAGTCTTTTTCAAGGTCCCATCTCTTACTGTTACTAATTTCATCCCCTGGAAAGAAGGGATTCATCACCATGGTTCATGATCATTTCAGCAAACCAATGAATTTTTTTAGCCCATATTTCCAGTAGAAATAAACCACATAACATTAAAGCAATGGTAGTATGAAGAACATAGAGCCACCATTGACCACATAAATTCATGATGGAGCTACTTAAAAAGAATAATATTCACTACCTGATTGCAGTCTTTCTCAAGTTGCTCCATTATCGTAAATACCCGCTTGATTCCAAGGCTCACACCAACTGCAGGGACCTGCTTTCCACTAAACATATCAACCAGATTGAAATACCGCCCACCAGCTGCAATGGACCCAACCCAAGAAACAAGTCAATGAGTCGTATTGCATTTGTAAATAAAGTACACAACTGTATTATTTTACATCTCCAGCCATGGGAAAAGTATCGAGCACTTTAGGTGACTTCAATCCTGCAATTGTGAGCCTTTTCACTGTGTTACAAGTGTCATGCCAAATGACTGACCACTGCAAATGTTGCCTTCGGTCATTATAAAAAATTAATTTGGTTACTGTGGAAACATTATCACTATTTCAAACTTGTGTCCCAGAAAACATTGATTTTTTTTTTCTTTTGTTTTTGAGAACACAAAAAAGATTGAAATCTGCATCTGTAATCTATTAAGTTTTCATACAAAATGGGTGGAAAAACTCAAAGAAAAAAACAATATCAGCAAACTTCTATTCTAGTAAAAAATGAAGATGCCACGTCCACCAGTAAAAATAACCTCCCACAGGTGAATCAAAATATAGCAGAAAAGTTAAATTTTTCTGTCGCAAAATTGCATATGAATGCATAAATATAAAGGTTTTCATTTTGGTGGCAGTTAAATCAGTTCTAGTGAATCTTACCTGTGTAGTACCTTTGAAAACAGCTTCAAAAATCACTCCAGTATAATAATCAAGGCCTCTTGCGAGACTCAAGTCAAAAACCACTCTGTGCAGGCACTTGGATTTTTCAAGAGCAGTTCAAGAGCAGTAAACAAAATCTCCAATTCATTTAAGGCAAGAACAGATCCATTATTTTCCAAGAATTGACTGCCCTCACTCTTCAATTCTGACAAGACTTGAAGGGGTGGTCCTCTTTTTCTCACAAAAGCACCAATTTTCTCAGCAGTATCACCTGTCAATCCTTTTTCTTCAACCTTGGTGGTCCTTTTTTCCTCACAAAAGTACCGATTTTCTCAGCAGTATCAGCTGTCAATCCTTTTTCTTCAACCTTGCCCAGTAATCAAAATTAAATTAAGCAAGAACAAAATCTAATAAAAAAAGTACCAAAACGGAAATAAGAATATTTAATCTCAAATTTGCAGTAAAAAAAACTGTTCGTCGCAATGTGAAACTAGATTATAATTTGCATGTCACTCAGTACCATTTCACCCCATTCTGACAGTTGCTAACTTGTGAATTTATCGATACAGTTCTTATCAAAAAGAGTTTATGGATGTTTTGATGAATACAGGAAAAGGCAACTGCCTCATTTTACTTATAAAGAATGTTGCTCTTACAAATTCCTTTTTTACTTGCTCAAATGACTGTTTGTCCAATTTGCCGATACTTGAGCAAACTGTTGTGAATTTTTCAGATGAAACACTGCAAATTTCCAACATCCCATCCAACAACTTTCGGTGATTCAGCTTTAACTGCAATAATAACAAAATAATCCTGTAATCATTTGTATTGAAATCAGAAAGGGAGAAAAAAAAATAGAAGTGAAGGAAACTAAATGCATAATTCTGAAATGGGATAAAGAAGGATCTCAGAGACAAAAAACGCAACATATTAGACACTATAGTTATAAAAGATGTGTTTAAACAAAATCAACAGATAAAGAAAAAGGTATGTGTCTAACATCAATGAAGAGAATAAATACCTCATAATCACCAATCTGAAGGTCATTAAGCAATCCAGTCAAAAACCTAACAACTTCAAAATCAGGCTCCATCAGTTCATATCGACCAGTAATGTCAAAGTCACATTGGTAAAATTCATGGTACCTCCCTTTTGATGGGTTATCTCTTCAGTAAACTGTAGCAATCTGATACCTCTTCAATGAACTGATATTGTTCACAGCCACAACAGGAAAATGGAACAGTTAGGTCATATCTAAGAGGACAAAGTTCACCACCCTGGAACATGTTTGGAAGGAAGTTACATAATCTAAAACATGCAAAAAACCAATAGAATAATAATGAAATAAGAACTAAAAAAACAGAAACTCAAACAAAGAACAGAACATTATGCACTCATTTGTACTTTTACGCAACAAGCTCCAGCTCCACAATTAACTTAGGAGTTGAAATAAAAGCAAACAAACTAACAGCATAGTTAAAAGCACAATGGAGACTCCAAAAAGAAAAAAACCCCTTACTTGCTCCTTGAATTGGCTCAAGCCAAGCCCCAGCAACTAATCAAACATTATCCGCTCAAAAACAAACAAACAAAAAAATTCATTGAAAAGATGAAGAAGCAAATACATAGACATCTCCAATGTAACTCTTCACAAAATTCTAGAAGGAAATGACAGTTCAATTGCCAGGACACATTTCTGAGATACACATGGTACTTGCCTCGCAGACACATCGCAGCAACAACTACTGAGTGGGCTGGAATCCTACTCGATGTTAATGTGCCCAATTGAGTGATCACACTCTGATGTAGCCATATATGTCGCATATCAGAAATTTTTTTTCACTTTTCAGATTCCTTTTTAGTGTTATTCTAACTCTAAACAATGTTATTCTAAAAAGATTCAGCCATCAGATCAATAAAGAAAGTAAAATGAACCAAGACCTATGCAACAAAACTGCCCCACAATAGGAACTTGAAGAATTAATCGCTGAGAGTTTTTTAAGGCATTCACATGAAAAAATTTAAAGGGAAAGAAATGGAGAATATCACTCGTAACATTGAGAAAAAGAGTGACAAATACCTGGTCAGCAAGGTCACATATCAATTTTGAATCTTCTCCATATTTCCCAAATATCACTCATAACATTGAGAAAAAAAGTTACAAATACCTGGTCAGAAAGGTCACATATCAATTTTGAATCTTCTCCATATTTCTCCATGAGAGTTTCTCTTAATTCAAAGACAGGGGAGTCAAGAGCCACCACCCTATGCTTCTTGAAAACACCAACAATTACTTAAAATGCGAGCTCTCTGATGGCCATTTGCTCTTTCCCGAAGTCACGAGGGCCCTAAATAGAACATACCTAAAGATGATGATCAATTAAGGTATGGCAAGGCAATTAAACAGAACAAAAATGGATGGGAAAATATATCATACAAAGACACACACAACAAGTTGCGTGTATTGTGTGCATCATCGTAGATAATATGAATATATTTTGATTATTAGCTGTCCAAAACCATCGAACTAAAAAAGAATTCATGAACGCCCCCAAGTGTTTGTCAAATATTGTACCTTGGGAATTTTGGGAAGTCTTCTAACTTCATTGCTTTCAACAATATCATTTAACTTTCAAAGAAATGCATCAAGTTCAGAATCTCTGGGATCAAAATACAGTATGAGCTGATTTGTCCACTTCACCAGATTCTTCACATTTTCAGCCAAATCACCATTTTCAGAGGTCCTATTCGCCGACCTTAGTCATTCTATAAGAAGCTGCCTCACCACAGAAGTGCCCCTCCCTAAAGATTTCTTCTTCTTCTTCTCACCTTTCAGATCGCCCTTTCCAGTCCCGCCATTTGCCTTGTTATTCATCAGAGGAGCCACTTGCGTCATTTCAACAGATCCATCAGCTCCGAGTGCAAATAATGTCAATGCTGCCTCCCTGGCAAGTATCTTCCTAAATTTAACTAGTAACTCATACACGTGATGCACAATTAAAACATAATCTCAAGCTGAACCAGTTTTTGATGTGATTGAGTTGAACGCATCAACATCTGGGCATTCTTTCTCAAACATCTCACCTACCTTCAACCGCAGAGCATCATCAATCACCTCAACAACCAATTTTGCTCGACCCAAGCTAGCTTCGCTCATGCTCTGAATAGCCATTGCCAAAGGCAAGATTGAGGCTACCAATGCTTTCTCTTTCCCGCGATTACCAGCTCCCACAACCTTCTTGCCCTTAGAACTTGCATTCAACTCAACCCGAGTCCTCCCATGCAGCAACCTTACTGCCTCCCTGAAGCTACCATGAACCGTGGGGATATCTGAGAATGGCGCAGAATAGATCTTCCCTGTAAGCTTGGATCCAAAGATCAACACCTTCATATCTCCAGCTACATCGGTCTCATCCTTGATGGAGAACCCATCGCCAGATACCGGCAGATCAAATGCCGCAGCATCAGCCCTCGCCGCTTCACAAGACAAGGCCGCCACAGCGTCCGAGACCTTTGCTAGAGCCAACGCGCAGCAGTCCAATATCGTACAGATCGCAGTTCAACCCGCGCAAGCGCTTTCAAGAACCCCGATCTCCTCGCGAGTGACTCCAACATTCAGCTTCTTCCCGCTCAACTGGCAAAGAGAGGCAAGAAACCCTAGAGAAGACCCGAAGTCGAGGGTTTCGAGCCCGCAGCCGAGCTCTAGAGTTTCTTGTTGAGGAGGACGGCAAAGGCAGCGCGGGACTCGTCGAGGGTGAGGGTTTTAGGGTTCTCAGTGGTGGTGGAGAGGGGAATGGAGGAGGGTTTCTTGAATTAGGAGAGCTTCTCGAGGGCGGCGGGGTCGATGGCGAGTTTGCTGAGGCAGCTGGAGATGGCGTATACGGCGGCGGGGGAGAAGGAGGAGCCCTTGCAGCCGATGAAGATGGTATTGCTCTCCCGTGTAGGCGTCGCCATTGGCGGAGCTCAGAGGGTCGAGAATGGCGGAGCTGCGGCCGAGAAATTCGACGAAGAACGTTGAACAGAGTTACGGCACATTTCAGTTCGACGGCTTGTTTTTTTGCAAATAAACCCACACTCTTCAATTTCAAGTACATTTGCACAGAACCCCTTCATATAATTTTACTGCAAATGACGAGCAGGCCAACAATTTGTAGAGCATGCCTATGCATCTCCCCGTGAAGAAATATTTGCACAATGCCAACCTTATCAGGCAAGCTAATCAACATTTTACTCAAAATTTCGAAATAAATGGAAGCTATCATGAAACTGTTAATGTTAGGGATATGCAATATTCGGTTTAAATTGAATAAATCGATCAAATCGAAATCGAATAATCGATTTGGTTCGATTATTCGGTTTTCGGTTCGGTTCAATTTTGAAAAATAAAAAATTTAAAATTTAATTTTGGTTTTGATTTTTTATTTTGAAAAACCATAAAAACCGAATTGAACCGAATTACATACTATATATAAATACATAATATTGATTTTGATTTTGATTTTATTATTTTAATTTAAATATAATTAAATTTAAACTGAAAAAATAAAATCGGTTTAAATTTTTTATTTTCGGTTTAAACATAACCAAATCGAAATAAATATTTATGTTCGATTTTAGTTCGATTTTTATGGTATTCGGTTCGATTCGGTTTTGAATTTTTAAAATCGAAAATTTCGGTTTAATTTATTCAGTTTAGTTCGGTTTGATTTTGAATTGAATGCACAACCTTAGTTAATGTCTTCATATTGTAGCTTGATGATCCAATTAAGTCAGCCACCAAATGGAATATGACAGTATTATCAATATTTTCAATATTATATGATGCTGGAATAGATTGGAAAAACAGCAATAAGCGTGCATATCACTTTTTAGCAAGAACTATAATTATTATTCTAGCAATGTATAGCTATGGGTCAGATAAAAACAAATTCGATCATATTTGATTATTGATTATGTCAATAAGTTGATTACTACTCACAACAGCTAGATAGATCTTAATCGGAAGCATCCAATTGTGTCCTGATCCTTGAAGACCTTTCGAGGGACTGAATTGAACAGATTTCTCGGTTGCCGATACTGTTTCTTTCTCATATGCTCCCTTCTATCCTTGCAAATGATACAGTCAGATCCTGCATGGGTAAATTTATAAATATAATGCGATAATCAAAAGGCTAATTTATGATTCATAATAAGTAAAAAAAGTGAGCATTGAAGATGGTGCACAATCTGAAATTAGATCAGCTAACAAGCCCAAACAATTAATAAAAAATTCGCTTGAATAGAAACTATCTCAAAAATTTAAATTTATAAAATATATATCTCTTCATAATATATTTTTGGATAAGTACTTTTGAAAAAATTATGACAAAATTGAAATACAAAATCATAACAAGTAAGCAATTTTGCAAGCAACTCTCGAAGTTACGATAATCCACCATTTTTTTAGGAACTGCCATAGGATGTTTTTCTTATCTTGCCATCATCTCTCAAAGTAAAGAGAATAAGACTCAAACAAAGTAGACTAGCTGCATTGGGACATGGAGTACTTCGTTGCATTACCAAACACCACTTGAAGTTTAGTTAATAACAAGGTTTAAAATTTCGACCGAAACCGAAATGTTCCGGCCGAAATATATCGACCCAAAATATTTCGATTTTAGAGCTAGGATTTTCGATGGCGATGAGCACAGAGTGAGCGTAGAGCAGGTAGGGCGAGCGCCGTGCACGGGGAGATCACGCAACGTGTGCGGGGTGAGCATAGCGCACGGAGAGCTCGTGCGGGGAGCTAGCGTCCTCGCCACACTTGCGCCATCATGACAGTTTCGTGTCCAAGCCTGCGCCCTTAAGCCAGCTTCTAGCGCCCGCACCTATGCACTTGTGCGAGCGGGCTTGCCAGCCTGGCGCCCGCACTGTTGCCGGCCTCGTGCCCGCACCCTCGCCCTTGCCAGACTAACCCCCACACCCGCTCCCTCGTAGGCCTCGCATTTGCGCTAGCGTCCTCACTGGCCTAGTCCTCTCGCGCTCGCCAGCCTGCCGCCGCTCCCTCGCTCTCCTCGTGCCCTCACCAGCCTGGCCCCTGCTCCCGCGAGCTAGCACTAGCCTCACACCCACGCCAGCGCCGTTGCTAGCCATGCTCCAGCGCCCTTGCTGGCCTGACCCCCGTGCCGGCGTATTCGCGCCTTCGCCAGTCTATGGCAAATATTATTCAGGTGCATGAGACTATTCATGTGTTTGAATTTTTGATATATGATATTGTTCACTATTTTAAATTTTTTTAAACATATTATAATTTTTTTTAAATTTGAAGTTAAAAAATAATTAAAATAAAGTTAAATTTTGGTCAAAATATAATTAATAAATAAAAAAGATATTTTGGTCGAAACTGAAATGAAAATGATTTTGACCGAAATGCGTTAATTTCTCTGTTCACGTACATGTGTGTATGACCGTTCTACCGAAAGCAAAGCAAAAAAAAAAAATTGTGTCAATCCCTCCCCCATGTGAATCGCAGTCACGAGATCGCACAGAGCTAATTATTCTGACTCGCATGTCTATAAATGTTCATCTGGATTGCCCAGGCACCGAATTCATAATTTTACACCCAGATGTTTTAAACTCAACCGATGATGATTATGATGATGACGATGATTAGTTGTATTACGTTATAATTAAGAAATTATATATGTATCAAGCATATTTCAATAATAAGTTAAATTTACTTATATTAATTTATAACTTTTAATTATATTCATATTATTTCTCATATATTTTTTATATAGTAATATATAAAAAATAGACTATATCAGTGGTTAACTATCAAAATTAATTTTAATTAATTAAAATAATATTTAATATTATGATAAAATTAATTATAAATTATTTCATAATTTTTAATTTTTTTTAAAAAAATTTCAAAAGTTTATTGTATTTTTAATTTAAAATCAAACTCTGGTTAATACATAATTAATAACTGAAACTAAAATGACCGAAACGAACGAAACTTATTAATTTCGCTGGGTGCCAAAATTAAAACCGAAATCAAAATTTAAAACCTTAATTAATAGTGAAACCATAATGTGGATGGTTAGACCATATATAAGAACCTCGAGCTGATGCAAAGCATTATGTGGAAAAACAAACGCAAGACAAATTACAATAACAAAGAAACAACCATAGATGCATTATAAAAGGACAACTTCATTTCATAGATGGTTAGACCATATGTAGCAGCAACCAATCAGTTCTGATATGTCCTAAAAAAGTTAAACCATAGTGATGAAAATCTGGAATCATCTACACCAAAATTAAGTCACTGAAACACACAAATACACATCTATTCAACTGACTCCCTCCATGACTGGGAATGTGGAACACTAGAATTGCAATTGGGCAAATGGAAGCAAAGACATGATGACTTCTTCAATTCAATTGTCTTCTAGCAAGAATATGAAAAATTTTAATAAGATGAATTGAAATTCAACAACACCAGTATTAATCGGGAATATTTTTCGAAACCCATCCACTATATATTTCCCTGCCTCAAGAAATCCTCAAGAAAGAGGAATGTGGCGTCCTTGGAGGTGGCAGAGGAAGGAGGTTGAGGGCAACAATGAAGAGGCTTGCTAGAGTTTTGCTGGAGATCTCCATCTCCTTTCTCCCGTCATTGGGGTTTTGGAATTTGGGACTATTAGTCTTTGTTGCAAACCAGCTAGCAAGAATATAGGAGCCACCATGCGTATAGAACTGACAATCAATAGAACTTCCAGTGGGGAAAGTTTCACTACTAACACAACTTGCTTCACTAATCATTTTGAATCTGGAGGGGCAAATAAAGTCAACTTTACGCAAAAATTGCCTGATCAGGATTGAATTCCACCGTGAGATGATTAACTTTTTTGCCTAGTCGACGTTTACTCCTGCATCTAGATTTGCAGTGCGAGCAGTTAACTTGTCCTTCAGCTTACTTCCAAATAACTTAATGGGTGCACTATTACAACTAATGTGTGACAGTTGCATCAAAGTTGCATCATGCTTGAATCGTTCTATAAATCACTAACACTAACTGCAAGCATGGGACACTGATGAGTCTTATAATTTATATGTTAGCAGGAAAAGATGAAATAATTCCTGATTGAAAAAATGAAGTGTGCGAAGTATATTTGCTGTGAAGGTCTAAAGGAGCTTTGTTTGATGTATCAGCTTCAATGTCTATCTTGCAGCTAACAAGATTATAACCTCTGCATAATATGGAACCATGGAGTACCAGTTAGTCAGTAATAACAACATTCAGTTATTCCACAAATTTTCAAGCAATGTTTAAAAGAAGAGAGAGAGGGCAAGCTTAGGATTCATTTTTTTTTTCCATAAAGAAAACATAAACCTCAGATAAGTTTCCAATTAATGGAAGAAATAAGTTATAATAGAACTATCAATTGAAGAAATAAGTTATATTAGAACTGACTTAAGTGTATATAAATTGGATACAGGCATACAAGCAAAACTAGGCCATGAGCATATATAGTAAAGCATCACAAAATTGAATTGAGCCACAAAATAATCATAAGGTTTTATGCCTTGCAACTGGTATTTAGCAAGCTTAAAGAACTCCAGAGAAGTCTTTGGCAGAAACCAGTAAGCAAGAATATATAAGCCACTATGTGTGAAGCCCAACCAAGGAACAAAACTTTCAATAGGCAAAGTTTCAGTATTCACATGACTTGCTTCGCCAATTATATTTGCATTTCAAATCTGGAGTGAAAGTGAATTTTGTACAAAATTTATCCAATCAGGATTGAATTCCATGGCAAGATGATTCCAACTTTCTAAAGTTCAGCACCTGTGATGCTAGCCCCATTAATCAAGTTCAATTAATGGTAGGCACAGCCCGTGGCTTTGCTTCCTGGGTCAATCTTACAATAAGAAAATTCATATTGGAAGAAACATAGCATCACACTTTATGAATGTATAAAGAAGCCTTCATAGACTACCTGTCAGTGTGAGTTATGGCTTTTGCAGGATAGTTCAGACATAGTTTTCAACTGAAAGCCAACATAGGAAAGGCATTCAATTTAGGAAATAAGGACGTAGGTTATATACCAACCTTATTAAGTACAATTTTCTTTGCAACAGTATAATTGTTACTTACACTTCAGCTTACTCCCATCCGGAATGGACTACCATAACTAATTTATGAAGTTCACATAATAGTTGTATCATTCTTGAATCATTCTAAATGATTAACAATAACTGCAGGCATGGAAAAGGTGAAATAATTCCTGATTGAAAAAGTCAAGTCCCGCGGCCTGCAGAGTCTTGCTTAATGAAGATCTGAAGGAGTTTTTCTCGATAGGTTCAGCTTCTATGTCCATCTTGCCCCTCAGAAGATCATAACCTCTGTATAATATGGAACAAACAAGCAATGAATATTCAGTAATAGCATCTGGCAGCTAAACAGATTATATAACCTTTGTAAAATGACATTATTCAGCAATAACTTCTTTTAACCCAAAAAAGCATCTTGCAGCCAACAAGATTATAACCACTGTATAATATGGAAGCAAAGAGATCATCCCATATATTTCTCATGCAACATCTGAACCACTACGAACCAAACTGGTTTGTCATCCCACCATCAGCAAGGTCTCCAATGAACTGAAGAAATAAGAAGGCCCAATGTTACTGAAAATTTGTGGCATTTTCTTTAAGCTTCTTTAAGACTGATTCCGTCAATTTCTAGAATGCTTTTTGAAAAGATTTCTGGATTTCCCACTAAAGAATTCAGAGAGACCTAAACAAGATATCTTGACACCGTGAAGGGACTTGCGAAAAAACACCAGAACCCATATCAGAGAAACATCAAGAAAATTCACTCATTATTGTTGAAAGCTAACATCAAGAAATAGAACTTATTAATCTCTAGTAGGAACCAGCATGCAAGAATATATAAGCCACTATTTGTAAATCCCAGACAAGGACTAGAACTTTCAATGGACAAAGTTTCAGTACTTACATAACTCACTTCACCAATTCAATTTGCATTATAAATGTGGAGTGATAAATAAAATCAACTTTATGCAAAAATTACCCGATCAGGATTGAATTCCACATCGTGATGATTCCAACCTTTTAGACCAGTCAAACTTTCTTCCTGGATCAAGCTCTACAGTAAGAGAAAGCAAGTTATAAAGAAACCTACACTTAATGAGGCTAATGAGTTCTGGGTTTCTTCAATTCAGTGAAACATCCACTGAAAAATGGAAAAAGATATATAGTCAACAGTTGAAACATTATCTTTCATGGCATGGTTCAGAGCCTTTGATAAGTCTTAATTCACACAGAAGAGCATAGATCACTCTTATTGATTCAAAAGCAAGCTCATGGCTTGTATAAGCCTTACAAGAAGATGAAAAGAAAAACAAACTGCCCACGTTTTTGCAGCTCCTAAAAACGTGGTAAGTAGTTAAGGAACTAGTCAAACTCTAACTACATGTCCCAAATAATAGGGAATTATTAGTTAAATAAGATCTTGACAAATTCTAACCCAACAATTCCTCCCCTAAACTGATTGCAATAATGCATTCAGTTTACTCCTGGTACAGCACATACTCCTAACAGCTCACGAAACTTTAAAAACACATCCAGCTTGAGTGGTTTTGTCATAATATCAGCAACTTGTTCATGCGTGCCACAATGCTTCAATTCAACTACTCCATCTCTGGTTAAATCACGCAGGAAATGAAACCTTACATCAATGTGTTTGCTGCGTCCATGCAGGACTGGGTTCTTGGACAATTTAATAGTGGAACTGTTGTCACATAACACAGTGGTGCATTTGCTTTGAGAGTGACAAAGTTTCTCCAGGACTCTCCTCATCCACACCCCTTGACACACACAAGAAGCAGCAGCCACAAATTCTGCTTCGGTAGTAGACAATGTAACCACAGGCTGCTTTTTAGAGGACCATGACACAGCTCCTTCACTGAGTAGAAATACATAACCAGAAGTGCTTTTCCTGTCATCCACATCTCCTGCATAATCACTATCTGTATATACCATCAACTCTCCATTACCCTTCTTTCGATAAAACACTCCCAAATCCACAGTACCTTTCAAGTATCTTAACACCCTTTTTGAAGCTTGTAAATGCAACTCAGTTGGACTTGACATGAATCTGCTAATGAGACACACTACGTACATTAGATCAGGCCTTGTTGCAGTCAGATACATAAGACTTCCAACCAGTTGTTTGTACATTGTAGCATCCACTTTGACTCCTCCTTCATCTTTCATTAATTTAACACCTGGAACAATGGGATTCTTCACACTATTACTCTTCTCCATCTTAAACCTCTCCAAGATTTCTTTTGTGTACTTCTTTTGACTAATATAAATGCCTTCAGAATTTTGTAAAACCTCCACACCCAGAAAATACTTCATCTTTCCCAGATCAGTCATATCAATTCAAGTTTCATAGAATTTTTGAATTTGACAAACATGCTTTCATCATTACCAGTAAAAATCAGATCATCAACATATAAGCTAACAATCAAGATTTTACCTTCATCTTCTCTTTTGACGAACAAGGTGTGTTCACAGCTGCACTTCTCAAATCCTTCCTTAATAAAGTACATTTCAATTCGGCTGTACCATGCACGAGGGGCTTGTTTAAGGCCGTACAATGCTTTCTTCAATTTGTACACCTTATGCTCTTCCCCTTTCTTTGCATAGCCTTGTGGTTGCTCGACAAACACAGCTTCATTCAATTCTCCATGCAAGAAAGCGCTTTTAACATCAAGCTGATACATATTCCAACCATTATGAGCTGCTAAAGCAATTATCATTCAGATTGTATCCCATCTAGCCACAGGTGCAAACACTTCAATATAGTCTATGCCATGTTGCTGGGCATAGCCTTTCGCCACCAATCGAGCCTTACACTTATCAACCTTGCCATTTTCGTTGAGTTTAGTTTTAAAAACCCATTTTACTCCAATCTTCTTCACTCCTTTAGGCAGATCTGTTAGCTCCCAAGTCTTATTCCTCTTGATTGCTTCTATCTCTAAGTCCATTGCAGCTCTCCACTTGGAACTTTGTGCAGCTTCTTCAAAGGTTGTTGGATCTCCATTTGAAGTAAACAAAACTAGATTCTGCTCAACTTCTTCATCTGAAAGTTCTCCCCCACTTATATAATTTTCCATCCAAACTGGTGCTCTTCTATTCCTCCTTCCTAGTGAACTTGGTGAGCTTTCAGATGTTTGAGAATTCTCACCAAGTAACTCATTTGAAGGTGTGTCATCTTCTCCTCCTCCTTCTTCTACTGCTTCCTCAGCTTCTTCTTCACTTTGATCGATTTCACTTCCATTGCTATCTCCCCATTCAAGCACATCAAGTCTTGCTTCTTTATTGCCCCTCCCCCAATTCCAGCACTCATTTTCTTCAAAAATAACATCTCTGCTTACAACTATCTTTTCAGACACGGGATCGTAGAGTCTATATGCTTTGGATTCTTCACTTATCCCCAGCAACATACACTTAAAGCTCTTGTCATCCAGCTTCTTTCTATTTCTTTCTGGCACATGAACATGGCCAATGCACCCAAAAATTCAAAAATAATCAACATTGGGTTTAATACCACTCCAAGCCTCTTCAGGGGTCATGTTTTTCACTGCCGATGTAGAACTTCTGTTAAGTACATGTGTTGTCCAGTTTATTTCTTCTGGCCAGAAATTCTTTGGAACTTGCTTCTCTGATTACATGCTTCTAACCATGTTCATGATTGTCCTGTTCTTGCATTCAGCCACTCCATTTTGTTGGGGAGTGTAGACTACAGTGAGCTGCCTGCTAATGCCATTATCTTTACAGAAAGCATTGAACTCAAGAAATGTAAATTCTCCACCCCTATCTGTGCGTAAACAGCGAATACAAACACCTGTTTCCTTTTCAACAAGGTTTTTATAATTCTTAAAGATAGTCAAAGCTTCAGATTTCTCAGTAAGAAAATATATCCACACCTTACGACTATAGTCATCAATAAAGCTTATGAAATACCTCTTTTTGCTGTTGGAGGCTGGGTTGATGGGTCCACATATGTCAGAATGTACCAACTGCAATTTTTGTGATGCTCTCCACAGACTCTTCTTTGGAATTGCATCTCTGTGTTGCTTTCCCACCATGCAATCAGTGCATACTTTGGATGAAGCATTCAGCTGAGGTATCCCTTTCACCATATTCTTATATTGCAAAGTTCTCAGACCTTTGAGACTTAGATGCCCATATCTACGATGCCAAAGATGAGTGCTATCTTCAAGAGTTATTTGAAAACAGGTGGAAGCCTTCGACAAGGCTTTTGCAAACAACATGAACATCCTGTTTGCAGACATTGTTGTTTGTATGATAAGTCCTTTCTCGGGATGATAGACTTTACATACTCCATGTTGTATCAAAATAGCCACACCTCTCTCTTGCAATTGTCCGATACTTAATAAATTATTTTTTAACTCAGGTATATAAAAAACATCAGTAATCACCTGAGTATTTCCAGCAATTTGCAGTCTGATGTTGCCTTTTCCCATCACAATCATTTTGGAGTTATTCCCGAGCTTCACAGATTGCCGAAATTCCTCATCAAGCTCAGAAAACCACTGCTTGTTTGCACACATGTGATTGCTGCATCCAGAATCAAGAAACCATACATCTTCACTCCTTGATTGATTAAGCTCCTCATACGACATCAATAGCATCTCTTCTTTCTCCTCAAGCTCAGCATAATTTGCTCTCTTCTCCCACTTAGGACATTCATATTGAAAGTGCCCTATTTGATGACAGTTCCAACACTCAGTTGTAGCTCTTCTGAATGTTTGTCGACCTCTTCCTCTTCCTCTTCCTCTAAAAAATCCACGTCCCCTTCCTCTATCACCAGTTTTTTCTTCATAAGAAACTTTCAATGCTTGTTCATCTCCACCAATTTTTTGAAATTTCTGTTCATGGACAAGTAGAGAGCTCTGCAACTCATCCACCGAAAGACGATCAATATCTTTCGACTCCTCTATTGAGCACACAATGTAGTTAAATTTTTCTGTGAGGGTACGAAGAATCTTCTCAACAATCTTAACATCCGGCATAGCTTCACTGCAATTTCTCATATCATTTGCAACCACCATCACTCTTGCAAAGTAGTCTGTGACTGACTCCCCAAGCTTTATCTCCAGGACCTCAAACTTTCTACGAAGAGTTTGAAGTTGAGCACGTTGAACTCTCGCGTTTCCTTGATACTTTATCTTCATTGAGTCCCACAGCTGCTTGGATGTTTCCTTTTGAGTGATGGTCCTCAAAATAGCCCTATCAATTGATTGAAAAAGGTAATTCTTTACCTTCAAATCTTTCAGCTTCAGCTCCTCTAGAGTTTTCTTCTGTGCATCGGTCAATACCTCTCCAGCAGTAGGCTTTCTGTACCCTGTCTCGATCAGACTCCAATACTCCTTTGATCTCAGGAGATTCTCCATAAGCATGTTCCAGTGATCATAATCTCCGTCAAACATAGGGATGCAAGGCTGAGCAAAATTGCTTGTCTCTCCTGACATCTCACACTTTCTACTTCTCACAGACACTCTTTCTCTCGTGATAATTCACTCACTCTCTTTCTCTTCTTATCTCACTGTGTTTCACTCCTCTCACATTAACCAGTCCTCTTTCGAGGCTCTGATACCAGATTGATAAGTCTTAATTCACACAGAAGAGCATAGATCACTCTTATTGATTCAAAAGCAAGCTCATGGCTTGTATAAGCCTTACAAGAAGATGAAAAGGAAAACAAACTGCCCACGTTTTTGCAGCTCCTAAAAACGTGGTAAGTAGTTAAGGAACTAGTCAAACTCTAACTACATGTCCCAAATAATAGGGATTATTAGTTAAATAAGATCTTGACAAATTCTAACCCAACAGCCTTCAGACATAGTCTTCAACTGAAAACCAAATTAGGGAAGGCATTCTATTTAGGAAACAAGAATGTAGGGAATGTAACCACTATTAAGCCTGTAAAATTTTCTTTGCAATAAATATGATTGTTACTTCAGCTTACTTCCCAATAACTTTAAGGGATGACTATTGCAACTAATATATGAAGTTTGCATCAAAATTGTATCGTCCTTGAATCATTCTAAATCCCTAACTGCAAGGATTGAACATTGATGAGTTAAAATGTATACAGTAGCAGGAAAAAGGTGAAATAATTCCTGATTTAAAAAAATAAGTCCCACTGGCCTGCAGAGTCTTAATGCTGTGAAGATATGAACGAGCTTTTCTTGATGGGATCAGCTTCTATGTCCATCTTTGCACAATATAGAACCATGGGGTAATGGTAAGTAAAAACATCTTTCAGTTATTACATAAATCTTCGGGCAACATTTAAAAGGGGGGAGAGAGAAAGAGGACAAGCTTAGAGTTCATAATATTTTCTTCCATAAAGAAAAAATAAACCTCAGAAAAGTATCCAATGAACTGAAGAAATAAGTTATATTAGTACCAACTTAAGAATATATAAACTGGGTGCAGGCATGCAAGAAGAACTAGGTCCCGAGCATTTGCAGTAAAGCATCCCAAAATTCAATTGGGCCACAAAGTACTCAGAAGGTTTAATGTCTGCAACTACATCCAGAAAGCTCAAAAAACTCCAAGAGAAGTAGCCTTTGGTGTGTATTAGCAAGAAACAATATAGAAGCACTGTGCGCAACGTCCAAACAAGGAACACTATTTCCAATGGGGAAAGTTTCCACTCACATGACATGCTTCACCAATTGTATCCGCATTTCAAATCTGGACTGATAGATAAACATCAATTTTATGCAAAATATTATCTGATCAGAATTGAATTCCACCTCAAGACATTCATCTTTCTAAAGTTCAGCACCTGTGATGCTAGGCATACATACCCCATTAAACAAGTTCAGTTAATGATGTTGCCTTGTTTCCTGGGTTATAAACATCACAATAAGAAAAGGCAAGTTAAAAAGGAAACATAGCATAACACTCAACGAATATATAACCAAGCCTTCACAACTCTGCTGAGGCTACAGGTCATTGATAGGATCAGCTTCTAAGTCCCTCTTGCACCTCTTGCACCTCTGTATAATAAGATTATTCAGTAAGACATCTTTAAGAAAAAAAACATCTTGCAGCCAACAAGATTATACATAATCTATGAAGCACGAGATCATCCCACATATTTTTCAGGCAACATCCAAACAGCTATGCACCAGAATGGTTTGTCATCCCAACATCAGCAAGGTCCCCAATGAACTGTAGAAACAAGAAGGGCTAAAGTCCCAGTAACGGATCAGATTCGGCCAGGCCGGCATGGGCCAACGACGGAGTTACGTGGAGCCGTTTTTATTTCAATTTTCCGAGTTTTCGACGTAATTCCATTTCCACAGGACAAATTTTCTGAATTTACATGCGGACCCCTCGTATATTTGTAATTGTTTTCTTCTACATAAATTTACAAGGAGAAAAGATGACGATGAGGATGATGCAACGGTGATCTAATATCGACGACAGGACCTCACGTTGATGATTTTGCATTAGCATTAAAAATACTAATTAGGAACCTACAAGTTTTACAAGATGTTGATGATGAAGTGTTAGAAATGTGTCCACGATCACAAACACATACAAATATATTACACAACAAAAAAGACGCCACCTTTGTGTGTAGCCCTAACATACTTCTACACGATGACATCGGAACACAGAGACTCGAAGTCAATAAGGTCCAAAGAAGAAGTTGAGGCCGCAGGTCCACTCTGAAAATAACTCGAGACTGGATCATCCTCCTCCATTTCCACGCTCCGCTGGTTCTCTTCACATGATCCCCACAAATCTAGCTCTTTCTCCAAGTACGTCAGCCAGCTCTTCATCTCAGCTTCGGTGGACAGATATTCAGAATCGCCGTGGGTCATGAACTCTGACTCGATCCGAATTTCGGGTATCCCGTTCAACGTTGCATAGGAATCTGAAGCCGAGGAGCACGACGAGACGAAGAATTCGGCGAAATTGATGTCTAAAATGTCCTTATCTATGGAGGCCGAGTTCTTCGACAGACTCGTGTCTTCTTCTAAGACGTCTGATACGTCCAAGTTGGGGTCGACGGGGATCTCAATCTTCTCCGTAGAGGTTTCTTGTACCTCTAGGTGATGATTGTGCGCTTCATCGATGTTGTTGGAATCTGGAGTTCCACTCGTTGGCTTGTCTTCGCTTTGCTCGCTCGAGGAAGAAGAAGATGAAGAGGAACTCGCGGACTCTCCGGGGTTGCTCAATGAAGCCACAACGCGCTTCTTCAAATGCGTGTTCCATACGTTTTTGATCTCATTGTCAGTTCTTCCTGGTAGGCAAGACGCGATTTTCGACCATCTGTACAGAGACAGGCAAATGCATGGAATTAGGTAGCTGCATATTTAAGAAAACGAAGACCGTGAATTCACATGGTTGACGGGTCTGTTGAGACTAACTTGTTCCCTAGCATTGCATGCAACTTGATGATGGTATCCTCTTCCTCCTTGGTGAAGTTGCCCCGCTTGATATCGGGTCGAAGATAATTAATCCACCTCAAACGACAACTCTTCCCACACCGCAACAAACCTACAAAAGACATCATCATTCAAGTCTTTCGAAGCCAGAAATACAGAAGACGAAAGATCATGTTAGGCAAGAGAATTTCAAACAGACGCTAGAGTTAGAAACCTGCTTGTTTAGGGAGAGCGCGCCAATTCCCATGTCCAAACTTCTGAATATAAGCCACAAGCCTCATGTCCTCAGCTGGTGTCCACGAGCCCTTGTTCAGGCCAACCTTCTCGCAACACGGAGCTCGGCCCATGGTTCTCTTCTCTGTGGTCTTCCTTTGTTTCTCTGTATTGATTCTTTGCCTAGGAAGGATGCCTTGGCACCAATTGAAGTTGCAGTCTGTTGAGATTTATATATACACCGCACAAAGGAGGAGGAGGAGGAGGAGGAGGAGGAGGAGGAGGAGGAAGAGGAGAAAGAGAGTTGTGTTGACAAGAAATCCTTTACCAAGAGCTTTGGTCCCACTCTTAGATTCTCTCCCTACCAAACCCTACTAAAAAAACTTGTATGAAAAAAGAAGCCATCGAGCAAGTGCCTGTCAATCTGAATCTGGCTTCATATACTTCATTTCTTTGAAATTAAAACGATGTAAAACATGCTCGTAACATAACAATGCATGACTGTTGTATACAAACAGAAACAGCATCACTGTTATGACTTGTATATGCAACAACTTAAGCAATCTAATCAGACTTTGGTTGGTGTGAGGCGGAGGCCCACATCTGCAAGGTGGTGGTGCCGTGGTGGGGGGTTTCGCTTGCTGGGCCGTCTTTGAAGCTGTTTAATCGAGATTTGATTGATGATTTAGACCTGTACCGCTATTTTTTTTTTTCCTACCCATTTTTCGGTTCATTGGCCATAGAATTGGTTTTGAAAGCCTAATTAAGCACTTTTACTGACATCGCCGGATTCCAAATTTCCATTTAAATTGGACATATGACATTAATTTAGCTGATGTAGCACTGAAATTCTTAGGCTTACTGTCAGAAATATGCTGAAATGATCTGAGGATTATGCCTACCGAAAACTCTGCTATTCTTTAAAACAAAGAAACTCCCTTCTTTTCAAGCAAACTTAATGCTACAACTGGATCGATAAATGAAAACACGCTTTAGTTCTTGATTCATACAATCTACTTGTCACTGTCTATTTCGATAAGTTTTAAAATTTGATTTTAATCCCCCAAAACAGAGCCAAATTGTTTTGATTTCGATACCCCAAAATTTGAAATCTTGGTGTATTTGTTTTCTAGATGAATCTGTGCATTACTCTGATGCTGGAATATTTTTCTCTGCTCGTGTCCAATGACCAGGAAAATGTTAAACATTGCGATATTGACTTCGTTGAATTATGCGTGCGGAAGAGGTGATTAAGCAAGCACTGCGTATAATCCACTGGTCACATACGACTTGTGCTTCTGATACATTTAATTGCCTTGGATTGAACTCTGACAGAATAGTACCACAACTTCGTCAGATGTTATTTGCGCTAAACGTTGGTTTATTGGTTTCTTTTTAAGCTGTGAAGTCTATTTCTGCGGTTCCAAGGAAAACGATAAAACCAAACGGACTCCATGAACGCTGACATGACTACGTCACAGCAACTGTCTTATGTTTTAGGTCACCAGCCCCAAAACTCACTTCTTAGAAAAGAAGGAAAGCTCTTCCTTTTGGCCAAACCCTAAGGACAAACCATACCCTTCTAACAACCCTAAAGCTCCTCTCTGTATCAACATAATCTTTATAAAATTTTAATACCAAATTGGTGCCTCAAGTTAGTGAGTTGGGATATATAGACAACGTTCAATGGCCTCACACCTTACATACACCAAACATTTGACGCAACTCCTCTAACATCTTGAATTGTTCTTTCTTCAGAGGACTTTGGGCACCTAAATTTTTATTGTTACTTTCTTGCGAGGGGTCTTAGAACTTGACTCCTGTTCTACCAATTGATCAGTGACACTTGAGCTGCCCTTCTTTTGTCACGAAGAACTCGAATAGTTTTCAAGTGTGAACCTAAAAGACTTGCAATGTTTCTTGTTGGAATGTAAAAGTCATGATACTAACTCTTGCAAGTAATTGCCGATATAACACACATGACAATGGACGGATAGAAAAGAAATTTCTCCCCACGTGACTCATCGGTACGATTTTTCTCAACGAAAATCACTTTAAGCGACATAAATGCATTAATTTGGCTCTTTACGTTGCAGCTGTTTTTCTTTGTATTTCTCTTGATTTCTAAGAAAAGCCCTTTTTTTCTTACTAGATTTTGTTGCAAGAGATATACTGCAAACTTGGTCGCAAATTAGCAATGAGTCATGTCACGAAGCACCAAAGTTAAGCTGATGACAGCAAATACGAGGACAGTAAACTAGCTTGGATTTTCATTAGGCGGCGTAGAAATTAACTCAAAATTCATCAGCTATGCTTTTCACCAAACTAGTCATTGCTTGCGCCATTTATGACAATCTCCTTCTCAAAGCATACAATTGTCACAATTTTTTTCATGAAGAAGAGCATCAATTCTCATCCTCACATTCAAAAACTTCAGCAGCCACGTATAGTTGCCCCCTTTGACAGGTTCATCACTTGATCACTTTCTCAAAGCATATGATTGTTACAATTTATCATATATACTTGTCACCATTCCCATCCTCACCTTAAAAAATTTCAGCAACCACATTCTTCAGTAGTTGACTTCCAACAAGAAGACATGTGGCTGCAACTTCACCCTTTCTCCTTCAACCCCTGCTTATCCCTTTGACTTCTGGAAGCCAAATGCTCGTGCACCGCTTGAAATACTGTACAATATATGAAAATTCAAAGTCTTGGTTTGGAGCCAAATGTGAAGGAGGTCGCTGTTGAGTTGAGGGTGCTTAGTTTCGTTTCTTTACCCATGGGGATGCACTCTGTACAAATGGTAAGCGGTATTCACACGCTACAGTGAATATATTTTTTAATACTCTCGGAAGCCGATGGTCGCAGGCCGCTAATCTCATAAAGAAATCATTTCACTAATATTAGCTTACATGCCCTTAGACACAGAGTGATTCTAAATTATATTTTTTTGTCGATCACAACCAATTATGAGTATATAATAAAAAATAAAATATAATACAAAAAAATCAACTGAATAATGTTAAACATAATATTTATCAACAAAAACAAAGTTAAATAGTTTCTCAATCAAAAAACTATTGAAAGAATATGATTCAAAGATATATATTTACAATTTAACCATCACATTATTATTAAAGTAAATCCTCAAACAATAAGAATGTCAAATCATAATTACAAATTAAACAAATAAACTATCTATCTCATTTAATTACAATTCATTCTTCGAAATTAATTGCTAAATCAAATCATCATAGGGTCTTATGCATAAAGCCCCTCAATACTTTTACCCACAAATTAATTCTAAATTTTTTTAACAAACAACCAATTATCTTATTTGAATTTACGAAAAATCATCTACCTTATCACTATTAGCAAAAAATCAATCATTTTATACCAAGTTAACTCATCTAATATAAAGATTTATCACAAGTTGACTCAATTCCATATTTTTAATTTCAGTTACAAATTTAGGTAACTTAGAATAATTTTAAACCCAAGCTCAACTATATAGCATCTCATTGAATTCAAAATTTCATCTCAACCAAATTGAATCCATTTAATATCAAATTTGAATCTAAGTTTAATTAATCACATCTCTTCAAAAATTATTTTTTTATTATCTAAACTTTCAAATATAATTTCTAAAGAATTAATTTTAAGCTCATAAGATATTGAATAATCATAACCATCAAACTAAATAATTCACTTCGCATAACTTATGAGATTCATCACAATAATATGATAAATGATAACTCTAATTATGATTTATCAAAATTCAAATTAATCTATACACTACTCTTCATCAAATCATAAAATAAATATCAAAAATCATGTTTGATTTATCATTATAATCATATAAAAATAAAAAAATAATTATACAATAATGAGGAGTCTTACACCTACTTCTTCTCTTTTATAATGGTCGCCCCAAAATCTAAATTCTAAAATTACAAAATCATCCTATTTAAATATTAGATATATAGATTCGGACCCTAAGATTTAAGCCAACTGATTAAATCATAATCATCTAATAAAAAATCACATCACAATAAATTATTAAATTAAATTAAATCTTAGCTATTTGGTTAGCAATCCGATTATAACATTTCCATTATAGCACTCTTAATTTTTGGTTCTTTTCCTTGATGCGTCTAGAAATTCTCATGACTCTGAAATCGCTGACGAGTTTTTTCTTCTCGAGTTCACAACCTTATTTTAGGTTTCTGAATGATGCTTGTTTGCCACTAATGTGATGGGGGTGACGGCAGAAATGATTTGGTACAAATTGTTTCAGTATCGCACTTATCTGTTGCTGTCACAATTGAAAAGATTTGAAGGGAGACAACCAAATTCCAAAGCAAAGAGCGATCCCCTTTATGGAGGACATCATTAGGCTTTATTTGGTGAATAGAAGACATCAAGCTTCAGCGAGAACTCATAAATCTAATCATAATTACCGGTAACTAATCACACTTAATTATTCTGAACCTGATTCACTGATCTCTCCATTTCTTTGGTGAAGGGCTCAATCTAGAGCCTTTTAGACCACAAGAACACGGTGAAGAGCTTTATTAGGGAGTGACCAGTTGATAATGCGAAAACGAAAGGCATTCAAAAGCATGATCTCGATTCAGTGGATACTTTTCTCAGTGTAGTTGTTGGATTTGGGTAGGCGTCGTCTGATTAGCCCACTCATGTTCATCTTTTCTAAGTGTTTGGTTGTTACTTATTAGTGTTGATTCTCTGACATAAGAGTGGTGTAAGCTCGTCGTAAGATCGCAGACAGTTTTTTTAATTGGATTTTAAGTTAAACCCTAAATGTTAAATGTGAACAGAGTTATGTTCTCGCAAAAAGAAAAGCGAGCGAAGTGAGCTCCAATCCAATGTGAAGGGCATCGATGAACTTTGGATGTTTCTTTCGAGCTTTCTGAACTGCTATAAGTACTTTACAATCAAAGCTAAATGCCAAAGCACAAGGGTACATTTTTTGGGTAAATGAATTACGGTTAGGTCCTAAGCATGCAGGACATGGAGGCTTAAAAAACAGATCCATGTCGCTCTCATCGTCGAACCAGATCTCATTGAAGTGATGCACAAAATCTTTGGCTGCCAATGCGATGGAACAGTAATGCGACCTTAATCATCGGTTGTTAATTAAAAAAGATTTCCATGGATAAAACTGCAACAGTCCAGAGAGGCAGAGGTAAAAGATATGTCTTGAACTGGGTCAGCCCAATTCGAAGCTGAGGCCGGACTGGGCGACTTGAATTTGACGAGAGGATTAGCACATCAAAATGCAAAATGAGTTCAAATCCATTTTGAAGCCCAGAGATAACGAGTCACCATTCTTCTATTCTTCTCGAGGCCTCAGAAGGAGATTAGAGTCATAGACAATTCCAATTGTGGCCAGTTTTGTCCTGTACAATACCTATATGGAGAGCGGGGTGAGCAGTTAGGCCTCATTCATAAAATGCCGCATCATCCACCAAGAACAGAATACAAGTAGCAAACAGCGCACAAATGCAAATCAGAGAAGTACATGCCTCGCAATTGAAATAATGAAACATGCAATTGACAAGAAATGGTCCAAATTACCTGACGATTTACATGAGAGAAAAACCTGCCTGATCAAGTATTTCCAGCAATTCTTTCGCTTATGTAAGAAAAGGAATGCAAAGGAGTCACGAAGAAATCTCAGATTAGATTAACACAGATTAAGATTATGTGAATGATATGAACTACAATAGAGGATTTTACCTTCTTCATCAGAGAACCATAAGGACATTAGAAAACTTATCAAAATAAGCCATGGAAGAGGCGCTCCACACAGAGTAAAACAGTGTCTAATCATCAAGATAACGCATTTTGTGCATTATCCATTCATGCTTCTCAGATTTTCTTCTGTATTTTTCATTCATAACTAGTGTGCTCTGAAATTTTTTCTGAAGAATAGAGTTGTTGTCAACAATGAACAATCACATGCATAAATCAAAGAGGAAGAAATCATTATTCTGTATTTAAGCAATCCCAGACAGGCCATCTCTGAATTCCAAATCATCTAAACAACACTGCATCAATCCAAGCCAACTTATATTCACACCAAAGCTACAGCTTAAATGGAAAACGCCAACTGTTGCCAATATATTCGGCAAGATAAATCGAAAACCATTGCCAGAGACAAAGCCTGTGGGAGGCACATAACCATCCAAATAAGATTCATGTGTGGCACAAACCAAACAGATCCCTACCTAGAATTGGTACGGAACAGTAAATGACTACATAATAGCGGCAGCGATGAAAATAGATAGAGTGTATTCTCATTGTGGAAGCCTCCCGCAGTTGCGACAAACGCTACTATGATCAGGAGGAAACAAAAAGACAACGATCAAACATGAAAATCATCTGATCAGTAAGCGAGCTCCAAAAGAATGGACAAACAATCATCAACAAATTATGACACCTGACATAAGCTGGCTCGATAATTCACGTTGAAAAATACGCTGAACTTTTATCTTTTCAATTGAAGAATAAGTTCTAGACAAATG
Organism: Trichopus zeylanicus subsp. travancoricus; assembly: GCA_005019695.1. NCBI lineage: Eukaryota > Viridiplantae > Streptophyta > Magnoliopsida > Dioscoreales > Dioscoreaceae > Trichopus > Trichopus zeylanicus. Next base: position 122,425 of record RXID01022578.1, read on the forward strand.
AGTTATTGGAATTGTTTCAAACTGAAAATATTCACAGAACAAACCATAAAGGATAAATGCTAGACGATAGAGCATATCAGCATCCGAAAAGGATCCTCTGTTGAGACTTTTCATTCTTTAATCCCAGCAGGTGATTTTATGTACCCAAGGCACAAATAACTACACTAAATGGCCAATCTAATAAATAACCACAAAATAAAAGAGACAGAAAATTACTGCCGAGATGAAATTGCAACCCGCCGCCGAGAAAATGGAGCAATCCATCACGCCCACGAGTTGTCGAACGCGGCGGAAGTGATGGCCTGGGAGAACTCCT